>CM038147.1:23652215-24024643 GCA_021437245.1 Aegilops speltoides
CATCGACGAGACAGGCCTTGTCGAAGTCGGTGTAGATGTTGTACATGGTGAACGCGATGAACTCGCAACCACACCAAAAAACACAGCCGGGGAGGTAGTAGGCATCGAAGGGGTTGGTGAACCTCACGATGAGCCCGATAGGATAGCCATCGTTACTAACCTCTTCGACTTGGAACAAGACCGGAGAGCCCCTCGGGAGGTGGCGGTAGCCGGAGGAGAGGAAGAACTCGCCGAGCCCCCGTGCCCCCCTCCACCTCGAGATCGCCCACACCCGTAGGGTGTTCTCCACCCGGGCTCCGGCAGGGTAGAGCCTCTCGGGGAAGGTGGACGGCACACGGTAGGTAGCCCCGGTGAACTGCATCTTGCTTGCTTCGAGTGGATCTTGGGACGGCTCGGACTGCTTGTGGTGAAGATGGGAGATAAAGGAGAGTGAGAGGAAGATGTAGGCTTGGGCGTGCATAAATAGCTGAGGTGCACCATTTCAACGTTTTATTTTCCTCTCCCTCATAATGGCATGGGAAACGGGCAAATGTGGCACCACACCCGAGCCAACCCGTGTGTACACGCGCATGCATTGTGGTAGTACGTGAAGGAAAAATGCCCTAGAGGCAATAATAAAGTTATTATTTATTTCCTTATTTCATGATAAATGTTTATTATTCATGGTAGAATTGTATTAACCAAAAACATACTACATGTGTGAATACATAGACAAACATAGTGTCACTAGTATGCCTCTACTTGACTAGCTCGTGAATCAAAGATGGTTAAGTTTCCTAGCATAGACATGAGTTGTCATTTGATTAACGGGATCACATCATTAGGAGAATGAAGTGATTGACTTGACCCATTCCGTTAGCTTAGCACTTGATCGTTTAGTATGTTGCTACTGCTTTCTTCATGACTTATACATGTTCCTGTGACTATGAGATTATGCAACTCCCGTTTACTGGAGGAACACTTTGTGTGCTACCAAACGTCACAACGTAACTGGGTGATTATAACAGAGCTCTACAGGTTTCTCCGAAGGTACTTGTTGAGTTGGCATATTTCGAGATTAGGATTTGTCACTCCGATTGTCGGAGAGGTATCTCTGGGCCCACTCGGTAATGCGCATCACTATAAGCAGTGCAAGCATTGCAACTAATGAGTTAGTTGCGGGATGATGTATTACGGAACGAGCAAAGACACTTGCTGGTAACGAGATTGAACTAGGTATTGAGATACCAACGATCGAATCTCGGGCAAGTAACATACCGATGACAAAGGGAACAACGTATGTTGTTATGCGGTTTGACCGATAAAGGTCTTCGTAGAATATGTGGGAGCCAATATGAGCATCCAGGTTCCGCTATTGGTTATTGACCGGAGACATGTCTCGGTCATGCCTACATTGTTCTCGAACCCGTAGGGTCCGCACGCTTAAAGTTCGATGACGGTTATATTATGAGTTTATGTGTTTTGATGTACCGAAGGTAGTTCGGAGTCTCGGATGAGATCGGGGACATGACGAGGAGTCTCGAAATGGTCAATACATAAAGATCGATATATTGGAAGATATTCGGACATCGGAAATGTTCCGAGTGATTCGGGTATTTTTGGGACTACCGGAGAGTTACAGGAATTCGCTGGGGAGTATATGGGCCTTATTGGGCTTTAGGGGAAAGAGAGAGGAGAGGTTGGGCGCCCCCCAAGGCCTAGTCCGGGTGGACTAGGGGAGGGCTGCGCCCCCTCCTTCCTTCTCTTCTCTCTCCCCTTTCCTTGTCTCCTAATCCTACTACTTGGAAAGGCTCCTAGTTCTACTAGGAAATGGGGAATCCTACTCCCGGTGGGAGTAGGACTCCCCTAGGGCGCACCATAGAGAGGGACGGCCCTCCCCCTCCTCCACTCCTTTATATATGGGGAGAGGGGCACCCCTTGGAGACACAACAATTGATCTCTTGATCTCTCAGCCGTGTGCGGTGCCCCCCTCCACCATAGTCCTCCTCGATAATATTGTAGCGGTGCTTAGGCGAAGCCCTGCGACGGTAGAACATCAAGATCGTCACCACGCCGTCGTGCTGACGGAACTCTCCCTCAACACTCGGCTGGATCGGAGTACAAGGGACGTCATCGAGCTGAACGTGTGCTAGAACTCGGAGGTGTCGCAGTTTTGGTGCTTGATCGGTCGGGCCATGAAGACGGACGACTACATCAACGATGTTGTTGTAACGCTTCCGCTTTCGGTCCACGAGTACATGGACAACACTCTCCCTCTCGTTGCTATGCATCACCATGATCTTGCGTGTGCGTAGGAATTATTTTGAAATTACTACGTTCCTCAACAGTGGCATCCGAGCCTAGGTTTTATGCGTTGATGTTATGCACGAGTAGAACACAAGTGAGTTGTGGGCGATATAAGTCATACTTCTTACCAGCATGTCATACTTTGGTTCAGCGGTATTGTTGGATGAAGTGGCCCGGACCGACATTACGCGTACGCTTGTGCGAGACTGGTTTTATCGCCCTGCTTTGCACACAGGTGACTAGCGGGTGTCTGTTTCTCCAACTTTAGTTGAACTGAGTGTGGCTACCGGTCCTTGCGAAGGTTAAACCAGCACTAACTTGACGAACTATCGTTGTGGTTTTGACGCGTAGGTAAGACCGGTTCTTGCTAAGCCCATAGCAGCCATGTAAAACTTGCAACAACAAAATAGAGGACGTCTAACTTGTTTTTGCAGGGTATGTTGTGATGTGATATGGTCAAGATGTGATGCTATATTTTATTGTATGAGATGATCATGTTTTGTAACCGAAGTTATCGGCAACTGGCAGGAGCCATATGGTTGTCGCTTTATTGTATGAAATGCAATGGCCCTGTAATTGCTTTACTTTATCACTAAGCGGTAGCGATAGTCGTAGAAGCAATAGTTGGCGAGATGACAACGATGCTACGATGGAGATCCAGGTGTCGCGCCGGTGACGATGGTGATCATGACGATGCTTCTGAGATGGAGATCACAAGTACAAGATGATGATGGCCATATCATATCACTTATATTGATTGCATGTGATGTTTATCTTTTATGCATCTTATCTTGCTTTGATTGATGGTAGCATTATAAGATGATCTCTCACTAAATTTCAAGATAAAAGTGTTCTCCCTGGGTATGCACCGATGCCAAAGTTCATCGTGCCCAGACACCACGTGATGATTGTGTGTGATAAGCTCTACGTCCATCTACAACAGGTGCAAGCCAGTTTTGCACACGCAGAATACTCAAGTTAAACTTGACGAGCCTAGCATATACAGATATGGCCTCGGAACACTTAGACCGAAAGGTCGGCGTGAATCATATAGTAGATATGATCAACATAGTGATGTTCACCATTGAAAGCTACTCCATTTCACGTTATGATCGGTTATGGTTTAGTTGATTTGGATCATGTGATCACTTAGATGACTACAAAGATGTCTGTCTAAGTGGGAGTTCTTAAGTAATATGATTAATTGAACTTAAATTTATCATGAACTTAGTCCTGGTAGTATTTTGCAAATTATGTTGTAGATCAATAGCTCGCGTTGTTGCTTTCATATGTTTATTTTGAAATGTTCCTAGAGAAAATTGTGTTGAAAGATGTTAGTAGCAATGATGCGGATTGGATCCGTGATCTGAGGTTTATCCTCATTGCTACACAGAAGAATTATGTCCTTAATGCACCGCTAGGTGACAGACCTATTGCAGGAGAAGATGCGAGGCGTTATGAATGTTTGGATAGCTCAATATGATGACTACTTGATAGTTTAGTGCACCATGCTTAACGGCTTAGAATCGGGACTTCAAAGTCGTTTTGAACGTCATGGACCATATGAGATGTTCCAGGAATTGAAGTTAATATTTGAAGCAAATACCCGAGTTGAGAAATATGAAGTCTCCAACAAGTTCTTTAGCTAAAAGATGGAGGAGAATCGCTCAACTAGTGAGCATGTGCTCAGATTGTCTGGGTACTACAATCACTTGAATCAAGTGGGAGTTAATCTTCCAGATAAGATAGTGATTGACAGAGTTCTCTAGTCACTATCACCAAGTTACTAGAACTTAGTGATAAACTATAGTATGCAAGGGATGACGAAAACGATTCCCGAGCTCTTCGTGATGTTGAAACCGATGAAGGTAGAAATCAAGAAAGAGCATCAAGTGTTGATGATTGACAAGACCACTACTTTCAAGAGAAGGGCAAAGGGAAAGTAAGGGAACTTCAAGTAGAATGACAAGCAAGTTGTCACTCCTGCAAAGAAGCCCAAAGCTGGACCAAAGCCTGAAACTGAGTTCTTTCACTGCAAAGGAAATGGTCACTGGAAGCGGAAATGCCCTAAATATTTGGTGGATCAGAAGGATGGCAAAGTGAACAAGGGTATATTTGATATACAGGTTATTGATGTGTGCCTTACTAGTGTTTATAGTAGTCCCTGATTATTTGATACTTGTTCGGTTGCGAAGATTAGTAACTCGAAACAGGAGTTACAGAATAAACAGAGAGTAGTTGAAGGGGAAGTGACAATGAGTGTTGGAAGTAGTTCCAAGATTGATATGATCATCATAACACACTCCCTATACTTTGGGGGTTAGTGTTAAACCTAAATAAATGTTATTTAGCGTTTGCGTTGAGCATGAACATGATTTGATCATGTTTATTGCAATACGGTTATTCATTTAAAGTCAGAGAATAATTGTTGTTCTGTTTACATGAATAAAACCTTCAATGGTCATACACCCAATGAAAATAGTTTGTTGGATCTCGATCGTAATGATACACATATTCATAATATTGATGCCAAAAGATGCAAAGTTAATAATGATAGTGCAACTTATTTGTGGCACTGTCGTTTGGGTCATATCGGTGTAAAACGCATGAAGAAACTCCATAATGATGGATTTTAGGAATCACCTGGTTATGAATCATTTGATGCTTGCGAACCGTGCCTTTAGGGCAAGATGACTAAAAACTCCGTTCTCCGGAACAATGGAACGAGCTACTGACTTGTTGGAAATAATACATACTGATGTATGCAGACCAATGAGTATTAAAGGCTCGTGGCGGGTATCGTTATTTTCCGACCTTCACAGATGATTTGAGCAAATATGGGTATATGTACTTGATGAAACATAAGTCTGAAATAGTTGAAAGGTTCAAACAATTTCAGAGTGAAGTGGAGAATCATCATAACAAGAAAATAAAGTTTCTACAATCTGATCGTAGAGAAGAATATTTGAGTTACGAGTTTGGCCTTCATTTTAAACAACGTGGAATAGTTTCATAGTTCACGCCACATGGAGCACCACAGCATAATGGTGTGTCCGAATGTCATAACCGCACTTCATTGGATATGGTACGATCTATGATGTATCTTACCGATTTACCACTATCGTTTTGGGGTTATGCATTAGAGATAGCTGCATTCACTTTAAATAGGGCATCATCTAAATCCGTTGAGACGACACCGTATGAACTATGGTTTAGCAGTAAACCTAAGCTGCCATTTCCTAAAGTTTGGAGTTGCGATGCTTATGTGAAAAAGGTTTCAACCTGATAAGCTCGAACCCAAATCGGAGAAGTGCTTCTTCATAGAATACCCAAAGGAAACTATTGGGTACACCTTCTATCACAGATCCAAAGGCAAAACATTCGTTGCTAAGAATGGATCCTTTCTAGAGAAGGAGTTTCTCTCGAAAGAAGTGAGTGGGAGGAAAGTAGAGCTTGATAAGGTAATTTGTACCTTCTCTCGAATTGGAAAGTAGTTCATCACAGAAATAAGTTCCAGTGATTCCTACACCAATTAGTGAGGAAGCTAATGATGATGATCATTAAACTTCAAATTAAGTTACTATAAAATCTCGTAGGTCTTCCAAAGTACAGTCCACACCAGAGTGGTACGGTAATACTGTTCTGGAAGTCATGTTACTAGACCATGATGAACCTACAAACTATGAGGAAGCGATGATGAGCCCAGATTCCACGAAATGGCTTGAGGCCATGAAATCTGAGATGGGATCCATGTATGAGAACAAAGTGTGGACTTTGGTGGAGTTGCCCGATGATCGGCAAGCCATATTGTATAAATGGATCTTCAAGAGGAAGGCAGACGCTAATAGTAGTGTTACTATCTACAAAGCTCGACTTGTCGCAAAAAGGTTTTCGACAAGTTCAAGGTGTTGACTACAATGAGATTTTCTCAACTGTAGCGATGCTTAAGTCTTTCCGAATCATGTAGCAATTGCCACGTTTTATGAAATCTGGCAAATGGATGTCAAGACTTCATTCCTTAATGGTTTTCTTAATGAAGAGTTGTATATGATGCAACCAGAAGGTTTTGTCAATCCTAAAGGTGCTAACAAAATGTGCAAGATTGAGCGATCCATCTATGGACTAGTGCAAGCATCTCAGAGTTGGAATATACGCTTTGATAAGTTGATCAAAGCATATTGTTTTATACAGATTTGCGGTGAGTGGGAGCACTACCGCCTTTCTGATAAATATATGTGAGTAACATATTGTTGATCAGAAATGATGTAGAATTTTTCTAGAAAGCATAAAGGAGTATTTGAAAGGAGTTCTATAAAAGAAAGACGTCAGTAAAGCTACTTACATATTGAGCATCAAGATCTATTGAGATAAATCAAGACGCTTGATAAGTTTTTTAATAAGTACATACCTTGTCAAGATTTTGAAATAGTTCAAAATGGAACAGTCAAAGAAAGAGTTCTTGCCTGTGTTGCAAAGGTGTGAAATTGAGTAAGACTCAAATCCCGACCACGACAGAAAATAGAAAAGAGAATGAAAGTCATTCCCTATGCCTCAGTCATAGGTTCTATAAAGTATGCTATGCTAGTACCAGACCTATTGTATACTTGCTCTGAATTTGGGAAGGGAGTACAATAGTGATCTAGGAGTAGATCACTGGACATTGGTCAAGAATATCCTTAGTGAGGACTAACAAAATATTTCTCAATTATAGAGGTGATAAAAGAGCCCGTCGTAAAGAGTTACATCGGTGCAAGCTTTCACACCGATCCAGATGACTCTAAGTCTCAATCTGGATACATATTGAAAGTGGGAGCAATTAGCTAGAGTAGCTCCGTGCAGAGCATTGTAGACATAGAATATTTGTAAAATACATACGGCTTTGAATGTGACAGACCCGTTGACTAAGCTTCTCTCACGAGTAAAACATGATCACACCTTAGTACTCTTTGGGTGTTAATCACATAGAGATGTGAACAAGATTATTGACTCTAGTAAACCCTTTGGGTGTTGGTCACATGAGGTTGTGAACTATGGGTGTTAATCATATACAGATATGAATATTGGTGTTAAATCACATGGCGATGTGAACTAGATTATTGACTCTAGTGCAAGTGGGAGACTGAAGGAAATATGCCCTAGAGGCAATAATAAAGTTATTATTTATTTCCTTATTTCATGATAAATGTTTATTATTGATGCTAGAATTGTATTAACCAGAAACATAATACATGTGTGAATACATAGACAAACATAGTGTCACTAGTATGCCTCTACTTGACTAGCTCGTGAATCAAAGATGGTTAAGTTTCCTAGCCATAGACATGAGTTGTCATTTGATTAACGGGATCACATCATTAGGAGAATGAAGTGATTGACTTGACCCATTCTGTTAGCTTAGCGCTTGATCGCTTAGTATGTTGCTATTGCTTTCCTCATGACTTATACATGTTCCTATGACTATGAGATTATGCAACTCCCGTTTACCGGAGAACACTTTGTGTGCTACCAAATGTCACAACGTAACTGGGTGATTATAAAGGAGCTCTACAGGTGTCTCCGAAGGTACTTGTTGAGTTGGCGTATTTCGAGATTAGGATTTGTCACTCCGATTGTCGGAGAGGTATCTCTGGGCCCACTCGGTAATGCACATCACTATAAGCCTTGCAAGCATTGCAAGTAATGAGTTAGTTGCGGGATTATGTATTACGGAACGAGCTAAGACACTTGCCGGTAACGAGATTGAACTAGGTATTGAGATACCAACGATCAAATCTCGGGCAAGTAACATACCGATGACAAAGCGAACAACGTATGTTGTTATGCGATTTGACCAATAAAGATCTTCGTACAATATGTGGGAGCCAATATGAGCATCCAGGTTCCGCTATTGGTTATTGACCGGAGACGTTTCTCGGTCATGTCTACATTGTTCTCGAACCCGTAGGTTCCGCACGCTTAAAGTTCGATGACGGTTATATTATGAGTTTATGTGTTTTGATGTACCGAAGGTAGTTCGAACTCCCGGTTGAGATTGGGGATATGACGAGGAGTCTTGAAATGGTCAAGACATAAAGATCGATATATTGGACGACTATATTCGGACATCGGAAATGTTCCGAGTGATTCGGGTATTTTTTGGTGTACCAGAGAGTTACGGGAATTCGCCGGGGAGTATATGGGCCTTATTGGGATATAGTGGAAAGAGAGAGGAGAGGTTGGGCGCCCCCCAAGGCCTAGTCCAAATTGGACTAGGGGGAGGGGCTGCTCCCCCTCCTTCCTTCTCTTCTCTCTCCCCTTTCCTTGTCTCCTACTCCTACTACATGGAAGGGCTCCGAGTTCTATTAGGAAAGGGGGAATCCTACTCCCGGTGGGAGTAGGACTCCCCTAGGGCGCGCCATAGAGAGGGCCGGCCCTCCCCCTCCTCCACTCCTTTATATACGGGGAGAGGGGCACCCCTTGGAGACACAACAATTGATCTCTTGATCTCTTAGCCGTGTGCGGTGCCCCCCTCCACCATAGTCCTCCTTGATAATATTGTAGCGGTGCTTAGGCGAAGCCCTGCGACGGTAGAACATCAAGATCGTCACCATGCCGTCGTGCTGACGGAACACTCCCTCGACACTCGGCTGGATCGAAGTACGAGGGACGTCATCAAGCTAAACTCGGAGGTGCCGTAGTTTCGGTGCTTGATCGGTCGGGCCGTGAAGACGTACGACTACATCAACCGCGTTGTTCTAACACTTCCGCTTTTTATCTCCGAGGGTACGTGGATAACACTCTCCCCTCTCGTTGCTATGCATCACCCTGATCTTGCGTGTGCGTAGGAATTTTTTTGAAATTACTATGTTCCTCAACAGTACGACCCCGCGTAGCACTCTAGCAATTTAAACGCGTCGAGAGATGAGCTCCATGACATGCATGCAGCGGCTAGCGATGGTCGCGCATCTAGACCCATGTAGAATGTGTAATAGCCATAATGCCTTGCAACCAATGTTGAATGCTGCGAGGGCGCCGCAGAATGCTGCGCTGCTTGTCTTGCGCGTGCATGCTTTTCAAGGCTGCTCAAATGCAGCGTGTTGTCCATCGGTCCAACGGGTGGGCCGCTTTAATGAAGCCCAACAACACATGGCAGGCCTGCTAAGTCCTTGTCTAAAAAACCAACGTAAAAAATGGGCTAAAACGACCAACCAATGAAAGTGCAGCCCGCGGATCTGTAACGTTGCTCCTGATCCAGACCATTGCTTATATTCACATCCATCCAATCGTCTAGAATGCTGCGTGTCATAATATTTAGCATCTTCGAATCAGCCAATTAGAGTGCAGCCCGCGGATCGCTGACGTAGCCCTAGTGCCTGATCCGTAGCATCCATTCACAGCGATCCAATGGCCCAGAGGACTGTGGGGTTTTGACGGGGTTTTGAGAGGTTTTCAATGGTTATGGTTGAGCATAACTAATTCAAAAAAAATCAAAAAAAATATAAAACTTGTGCCATTCATCGTTCTATGTCACTAAGTATCTAGGAAAAATAAGAAACTTGGACTACGAATATTTTCATGAAAAAACCTTCACAAAAGATGGCTATCAATAACGAGGTTGTAGGGTTTGGAAGAGAAGTGAGCTAGGTTTATTGTTAAACATGTCATACTTGATCGAAATGATCCAATATCAGGAAGGACTATATACACAAACTAGATGTCAAGTTTCCTTTTTTGGCTCATTTAGAGAAGGTCGAAAAAAAACTTTCTTACAAATGGGTCTGTTTTCCCTAGCTTTGGAGGGGTTTTGGAGCTCATGTAGAGCACATTTTTCATGTCCAGAGTTTCACATAATAAAAGTGCTCCGATTAATCAACTAACATGCATAATAGTCCAGAAATCATTGTAACACTAATACCACAGACCAAATAATTTCAAATTTGAATTTTGGCTCAAATTTGAACTTTGGCTCAAACTTGAATATTATTACACAAATACACATCATGTCAAAGTAAATACCATTACACAAATTCAGTCAAGGTTTTATTACTACATCATAGTAGCAATACACAAGTTTCAACAAATTTTCACTTCTGCTTCTTCCTACCATTTAATTTCTTCTTCTTCTTTTTATCAATGCTTGTTTTTGATTGTACAACACCCAGTTCACTCAAGGTCTTGATTTTCTTCACTGGACTGCCTAGAACAACATCTTCATTTCGCACCACAACAGTTGTAGTACCATCAGACCCAATATCACCAGTTGGCAACACAACTTCCAATATAGGCTCAGTTGGCACCACATCAGCTATCTTCAGTTGGCAACTCAACTTCAGACATAGGCTCAGCTTGCACAACATCAAAATCTTGCTCATCTTCAGAGGTGCCCATATTATCAGTTGGCACCAGAACATCAAAATCTTGCTCATCTTACAGCAGCACATCAAAGTCTTGCTCATTATGCACCACACCATCCAAGTCTGGTTGAATGTGTATTGTTTCACCAAAATTTCCCTTTCTTCTACAACCATTGCGTATTGCATTTTTCTTTGGCCAGCACTCTTCAACAACAAGGGGCTCACCTGCACGCTTCCTCCTAAAAAGATAAAGCATGCCAACTGGTTAGTAATTGAAAAATGCAACAAAATAGTAAACAATGCAAACAGGGACCCAACAAACATATGCCCACATACTTTGCCCTTTCACGAGTGTAACAACATTTGGGAGATCCATCTCGGTGCCCAAGTTCCTGGCGCAACTTGCATCTATTTTTGTTACCTTTTTGGGACCTTTTTCTCTTTCCATCCTTCTTTCCCTTGCCCTTTTTACTACCCCACCTTTCTCAAACCATGCCTTGAATCTACTCTCTTTAGGCCTGCCAGCCTTTCTTTTTGTTAGGGGAGGACACATGGAAAATTCAATTTGCACTTCAGACCACTGAGACTGATCTGTAAGTGCTGGAATTAGAGTTGCATATGCAGCTTTGAATCTTGCTACTGAGTAATATTCGTGCAAATATGGGTGCATGTTTATCTTAGGTCGGGAGGCCAAGAAAAGTATGGCATGATGACATGGTTTCCTAGTGTGTTGCCACTCCAAACAAGGGCAATCATGCATTTCAGTTTTAAGAACATGCCTTCTACCAGTTTTTCTATCTCTAACTTTAGGACCCCACACAGAAGATTTTTCAACAGATAAATGTGTAAGATATTTGCTCCTGTTGACCACCTGTTGTACCACTGTAGGAAGCTTATCCCCTTGTAGACAATAACCAATCCTTCTTCTCAATTCCCATAAGTGCATGATCATGATCCTGATTTAGTCAACCATGTCATGCACAGGCAAATTTTTTAACTGCTTCACCTTGTTGTTCAAACTTTCTTCCAAGTTGTTGTTGATATGATTACACTTGATGGCAGTTTTAAATCCCGACCTATACCATAATAGAGAATGGTAGGTGTTCACCCATGGACCAAACTCGTGGCATGCTGTCATTGTCTTACCAAGATGATATGAATGTGTCTGTTTAGTGTAAGATCTTGCTGCTGGCCACATGCGACCAAATTCTTCACCTCTGAATTTTTTGATCAAATTCATCCACATATGGCCGAGGTGCTCCCTCTGCTCACAATGGAGGAAAACATTCTTCACTGCGTTTTCTAGCCCTTTGCATGCATCTATGTGCACTGCCAAAGGTGACACCGGCCCTATGCATCTTTTCAACTGCATGATGAACCATGTCCACGAGACCTCTGTCTCTGACTGAAATAAGCCAATAGCAACAGGGAACATCCAGTTGTGTCCATCCAAAGCATTGGAAGCTGCCAATTGAACATTCCACTAGCGAGTCAAAAATGATGAGTCTATGCTCAAATATGGACGACACCCTGCCTTGAAGCCATCAATGCAAGGCTTTAAAGCAATCAAAAAACTTAGAGAAAAGACCTCTTCCATCCTCTGTTGCCTCAATATCTATCTCCACAACACTGCCAGGTAACCTCTTCCCCACCTCTGCTTTGAAATTATAAAGCATCCTAAAAAAATTGCCCAGTCACCATATAATTGTTCCATTGACCTTTGTTTTGCCTTCCACACCGTGTTATACTTCACCTTAATGGGGTATTGCTTTTCCAAGTCTACTTTAAGTTTCTTTGCAGTAGTGTTTGGTTTCTTGGCTAAAATAGGAGTGATCTTTTTTGCAATCCAAAGCTGTGATGTCATGGTTGATACTCTCTGTGAACTTGTAATACAAGTATGTGTTGGGGAACGTAGTAATTTCAAAAAATTTCCTACGCACACGCAAGATCATGGTGATGCATAGCAACGAGAGGGGAGAGTGTTGTCTACGTACCCTCGTAGACCGAAGCGAAAGCGATCTGGCGTAGAGGAAGTAGTCGTCGTTCTCCTCGCGATCCAACCGATCCCAGCGCCGTTACTCCGGCGCCTCCGAGTTCTTGACACACGACAGCTCGGTGGCGCTCCTCGGGCTCCGATCCAGCAAAGCTCCGGGAGGTAGAGTTCCAAGACCTGACGGCGTGGTGACGATCTTGATGTTCTACCGACGCAGGCTTCGCCTAAGCACCGCTTCGATATGACCGAGGTGGATTATGGTGGAGGGGGCACCGCACACGGCTAAGGAACGATCTCAAGGATCAACTTGTGTGTCTATGGGGTGCCCCTGCCCCGTATATAAAGGAGGGAGGGAGGAGGAGGCCGCCCTAGGGGAGGCGCGCCATAGGGGAGTCCTACTCCCACCGGAGTAGGATTCCCCTTTCCTAGTCCAACTAGGGATCCTTCCATGTATTAGGAGTAGGAGACTAGGAAGGGAAGAGAGAAGGAAGGAAGGAGGGTGCGGCCTCCCCCAGCCCACCCGGACTAGGGCAGGGGGGCGCGCCCTGCCCTAGGCAGCCCTCTCCCTTTCCCGCAGGGCCCAATAAGGCCCAATACTTCTCCCGGCGAATTCCGTAACTCTCCGGTACTCAAAAATACCGAATCACTCGGAACCTTTCCGAACTCGAATATAGTCATCCAATATATCGATCTTTACGTCTCGACCATTTCGAGACTCCTCGTCATGTCCCCGATCTCATCCGGGACTCGAACTCCTTCGGTACATCAAAACTCATAAACTCATAATATAAGCATCATCGAAACCTTAAGCGTGCGGACCCTACGGTTCGAGAACAATGTAGACATGACCGAGACACGTCTCCGGTCAATAACCAATAGCGGGACCTGGATGCCCATATTGGTTCCTACATATTCTACGAAGATCTTTATCGGTCAAGACCGCATACAACATACGTTGTTCCCTTTGTCATCGGTATGTTACTTGCCCGAGATTCGATCGTCGGTATCCAATACCTAGTTCAATCTCGTTACCGGCAAGTCTCTTTACTCGTTCCGTAATACATCATCTCGCAACTAACTCATTAGTTACAATGATTGCAAGGCTTAAGTGATGTGCATTACTGAGAGGGCCCAGAGATACCTCTCCGACATTCGGGGAGACAAATCCTAATCTCGAAATACGCCAACCCAACAAGTACCTTTGGAGACACCTGTAGAGCACCTTTATAATCACCCAGTTACTTTGTGACGTTTGGTAGCACACAAAGTGTTCCTCCGGTAAACGGGAGTTGCATAATCTCATAGTCATAGGAACATGTATAAGTCATGAAGGAAGCAATAGCAACATACTAAACGATCGTGTGCTAAGCTAACGGAATGGGTCATGTCAATCAGATCATTCAACTAATGATGTGACCTTGTTAATCAAATAACAACTCCTTGTTCATGGTTAGGAAACATAACCATCTTTGATTAACAAGCTAGTCAAGTAGAGGCATACTAGTGACACTCTGTTTGTCTATATATTCACACATGTATTATGTTTCCGGTTAATACAATTCTAGCATGAATAATAAACATTTATCATGATATAAGGAAATAAATAATAACTTTATTATTGCCTCTAGGGCATATTTCCTTCAGTCTCCCACTTGCACTAGAGTCAATAATCTAGATCACATCACCGTGTGATTAACATCGATAGTTCACATCATCATGTGATTAACACCCATAGTTCACATCGCCATGTGACCAACTCCCAAAAGGTTTTACTAGATTCAGTAATCTAGTTCACATCGCTATGTGATTAACACCCAAAGAGTACTAAGGTGTGATCATGTTTTGCTTGTGAGAGAATCTTAGTCAATGGGTCTTTCACATTCAGAGCCGTATGTATTTTGCAAATATTCTA
This sequence comes from Aegilops speltoides, assembly GCA_021437245.1. Lineage (NCBI taxonomy): Eukaryota > Viridiplantae > Streptophyta > Magnoliopsida > Poales > Poaceae > Aegilops > Aegilops speltoides. The sequence continues at coordinate 23,666,740 of CM038147.1, forward strand.
TGTCTACAATGCTCTGCATGGAGCTACTCTAGCTAATTGCTCCCACTTTCAATATGTATCCAGATTAAGACTTAGAATCATCTGGATCAGTGCCAAAACTTTTATCGACGTAACCCTTTACGACGAACCTTTTGTCACCTCCATAATCGAGAAACATATCCTTATTCCACTAAGGATAATTTTGACCAATGTCCAGTGATCTACTCCTAGATCACTATTGTACTCCCTTGCCAAACCAGGGCAGAGTATACAATAGGTCTGGTCCATAGCATGGCATACTTTTATAGAACCTATGATTGAGGCATAGGGAATGACTTTCATTCTCTTTCTATCTTTTGCCGTGGTCGGGTTTTGAGTCTTACTCAATTTCACACCTTGTAACACAGGCAAGAACTCTTTCTTTGACTGTTCCATTTTGAACTACTTCAAAATCTTGTCAAGGTATGTATTCATTGAAAAAACTTATCAAGCGTCTTGATCTATCTCTATAGATCTTGATGCTCAATATGTAAGCAACTTCACCGAGGTCTTTCTTTGAAAAACTCCTTTCAAACACTCCTTTATGCTTTACAGAATAATTCTACATTATTTCTGATCGACAATATGTCATTCACATATACTTATCAGAAATGTTGTATTGCTCCCACTCACTTTCTTGTAAATACAGGCTTCACTGCAAGTCTGTATAAACTATATGCTTTGATCAACTTATCAAAGCGTATATTCCAACTCCGAGATGCTTGCACCAGTCCATAAATGGATCGCTGGAGCTTGCACACTTTGTTAGCTCCCTTTGGATCGATAAAACCTTCTGGTTGCATCATATACAACTCTTCCTCCAGAAATCCATTCAGGAATGCAGTTTTTACATCCATTTGCCAAATTTCATAATCATAAAATGCGGCAATTGCTAACATGATTCGGACAGACTTAAGCATCGCTACGGGTGAGAAGGTCTCATCGTAGTCAACCCCTTGAACTTGTCGAAAACCTTTTTCAACAAGTCGAGCTTTGTAGACAGTAACATTACCGTCAGCGTCAGTCTTCTCCTTGAAGATCCATTTATTCTCAATTGCTTGCCGACCATCGGGCAAGTCAACCAAAGTCCATACTTTGTTATCATACATGGATTCCATCTCAGATTTCATGGCTTCAAGCCATTTTGCGGAATCTGGGCTCACCATCGCTTCCTCATAGTTCGTAGGTTCATCATGGTCTAGTTACATGACTTCCAGAACAGGATTACCGTACCACTCTGGTGCGGATCTCACTCTGGTTTACCTACGAGATTCGGTAGTAGCTTGATCTGAAGTTACATGATCATATCATTAGCTTCCTCACTAATTGGTGTATTAGTCACAGGAACAGATTTCTGTGATGAACTACTTTCCAATAAGGGAGAAGGTACAATTACCTTATCAAGTTCTACTTTCCTCCCACTCACTTCTTTCGAGAGAAACTCCTTCTCTAGAAAGGATCCATTTTTAGCAACGAATATCTTGCCTTCGGATCTGTGATAGAAGGTGTACCCAACAATTTCCTTTGGGTATTCTATGAAGACGCACTTCTCCGATTTGGGTTCGAGCTTATCAGGATGAAACTTTTTCATATAAGCATCGCAGCCCCAAACTTTAAGAAACGACAACTTGGGTTTCTTGCTAAACCACAGTTCATATGTTGTCGTCTCAACGGATTTAGATGGTGCCCTTTTAACGTGAATGCAGCTGTCTCTAATGCATAACCCCAAAACAATATTGGTAAATCGGTAAGAAACATCATAGATTGTACTATATCCAATAAAGTATGGTTATGACGTTCGGACACACCATTATGATGTGGTGTTCCAGGTGGCATGAATTTGTGAAACTATTCCACTTTGTTTTAATTGAAGACCAAACTCATAACTCAAATATTTGTCTCCGCGATCAGATCGTAGAAACCTTATTTTCTTGTCACGATGATTTTTCCACTTCACTCTGAAATTCTTTGAACCTTTCAACTATTTCAGACTTATGTTTCATCAAGTAGATATACCCATATCTGCTCAAATCATCTATGAAGGTCAGAAAATAACGATACCTGCCGCGAGCCTTAACACTCATTGGATCGCATACATCAGTATGTATTATTTCCAATAAGTCAGTTGCTCGCTCCACTGTTCCGAAGAACGGAGTTCTAGTCATCTTGCCCATGAGGCACGGTTCGCAAGTGCCAAGTGATTCATAATCAAGTGACTCCAAAAGTCCATCAGTATGGAGTTTCTTCATGCGCTTTATACCGATATGACCTAAACGGCAGTGCCACAAATAAGTTGCACTATCATTATTAACTTTGCGTCTTTTGGTTTCAACATTATGAAGATGTGTATCACTGTGATCGAGATCCAATGAACCATTTTCATTGGGTGTGTAACCATATAAGGTTTTATTCATGTAAACAGAACAACAGTTTATTCTCTTATTTAAATGAATAACCGTATTGCAATAAACATGATCAAATCATATTCATGCTCAACGCAAACACCAAATAACATTTATTTAGGTTCATCACTAATCCCGAAAGTATAGGAAGTGTGCGATGATGATCATATCAATCTTGAAACTACTTTCAACACACATCGTCACTTCACCCTTAACTAGTTTCATTTATTCGCAACTTCGCTTGAGTTACTACTCTTAGCAACCGAACCAGTACCAAATACCGAGGGTCGCTATAAACACTAGTAAAGTACACATCAATAACTTGTATATCAAATATACCTTTGTTTACTTTGCCATCCTTCTTATCCGCCAAATACTTGGGGTAGTTCGCTTCGATGACCAGTCCCTTTGCGGTAGAAGCACTTAGTCTCGTGCTTAGGTCCGACTTGGGCTTCTTCACTTGAGCAGAACTTGCTTGCCGTTCTTCTTGAAGTTCCTTCTATCCCTTTGCCCTTTTCTTGAAACTAGTGGTCTTATTAACCATCAACACTTGATGTTCTTTCTTGATTTCTACCTTCAACGATTTCATCATCATGAAAAACTCGGGAATCATTTTCATCATCCCTTGCATACTATAGTTCATCACGAAGTTCTACTAACTTGGTGATGGTGACTAGAGAATTCATCAATCACTATCTTATCTCGGAAGATTAACTCCCACTTGATTCAAGCGATTGAAGTACCTGACAATCTGAGCACATGCTCACTAGTTGAGCGATTCTCCTCCATCTTTTAGCTATAGAACTTGTTGAAGACTTCATATCTCTCAACTCGGATATTTGCTTGAAATATTAACTTCAATTCCTGGAACATCTCATATGGTCCATGATGTTCAAAAACATCTTTGAAGTCCCGATTCTAAGCCATAAAGCATGGTGCACAAAACTATCAAGTAGTCATCATATTGAGCTAGCCAAACGTTCATAACGTGCGCATCCGCTTCGCAATGGGTCATCACCTAGCGGTGCATTAAGGACATAATTCTTCTGTGCAGCATTGAGGATAAACCTCAGATCGCGGATCCAATCCGCATCATTGCTACTAACATTTTTCAACACAATTTTCTCTAGGAACATATGAAAATAAACATATGAAAGCAACAATGCGAGCTATTGATCTACAACATAATTTGCAAAATACTACCAGGACTAAGTTCATGATAAATTTAAGTTCAATTAATCATATTACTTAAGAACTCCCACTTAGACAGACATCTCTCTAGTCATCTAAGTGATCACGTGATCCAAATCAACTAAACCATAACCGATCATCACGTGAGATGGAGTAGTTTTCAATGGTGAACATCTTATGTTGATCATATCTACTATATGATTCACGCTCGACCTTTCGGTCTCCGTGTTCCGAGGCCATATCTGCATATGCTAGGCTCGTCACACTACAGGAATCAGACAGTTTGCCGTCTGGCAAGTACAGACGGCAAAGGCTGAAATACAGACGGCAAAGACTTTGCCGTCAGCTGCTGACGGCAAAGTGTGACGGCAAAGCCAAAGTCGGCAAAGAGTACTTTACCGTCAGCTTTTTATCGGGCAGACGGCAAAGTCTTTGCCGTCAGCCAAACTATAACTTTGCCGTCAGCCAAAACAGTAACAGACGGCAAAGATCGTGTCCTTTGCCGTCAGTCAAATGTGCTCTTTGCTGTCAACCGGACTAAAGTACAGACGGCAAAGAAATTTTTTGTTTAAAAAAAATAGTTGCACACACTACACTGTGCACGCATCATCAACTAACAAAAAAACTAATTGCGTCCACATCGAACCAAGGCCGAGCTCGCCGGAGCAGAGCTGCTCGCCGCCCACGCGCGTAGTCATCATCGATGGTCAACCGTTCCCTGTTGTTATTTGGCGGCCATGCTGGAGGGAGGAGTCACCGAAGAGAATTGGGGCAGAGCTTCACGTGGCACTGGCGAGTTGGCAGATCTTCACGCGGCGACGATGGCACTCCTGCACGCGGGCGAGGGCAACGGCGCCGGCCGGACGGACAAGGGATGCGGAGTTCGGCAGCTCGGGGACGGGCGGGTGCGGCGCCGGACGGACGGCGAGGGGCGCGGAGTCCGGCCGCTCGGGTCCGCTGGACGGCGCGGTGACTGGGGCGCGACTTCGAAGCGTCGAGCAAGCGGCGCGCAAGCTGTGGCGCCGGAGGGGCGAGCAAAGGGCGCAGGGCAGCTTCTGCTGGCAGCTTCGGGTAGCCGGACGGGCGGCGTTGACCAGCGCCAGCTGCAGCTCGGTCGCCGGACGGGCGGGTGGACGGGCGGCGCTGGCCAGCGCGCGCGGCAGCTCCGGTCGCCGGACGGGCGGGTGGGCGGCGGCGCTGGCCGGCGGTGGTTGCTCGAGGGCGCCGGACGGGCGGTGGGCGGGCGGGCGCTGGCGGCGTGGCTGCTCGAGGGCGCCGGACGGGCGGGCGGAGCTGGCCACGGGCGCGCTGCAGCTCGGAGTCGCCGGACGGGCGGGCGGGCACTGGCCGGCGGTGGTCGGCTGCTCGGGGGAGGAGAGAGGAGGGTGCTGCCGGCCGGGGAGATGGAGAGGATTGAGGCAGTTCGGGGGGAGATGGAGACAGGTGCGTGGGGGTGGGGACGGGTCGTGGGGGCGCGTGCGTGGTGTGCTCGTGGGTGGGTGAGGGCATGTGTGCGTCTAACGACCGCGGTGGGTGGGATGTGCGTTTTAGATCTTGCCACGTCAGCGATCCGCGTGATCGATCCGCGTGGTGTGTTTTCTCTTTGCCGTCTGTCTAATAAAATACAGACGGCAAATAGCCTATTTTGCCGTCTGTATTTTTTTGCAGACGGCAAAGCCTATTTTTCCGTCAGTATATTTTTAACAGACAGCAATATTAGCTGTTTGCCGTCTGTATTTTTTTAGCAGACGGCAAAGTCTATTTTGCCGTCAGTATATTTTTGGCAGACGGCAAAATGAGCTGTTTGCCGTCAGTATTTCTTTGCCGTCTGCAGCTGACGGCAAAATTTGTCTTTGCCGTCTGGCCCGACGAAAAAATGACGGCAAAGACATCCACAGACGGCAAATTAGCTGATTCCTGTAGTGTCAAGTTTAACCTGAGTATTCCGCGTGTGCAAAACTGGCTTGCACCCGTTGTAGATGGACGTAGAGCTTATCACACCCGATCATCACGCGGTGTCTGGGCACGACGAACTTTGGCAACGGTGCATACTCAGGGAGAACACTTCTTGATAATTTTAGTGAGAGATCATCTTAAAATGCTACCGTCAATCAAAGCAAGATAAGATGCATAAAGGATAAACATCACATGCAATCAATATAAGTGATATGATATGGCCATCATCATCTTGTGCTTGTGATCTCCATCTTTGAAGCACCGTCGTGATCACCATCGCCACCGGTAGCGACACCTTGATCTCCATCGTAGCATCGTTGTCGTTACGCCATCTATTGCTTCTCGACTATCGCTACCGCTTAGTGATAAAGTAAAGCAATTACAGTATGTTGCATTTCATACAATAAAGCGACAACCATATGGCTCCTGCCAGTTGCCGATAACTTCGGTTACAAAACATGATCACCTCATACAATAAAATATAGCATCATGTCTTGGCCATATCACATCACAACATGCCCTGCAAAAACAAGTTAGACGTCCTCTACTTTGTTGTTGCAAATTTTACGTGGCTGCTACGGGCTGAAGTAAGAACCAATCTCACCTACGCATGAAAACCATAACGATACTTCGTCAAATAGACTCCGTTTTAACCTTCTCAAGGACCGGGCGTAGCCACACTAGATTCAACTAAAGTTGGAGAAACTGACACCCGCTAGCCACCTTTGTGCAAAGCACGGCGGTAGAACCAGTCTCGCGTAAGCGTACGCGTAATGTCGGTCCGGGCCGCTTCATCCAACAATACCGCTGAACCAAAGTATGACATGCTGGTAGGCAGTATGACTTGTATCGTCCACAACTCACTTGTGTTCTACTCGTGCAAAACATCAAACCATAAAAACCTAGGCTCGGATACCACTGTTGGGGAACGTAGTAATTTAAAATTTTTCCTACGCACACGCAAGATCATGGTGATGCATAGCAACGAGAGGGGAGAGTGTTGTCTCGCACCCCTCGTGAGACCGAAGCGGAAGCGATCACAACGTAGAGGAAGTAGTCGTACGTTCTCCTCGCGATCCAACCGATCCCAGCGCCGTTACTCCGGCGCCTCCGAGTTCTTGACACACGTACAGCTCGATGACGCTCCTCGGGCTCCGATCCAGCAAAGCTCCGGGGAAGGAGAGTTCCGTCAGCACGACGGCGTGGTGACGATCTTGATGTTCTACCGACGCAGGGCTTCGCCTAAGCACCGCTACGATATGACCGAGGTGGATTATGGTGGAGGGGGGCACCGCACACGGCTAAGGAACGATCTCAAGGATCAACTTGTGTGTCTATGGGGTGCCCCCTGCCCCGTATATATAAAGGAGGGAGGGAGGAGGAGGCCGCCTAGGAGGAGGCGCGCCATAGGGGAGTCCTACTCCCACCGGGAGTAGGATTTTCCCTTTCCTAGTCCAACTAGGGATCCTTCCATGTATTAGGAGTAGGAGACTAGGAAGGGAAGAGAGAAGGAAGGAAGGAGGGTGCGGCCCTCCCCAGCCCATTCGGACTAGGGCAAGGGGGCGCGCGCCTGCCCTAGGCAGCCTCTCTCCCTTTCCCGCAGGGCCCAATAAGGCCCAATACTTCTCCCGGCGAATTCCGTAACTCTCCCAGTACTCAAAAATACCGAATCACTCGGAACCTTTCCGAACTCGAATATAGTCGTCCAGTATATCGATCTTTACGTCTCGACCATTTCGAGACTCCTCGTCATGTCCCCGATCTCATCCGGGACTCGAACTCCTTCGGTACAACAAAACTCATAAACTCATAATATAACCGCATCGAAAACCTTAAGCGTGCGGACCCTACGGTTCGAGAACAATGTAGACATGACCGAGACACGTCTCGGTCAATAACCAATAGCGGACCTGGATGCCCATATTGGTTCCTACATATTCTACGAAGATCTTTATCGGTCGACCGCATAACAACATCGTTGTTCCTTTGTCATCGGTATGTTACTTGCCGAGATTCGATCGTCGGTATCCAATACCTAGTTCAATCTCGTTACGGCAAGTCTCTTTACTCGTTCCGTAATACATCATCTCGCAACTAACTCATTAGTTACAATGCTTGCAAGGCTTAAGTGATGTGCATTACCGAGAGGGCCCAGAGATACCTCTCCGACATTCGGAGTGACAAATCCTAATCTCGAAATCGCCAACCCAACAAGTACCTTTGGAGACACCTGTAGAGCACCTTTATAATCACCCGATTCGTTGTGACGTTTGGTAGCACACAAAGTGTTCCTCCGTAAACGGAGTTGCATAATCTCATAGTCATAGGAACATGTATAAGTCATGAAGGAAGGAATAGCAACATACTAAACGATCGTGTGCTAAGCTAACGGAATGGGTCATGTCAATCAGATCATTCAACTAATGATGTGACCTTGTTAATCAAATAACAACTCCTTGTTCATGGTTAGGAAACATAACCATCTTTGATTAACAAGCTAGTCAAGTAGAGGCATACTAGTGACACTCTGTTTGTCTATATATTCACACATGTATTATGTTTCCGGTTAATACAATTCTAGCATGAATAATAAACATTTATAATGATATAAGGAAATAAATAATAACTTTATTATTGCCTCTAGGGCATATTTCCTTCAGTATGTTGGTGTGGAATTTGATTCCCTCTAATGGTACTTCCATCAGGTTGGCACCTAGCAGATATGTACCACTTGCAAGGCACGACACTTTCTTCAAAACCTCTACATCTTGCATAAAACTTCTTTCTATCAGTCCACTTAGTCTTGGCACAAAACTCATGTTTGACTACATAAGTCTTGAAACACATCCTAAACTCATCGATATTTGGGAACAACTTACCCGCTGCAATAACAGGGTTTTCCTTGTCATACACATTTACCAACTCATCATCATGTGCTTCATATACATCATCTTCCATCAGCTGTCCATCCACATCTTCAATTCTATCTTTGTTAGCATTAGTATTAATAGGCATACTAGATTCACCATCCTTCTCCTCCTTATCTTCATCAGCTACTGGAATGCCAAAAAATTTGGCCATCTCAGTGTCATCCATTGGTGCAATAACTAAATCAATTGGGTCATTTAATTCTACTAAATTCCAATCAACAGAAACAACCCTTGCAACACCATCAGAGCCCTCTTCTGCATCACCCCCTCAGGTAATACTGTCACTTCACCTGTACAAATTGGCATTATCTGCCTTTCTGAAGCCCAATCATCATCTACCATATGTGAAGTTAACTTTGAGGGAACATATCCAACCTTAGAATCTGATTTCAGATCAACAAGCTTTGCATGAAACATAGTCATTTTGGTTGTCCAGCCATCTTGTCGATCGATTTCATACTTAATTCTCACATACTCTCCTTTCCAATTATCAAACAGTAACAATGCTACCTCTTGCTCTAGACCCCAAAAAATGCTTTCCTCAATTTTTTCCACCACATTCTTCACGGCCTTCTCTTCCATGCTCTGTAGTTCTTGTGGATCAATCTCTACAAATCAATCTCCCACTTCACAATTGTATGTCTCTCTATGTCCCGCATGCTACCATCATTTAGCTTCGCCTTAGAAGGAAGGAATTCCACAGTGAATTTGAACATCCGAGCACCACCCCCCTATTTGTCAATGGCGGGGCGGTGTGAGGTGAGCTAGCGAAAGCAGACGAGGCAAATATCGATGCACATGAAGGGATTACCTAGTCGATGTTGTCGTCTCTAGCGGCTCCATCGCGGTCAGCCCCCCTCCCATCTGGATCAAATCGACCAAAAAACACCAAAAATAGAGGGAAACAGAAGTGATGTAGTGAGATCTAGCTCGACACAGAGGAGAATGGGGGGGACAGGGTTCCGGATTCACTCACCACAGCCGCCGACGTCGGCGAGAACGAAAGCTCCGCGCTGCTATCACCGAGAACAAAATCTCTGCCGCCGTCACCGGCTCACCGCAGAGAACAAAGAGGGGGTGGGAGGGGTACACATTCAAACAGGCACGTGGACACGTTTCACCTGATGCACTGCAAAGTGGGGCTCGTAACTAGATGCACTGCCAAGTGGGACCCATATGTCCTAAACTTATTCTCACTCCCGTCGATGACCAGTTTAATCGCCCGAGTGGGCCTTGCCTATTTTGGCTTCTGAAACGTAGCACCAGAGCTATTTTCTTCAACTACGTCGCACTCCTTCCATTGCACCTCAAAGATGCCGCACAGGAGCTATTGACCCTGACCCGCTGTACTGCGCCTGCACGGTTGCCATTGCGTACAAGGGCGGCGCCCTTGCCAAGGACGCGCATGCCACGGTGCATGCCAGGCGGCAGTGGTGCAGCGGCACCGGGTGACTGGAACCCGGCGGACAAGTCGCCGTGTTGGTGGACGGAGCTGAGCCTACAATTCATCGACCTGTCGAGCACCGTGCCCGGCGACTTGTCGGCGGCACTGGGCGCTACGTTGGAGCTGCTGGAGATCACCGGCACAAACACGTCCGGATACTCCGGAAATATGTTCAGAAGCGATCAACTTTCTGATCCCGCCCCAGCTTGGCGACCTGCCGGCGCGCTCACGAGTGTTTCCTACCATCTCTGTTTGCTTCTGCCAAGAAAGTTGGATCACCTCGCCGCCTGCTCCAACCTCACCATGCCCGGCCTCGCCGAGACCAGCATCTCTGGCCCCCCACCGGCGAGCTCGGCCAGCTCAAGAAACTCAATATCTTAGCCATCTACACGGTGCTGCTCTCACACCGAAGCACGGGGTGCTCCTTGCGTTGTAGCATGCCGCAACAGCCCTACACGACGACGCAGCCGCGTGCGACCGGTTCCCCGCACTCACGGTCACGGCCACCGTGCGCACACACACTTCGCAGAAGTGCCGCGCACCGCCGAAAGCACATTGTGTTGTGCCGATGGCCACCACGCGTTGTGTGGCGGGCCGTCACCCTCGTACATCAGCTTGGCAACACCATGATCGCCCTCTTCTAGAGCCCCTGTTCACCGCTGCCATGTCAGACCGGAGAGGTGGCGTAGCTGGAGACGTTGACGCCATGCTGGGAGCACACATATCTGACGACAACGAGACCGGTGATGCAGTGGAATGCAGCCAGGGTTCCCACGACATCGGAGTCGATGGAGAGGGTGTCGGGGGACTCTGTGCTGGAACTGTCCAGGGTAGGTCGGCAAGCGGTGTACCGATGCCATTGGTTCCCGGATCACGGCAGGGTGGAGTGGCAGTGGCCGACATGAGGCTGGACGAAAGAGCATAGGCAGATGGCGGACGCCTGCTGTTGACGGCGGACAAGAGGTAGGAAAAAAGTGGTTATGTGGAGTGCCCGGCAGATCGCCGAGCAGCAAAGGGAGGAGTTGCGGTCCCGACACGACCGTGCTCATCTTGTAACAGTCGTGCTGCCTCTAGAGCGAGCTGCACCTGCTAGTCTCACAGGCCGAACACCACCTGCGAGACATTGACGGGGCACTCGGGCGAACTCGAGGCCAAGAACATGGATGCCCGGACCTCGGCATCGACACGGAGCTTGAGGCCGTGCCAGGCACCGACGCGGTCCTCTGTGGCACGCAGCTCCTCAGGGTGTAATTAACCTGTTGGCGCTCTCCATCCTCCATCTCTAGGCCGTAGCCAGAGACAGACTCGAGCACTTAGCTGCAGGAATCGAGGGCAACGCTCGCGTCACTGTTGCGCAAATGAGGACAATGGCTTGAAGATGGCTGGCACTGCGGTGTAGCGATGTTGAGGACGTGGTGTGGCAGCTGTTGCAGGGGTGCAGGCAAGTAGGAGTATATATATGCTGCTGCTTTTAAAGTAAGTAGACTATCATTTTGCTATGGAATGATGCCACTTCCTAGAATGTTGTCTGCACCTAATTACCGAGGTACTCAACCATAATGTTGTAGGAACCACTATTTTCTTGTGAGTTTCAAGTTGATATTTGAATCTGTCTTTTTCTTGTAACTGAAATCAGTTGCTCGTATTTCTTCATACTGTTTAGCATCCTGCTGATGTGATCTGTTGCATACCTAAAATGTATCAATACATTTTTTGTGATTTGAATAATCAACATGGAATCATGTTGTACTTCTTTTATGAGGTCTGAGGGAGATTGTCGATACCTTTCAGCTTTGCCGGTATTTCACTTTACATCCTTGTATAATTGAAGCTCCGAAGTGAAATAGTATTCAGATTGCGAGCTGTTGAGAAAGTGCTGCTATCAGGGGATCTGGGTTATCCTAAGAACTTTGCAGGGGTGGAATAACTACATCATAGAAGAGATAATTGAACTTATTAGTGGATCATAAGCATCATGTAAATAAAAAAGTTTGGCATGTAGATTCAGCTGGTAGATTTCATACGCAAATTAATCCCATTATAACAAACCATTTTATGTGAAGGTTACATTAGGTTAAGTTTCCATCCATATTACTGTTTTGTAGATTTTTGCAGTTTACAACCAGCTAAGAGTCTAGAATGTACTGATGATGCATTGCAATTAAAACATTACGTATATGAAAATTTGGCTCCATTCTTTTCCTAAATAGATTGTTAAAACAAAATTTGTGAATGATGACTGTTTAATAACAATCGCAAATAATCGCAAATATAATTTTATTCTTCAATTAAATCTGCCCTCTTACATTGCGGTTCTGGAATTGATTACTTATGTTACCATAGAAATTTTCTTGAATTGTTTATTCATGAGGGGATTAACTCTACCCCATCATACAAACTTCTACGTTGAGTTAGAAGGACGATTTGTCTACTTGAACATGTTCCTGATCCCCACTTTCATGATACAAGTGTGTACTGTAAACTTTAATATTGCTAATTGCTAGCTTTATTGGTGTACATAAACTGATCACTGATTTCTTAGCACCTACTAACCTAATGCAGAATTTCCTTTTGCTGCCAGAGTTAGCGCTTTCCAGTATCCACTGAACTTCTGTCGAAATCTCAATGAAATAGTCGTGTTTTCTACGTTTCCACATGACAAAATCAGCTTACCATTGAGCTTGAGTAGGCAGAAAGTCTCAGGTGTGCCAGAGTGTTTGTGTTGTCAAATCGAGTTATTAGTCTCTTAAAATATTCGGATTTTCTTTCCATTTGGTAATTTTGGGCACATACGAAGATGTATGTATTATGTTTGCTGGCATGGTGTACTAGCACCAGAAAATCCAATATAAAAGTAAAGTGATCCTTGCCGGGATCATGAAGAGTAACTAGCTATGAGCAGTGGTAACTAATAATCCATACTGTTGGTGAGGAAAGGTGACATAAAATGTGGACTGCGGAGGACTGTAATGAATTCTAAATGTACCCACAATCTCAGTTCTTTGTTTTGTTGGAGGCAAACTGCAAAAGTCTTCTCAGATTTGGATTTTCGTCTTTAGTATTGCTACACCTGAAACTACTTCTCGCTCTAGCATGTTTGACTTTTTTTGTCTACATATATGTGATTTTCATCTTTCTAAAACAGGGAACATCAAGATGTCGCTGGCCGATGCGTAGTTGCTGCACAATATGATACCATAGGTGTTTGAGGTGACGTGCCACGGTGGCATCGGTGATTCATACTCCCTCTGTCCGGAAATACTTGTCGAAGAAATGCATAAAAATGAATATATCTAGAACTAAAATACATCTAGATACATTCATTCCTCCGATGAGTATTTCCGGACGGAGGGAGTATATTCTAGGGCATGGCTGGTAGTGACATCTCTGCTACTCTAATGGTGTTCTTCATAGTAAATATACAGGTTCATTAGTCCACATAAGTACTTCGTAGTAAAGGTTCCAGAACTTGTGGGTGATGACGCCTGTGCAAGGGCACAAGATGCAAATTCATGTGAATAATTTGACTCAATAAAGAGATGCAATTAATGTTTGCAAGAAAAAAAGTAACAGACCGCCAAACGTTCATATCTCCCTTTCTTTCCTTAGCATGTTTCTTACTTTTGGGTTTATATATTGTCGGCTCATAAGAGGATTGGTCTAGATACTGGATGCTCAATGATTCTACAGTTGAGTCAAGCAAATTCAGTTGAAGAAATTAAGGAGTTTGTAATAATTTTGCGCAGGTGACTGTATTCCCTTTCTCGTGTTACACTATTATGGTTTTTTTATCTGGCATCTTATCTTAAAACTATTCTGATCTTTTAGATCATGACTCGTGAGGAAATAGAATACTATGGAACATGAGACCATTTTTTTTAATGAAGAGTAGCTTTTTCCGTTGAAGAGATTAATGAAATGAATGCCCAAAGGAAGCAAGTGTGTACCAATATGGGCTCAATGGCTGAAACCAGTGAAGCATTCCATCAAAAGGGACATGTTATTTTCTGTTTTGAATTTCATCAAGTTTCATGCTGACCCATGTTCTCTTTTCTAGACTTTGAAGAAGGAGTTGGTTTACTTTTCAAAATTTGGAATCCTTGATGAGAATAGATGAATGGTTTAAATCTTGTGAGGATGAGAGAATTTCTGGGAAAATGAAATGGTGAATTGTATGCTGCTAATGGAATATGTCAACAGGCCTATGAGAATTGGATTGAGCTGAGAGCGGAACCAGGTAAAAAGGTAAGAAACTTCTTGTATTCAAGGGCCGCTTGTAGTGTTCAATCTGTAGTGCAATGTTTTAATGCTAAATAAAGAAGGCCGGCATGTTGTTATTAGATTATTCTTTGCCAAGTTTTACACCACCAACGGAGCCTTATTGTCCGGTTAAAAAATAAGAAAGCACAGATACTAGATAAACCGGAGTGAGAACCTATGTAGTGTTCGTTCCAAACATAAGTAATTACGCTGATTAATAGATTGACTTTACGTTTTTTACCCTAAAAACACTAATTCATGGCCCTACTATATTTTTTATTGCATCAAGAAAACAAAAGAATTATACAAAACGGAAAGGTGGGATAGCACCCGGGTGCCTAGGCACCCGGTTATCAGGTCCGTTCCTGCAGAGAACAACGCCTAGAGATGTGCACCACATCTGCACACAGCAGCAGACGATTTGTGGGTGTCAGGATAATTAGCCAAGCCATTTGACCGAGACAAACAGGGCTGCTCCTAGGCTGTATTTGGCAGGATAGGCAACAGGTCCTAGGCTGTAGCAGTGTTCTTGTAGGTTGTAGTAGGCAGGGTTGGACTGTGGGAAGTAGGTCCTGCAGGAGGTGCATGGCGCATGCTGCGCTGGTGCATGTGACGTATCTTATAAAGATCACACTCCGCCACGTATTGATTCACACTGGTGAGAGGAACGCGGGGCTCTGTTGTGACATCACATCATGAATGCGTTATCACAGGAATGCGTTGCATGTCATTTGTATTTTTTTTCAACATAATAGCACCACCCTATTCCTTCAATTCCGAGAGTAGTAGTTATCTCTGAGATTCTTGATGCAAAAAAGTTCAGAAGGTATATGGCCTCTCCTATATATATATCTCCTGAACAGAATTTTGGTGAATGAAAGTAAATGCATTGCTTACAGAGATAACTACACATTTGTGGGGAGTTCTGAACTTGTTGTGGAAACAATAGTCGTTCTTGTTCCACGTACATATAAGCTTCGAAAGGTGTTCGTGATATATATTTGTGATAAGTTCTGAACTTTTTCCAAGAACAATGGTTGTTCTTGTTTCATGTACATATAATCCTCAGATATTGTTCTTGTTACACATTTGTCGTGAGTTCTGAACTTGTTCTAGAAACAAACAGTCGTGCCTGTTCCAGGTACATATAATCCCCGGATGGACTTCCGGACACACATTTCTGATGAGTTATGAACATCATCCGTGGCTTATATATACCCAGTACATCATCTAAGGGCTATATATACCTGGAACATCATTTCGTGCTTATGTGTACCTGGAACAAAACGACCGTGTGTTCCAGGAACAAGTTTAGAACTCACCATAAATGTCTACCAGGAACACCATCTAAGTCTTATATGTACCTAAAATTTGAATGACTATTGTTCTCAGAACAAATTCAGAACTCACCAGAAATAAATACCTCGACCACCATCCGAGCCTTAGATGTTCCTGGAATAAGAACGACTGTTGCTCACCACAAATGTGTACCTAGAACACCATCCGGGGGTTATATATACCTGGAAAAAGAACGACTATGTGTTCCGGGTACATGTTCTGAACTCACCATAAATGTGTAACCAGAACACCATCCGAAGATTATATGTACATGGAACAAGAACGACAATTGTTCTCGGAACAGGTACATAACTCACAACAAATATGCACCCCGAACACCATGTGAGGCTTATATGTACTTGGGTACATGAACTACTGTTTGTTCCTAGATCAAATTCAGAACTCACTGTAAATATGTACCGGGAACACCATCTGAGACTTATATGTACCTGCAAGAAGTTCATAATTCACCGCAAATAAATACCCCGAACAACATCTGAGGTTTCTATATACCTAGAACAAACAGTATCTTCTGAGGCTTATATAATCCCTGAATGGACTTCCGGAAACACATTTCTGATGAGTTATGCACATCTTCTGAGGCTTATATATACCCAGTACATCATCTGAGGGCTATATATACCTAAAACATCATTTCATGCTTATATGTACCTGGAACAAGAACGACCGCGTGTTCCACGAACAAGTTGAGAACTCACCATAAATGTCTACCAGAAACACCTTCCAAGTCTTATAGGTACCTAAAACCAAAACGACTGTTGTTCTCGGAACAAATTCAGAACTCACCAACAATAAGTACCTCGAACACCATCCGAGTCTTATATGTACCTGGAAGAAGTTCACAAGCTGAACCAGAGATTTTAATCTACAATACGATTATGAGGTCGAACTGGAAGATTGACACTTCATTGAAAAAGTAGTAAATACTAGATTTTACCTCTCTTTACATCTAATTAAGTAATGGCGATGCTACGCGTTGGCTCATAAATCTTTTAAAAATTCCTGGATGGTGCTCAAGGTACAAATTTGTGGTGAGATACGAATTTGTTCAGGGAACACCGATCGTTCTTGTTCCAGGTACATAGAAGCCTCGATGGTGTTCGGGGTACATATTTGTGGTGACTTCTAAACTTGTTCCGAGAACAACAGTCATTCTAGTTCCATGTACATATAAGCCTCGGATGGTGTTCTGTTACACGCTTGTGGTGAGTTCTGAACTTGTTCTAGGAGCACGCAGCCATTCTTGTTTCAGTGCGTATGAGCCCGGATGGTGTACCAGGTGCACATTTGTGGTGAGTTGTGAAATTGTTTCGGAAACAACAGTCATTCTTGTTCCAGGTAAATATAAACCTTGGATGTTGTTCGGGATATTTATTTATGGTGAGTTGTGAACTTCTTCCGGGTACATATAAGCCTCAGGTGGTGTTCCCGATATGCATTTACAGTGAGTTCTGAATTTGATCCAAGAACACACAGTAGTTCATGTTCCCAAGTACATATAACCCTCAGATAGTGTTCAGGGTACATATTTGTAGCGAGTTATGTACTTGTTCCGAGAACAATAGTCGTTCTTGTTCCATGTACATATAAGCTTCGGAACGTGTTCTGGTTACACATTTATGGTGAGTTCAGAACATGTTCCCGGAACACATAGTCGTTCTTGTTCTAGGTACATATAACCCCCAGATGGTGTTCTAGGTACACATTTGTGGTCAACAATAGTCGTTCTTGTTCCAGGAATATATAATGCTCGGATGGTGGTCGAGTTATTTATTTTTATGAGTTCTGAACTTGTTCCGAGAACAACAGTCGTACTAGTTTCAGGTACATATAAGACATGGATGGTGTTCCTGGTAGGCATTTATAGTGAGTTCTAAACTTGTTCCTGGAACACACGACCGTTCTTGTTCCAGGTACACATAATCCTGAAATGATATTCCAGGTATATATAGCCCTCAGATGATGAACTGGGTATATATAAGGGGAAACTCTTCCCCTCAGCCGGCTGATCCGTGGTGGACATCCGCCAGATGCGATGCCGTCGGATCGGATTCAATCGCATGGCTGCCTGGCGCTCTCTCTTGGTCCCACGTCCTCTCTATCTGGAAACATCAGCCAGTAACAGTGCCTCCTTATCCTCACAAGCGCAGACTGCTCATCCTTTCTCCTAGCACGTGCTATCCATCTCAAGCTCCCAGCCATGGCAATACGATTGCTCCTCTAGCCAGAAACCACATGTTGCCTCAAGATTGAAATCACGCCACGCCGACGTGGAGCGCCATCAACCTCACCACTGTCCTGGCACCTCTAGCGCTAGACACAGCCACATCACAACCCCTTATGTTCACGCACACTCTAAGTTTCTGCAACAATAACGTTGTTGCAGAACGGCTGCAACCGAAGACTGCGCGATGCGGCCGAAGATGTTGTTGCAATTTTTGTAGCAAGAGTCTTTTTATAGAAAAGTAGGTGCGACGGGAGATGTCTTTTCAAAATTTTGCAACAAAGGTCTTGTTGCAGAAAATTAGAGGGGACTTGTTGCAGAAATTAGAGAATAAGAGGTTTTGCAACAGGGGACTTGTTGCAGAAAATCAGAGAAAAGGATGTTTCGCAACAAAGCTCTTCTTGCAGGAAATTAGAGAAGAGAAGGTTTCGCAACAAAGCTCTTGTTGCAGGAAACTATAGAAGAGGAGGTTTCGCAACAAGAGTATTGTTGCAGAAAATTAGAGAAGAGAGACTGACGGCTTGCATCAGACAATCGAACGGCTTGCGAGGTGGCAGATCTTTCTAAAAGAACCGTCGGCCGACGCGTAGCACTCCATACGGAAATGTGTATCCGGAACACCATACGGAGATTACGTGTACCTGGAACAAGTACGACTGTGTGCTCTGGGAACAAGTTTAAAACTCACCACAAATGTGTAACAAGAACACCTTCCGGAGCTTATATGCACGTGGAACAAGAACGACTGTTGTTCCTAGAATCGGTTTTAGAACTCGCCATAAATGTGTAATCGGAACACCATGGGGCTTACATGTTGCCAGAATAAGAACGGCTATGTGCTCCCCGAACAAGTTCAAAACTCACCACAAATATGTACCTGTAACACAATACGAGGCTTAGGAACAAAAACGAATGTTGTTTTCACAATAAGTTCAGAACTCACCACAAATATGTACTTCGAACACCATCTAAGGCTTATCTGCATCTGGAACAAGAACAATTGTTTGTTCCCGGAACAAGTTCAGAACTCACCATAAATAAATACCCTGATCACTATCCGAGGCTTATATGTACCGAACAAGAACGATTGTTGTTCCCGGAACAAGTTGAGAACTCACCAGAAATGTGTACTCGTAATACCATCCGAGGCTTATATGTACCTTCCCTAACATCGACTGTTGTTGTCGGAACAAGTTCAGAACTCACCACAAATATGTATCTCGAACACCATTGAGACGGATATGTACCTGGAGTAACAACGGACTTTTGTTTGCGGAACATCATTACCATCATTATGAAATGTGATCTTGTACCAAGAACATACATTTTTATTACTGTACCAAGAACAGATGTGATCTTGTACCAATAACATATTCTTCTTTTTTATACTGTACCAAGAACAGTTGGATGTGGAACAGGACAGTTCGTAGCATAATTGTCGGACACACCAGTTCACGTGCACGTCACTACATCTGAGTCTATTATATTATGCCGCACCTATTTACAGCTCCATAGGCAATATGCCTTTCTGCTACAGTGTACCACAAATAAAAAATCTCTCTTCTTTGTATGAGGATGCGGCTGTGTCTCTACACAAATCGAGGCACCGGGGAAGCCGTTTCAGCGACAGTCTAATTGCATGCAGCAGATATTACCCATTGGACAGCCGTGCCATGGAGGTGGCAGATTCCATTTTAAGATGTGTGTCCCCACAAAGCGTGATCACTACTCACGAGGTAAATCGGTGTTTACCCTGCAAACCAGAATCGAAATGAGATATTGACAGGGCCAATGTCTGTAACAAATATTGCAAACTGATTGCAATTAGCAAAAATCACAATGTAAATGACAAGGCTAACTTTAAAAGAGGTGGCTAACTTGGACAAGCTAGGAATTCCATGTTTGCCCGGTTCAGGAAACTAAATATAACTCTTTTTGCATACCAAATTAAGCAATGTGCTTCGTGTGGTGCCCTTACCAAGTTCAAGTTCTGCCAGCAAAAAACAAGATTTTAGTGTAACTAGATAATCTGCAACAAGTATTAATTTTGAAGGAATAGATTTGGCAGGAGTAGACCTGGCAGGATGTCTACAATATTAAAGGCGATGCTTGAAGGGACAGCATGCAGACAGTGATCACAGGTCACACAGGGTCTAGGAGGCTCATTTTTTACACACACCGGCCGGCTATACTGAATACTCTATGACAACTGTCAGCACACTTGAATCGGCCCCACATATCATTCTCCTTTCAGCCACTGATGGAAAGTACTTCTGGCTCACGAACTCCACCGTTCCTAGCTAGCCAATGGGGACTATGTCTATTTGGACGCAGGGACGCGATCAATGCAGCCGTAACTAGCACTACGTACACACGTTTTCCAGATGAGTTGTGGTGTACAGTGTAGGCATCCAAATGAGCAGGCACTCGTATTTTGAATCGCGAGCGACATGTTTAACCCTTTTGTTTTTTTATGTACCATCGTGCGACATGTCATGTCCACGTCTCTGTTACTAGGGGGAATCAAACCTACAGGCATAGCGTCAGTCTAGGCCTAGCTCCGTTTGAAATACAAATACATCCGACCGCTGGGCTTAGCAAACAGTACAACTGGTAATAGCTTGCTCGCTACAGTAAATGACACATATCCCTATGAACTGGAATCTGGACCAGTGGTGAGATAAGGGGGTGCCTAGACCCCCGGGTGCTAAAAATCCGTTCTCTTATACAAAAAACGAAAAGGAAAAGGTTTGAGGATAACAAAGCAAAAAAGTGCAGCCTGGTGAATGTAGCTCCCGCTTGCACAGGGTCCGAGGAAGGGTCCGACCACATTGGGTCTATAGTATGCAGCCTTTTCCTACATTTCTTTAAGAGGTTGTTTTTAGGACTTGACCCCGTGGGCAGCAGCTTTACTGCTGCGACAAGGCTCCCCTTCTTAGGAAACAAAGCAAAATAAAACAAAAAAGGAAGGATAAGAAAAATAGAATCTACATAGGGTGATTGACTTTATGCCAGCTAAAAAATAAATATTTATTTAGTGTCATGATTTCAGAAGTTTATAAAGTGTGCAACCTGTCCTTGCTATCTATCACGATGAGGGGAAGCCTGACTCGTCTGTTTCCCACTGCATGCACACCTGCCCTGATGCAGCCCAAGACATCTGTAACCCCTCGCCCCAAGTGCTGCCAATTGATTGGGAAGCCTGACGATGGGGTTTGGATGTGTCTACTGTGAATAAAAAGGCTAATGGTGATCCAAAAATGCTACACTTACGGCTAGCATTGCACAGTTTGCTACTACGGACTCTCTCCCCACCAATCTCTGTGTCCCCTGATTTTCACTGTGGGGTCCTCCTCATTCCAACTTCCAACCAAATATGGACACATGTTCCCGTAACAACAATCCCGTATGAGTTGAGCATAAGTGTAGCATCGCTGATGGTGATCAAAAGGATCCGTAGCAGTAACGTGCTGGCGCTAGCACACATTTATTTTTTGTCTGTTAATTAATTAATTTTCCGACAGCTATCTCTGATACAATTAAAAATAATTCCGTCCAGTTTGTAGCCCAATATGTTTCTGCACACACACAAGTACTTTTTTAGGTGCATTATATGAGTTAAATAGCAATATGATTTATTTGGTACTTCATGGTATTATCTCTATTAAAGGGGTGTCATTAGTTCGCTCGGTTCGTTAGCACTAAGATAGGAAGGTGATTGCTGCCCAGTGTCGGAGCTATGTGGGGGGGGGCCCCCGGCCTTGGACCTATTTCTGAATTTTGTCAATAAAAATAACCTATTTGATTAGAACTATTTTAGCATTTGCCCCCCCAGGTGATTTTTTGGCTAGCTCCAGCACTGTTGCCGCCCTTGTCTACAGTGTTGATCATTGGCTCACTTGGAACAAGAGTTAGCGGATTTTGTGATAAAAGTGAGGGTTGAGAGTGAGCGGTATGGGGGTTGGGTTAGTATGTTAAATTATGGCTGTCTGGGGCGAGTAATTTCCATACATTAATTTTTTTGGCAAATTGCATTTCACTACAGATGGCTTTGTAGGAAATTGCATGAGCGAGCGATTCATTTTTTGCATCGTTCAATTTTTTAGTTAGAAGGGTAAATGTATTGGTTGGTTCAAGAGTTAATAACGGAAACAGTGGCATATACATCATATTTTTGTTTCCTGTTAATGCACAATTCAACTATTTACGTTACAACATGGCAATGGCTAAGGCGACATCGGATCTGCCTTCTTGACTTGGGGATGTCACGGGCAGCGCACGTCTCGTCCTCCTTGATGGTGGTGATGGATCGACATGAACACGAGGGGAGGGGATCAGGCAACAGCAGGTTGGTTGGTGGGACTCCTCTTTGGCTGTCCGCGGGGAAGTATGATGGAAGGGAGAGAGGGCGTCATGGCGAAGGTGAGGTGGACATCATCCATTTTGAAAGGAGGGGGCTCCAGTGAGAAACCCGCTACGAGAGAAAATCAGGAAGGGAAGGGTCCAGCAAGAAAAAGGAAGGGTACGTCGTGGGTGATACATTTTTGAACCACGTGTTGGAGATAACATGATGCATAGTCCGAACAAACCACGTTTTCCCCCAGATTGCCAGAGGGTTGAATTTTGGGGAGCTTGATGGAGGCCCATTTGATTTTCGAACATGGCGAATGATGAGCAAGAAATGAGCATCGACCTTACAAATGACCAAACTATTTAATTGATTTACTTATACATATTCTAGCCTGTGGCAACGCACGGGCAATTTACTAGTATTTATAGGTAGACAATCTATCCAGACAAACCGGATTAAGCAGGATCTAGAAAGCCCACTCGAGAACGAAAGGAGCGGCGCCTCCTGAACAAACACCACATGCAGCACTGCATGTAGACACGTAGTCACACCGTGTCTATCTGGTCAAAGCGACAGCGACAAGAACATCTACTACCTCCGTCTAGGTGAATAAGTCATTCGTGTAGTTCTAGGTCATTGATTTGATAAATTAAATATGTGTTATATGTAATGAAAAGTATATCACTAGATTTCTACACGGATGTAGTTTCTAAATATATATTTTTTGTCACATATAAAACATATTTAGATAGTTAAATCATCAACCTAGAACTACGCAAATGACTTATTCACCGAGACGGAGGTAGTAGGAGGAACGATCGATCTTGGCGCCGCTGTTTACGTAGCGCAACCCAGTGACCAATAGCAAGGCACAGAAGCACACAGAACAACTTTATCGTACGGACTGTCCCCCGGTCAGCAAAAATACTAAACGAACCAATAAAAGCCGCACACACGTTTAAAAAATTTGAAACGAAAAACTGAACACACCACACATTCGTACACAGTCACTTACCAAAAAATACACGTGCCATGTAAAGGGTTACCAAGGGGTCGTTTTCATCCAAGTGGGTTAATCTCAGGCCGAAAAACTTCCCCGTATATAGGGCTTGGTGATTAATATCAACATGTGCTTAATAAGTATACTACCCCACTTTTAAGTAACGGTATAAACTCTTGAGATTGTTTGTGAGTGGCTTCTTTCCTAGCTTCTTCTCTCGTACTAGTCATATGTTCGGCTTGTTTACTCCCAGCTCAGAGGCTTGTTTCCTTCGCACTAAAAAAAGCAAAATCACTGGGCAAGGCGGTTTAGGAGTCGACGTTAGAGATGCCCTAACCATACTCCGTGTTTTTGTCTCTGGTTTGGATTAGCACGGAGCTCGATGCGTGATGGTTGGTTCGCATGTTCACACAACCTGTTAAACACACACTGCATTATCCGATCGGGTGCCTGTGGCGTTTTTGTTTTGAACATACTACGATCACAGATGCTCACAACACATTTGTAGGGCTACATAACAGGCGGGCAGTCTTGGTCAACAATGTTACAACTTAAATCTTTCTTTTTTGAACTGGCATTACAACTTAATCTTGCCTGTATGAACCTCTTAGTTGGCTAACGTTCGCTGGGGACGATGGAAATCACGTACGATTTTGAAGGCAATTTGTTGTAGGGATGTGGCAATTTTTTCAGACTACCATGTAAGTCTCTTCTTAGAGAAGACATATTTTTCCTAAAACTGCTATTGTTTGATGGAGATCAAACGGCTGCGAGGGTGTTCCTTCCCAGTAAATGTTCGCTAGTTTGCATTACCGTAAGATTAAGCGTGTGCAAAACCTATTCCATTTTCTGCATGGCAAGATAGGACTGGAAAGTTTTTCTCTTCTTTTTCTATGGTTGTCTAGGTCGTATATTATAGTATCGTACGCCAGCAAACATTGTAAGGTAGGCCACAATCACTTTTTAAAATGGATTTTATTTTCATAAAAAAACCATTCATGGCATATAAAAATATTCAAAAATACAAAAATTAGAAAATGTCCATGGCTTTTAAAAATGTTTTTAAATTTATAAACATCTATGATTAAAAAATGCTTGTTAACTTTAAAAATGTTCCCACAATCTTTTTTTTTTGAATTTGAAGAAGTTATCAAAATATAAAAATAGTTCCAAATTTAAAAAATTATGGACTTTATTTTTCACAAAGTTTATAAAAATGTCTCTAATTCAAAAGGAGAGAAATAAAATACGAGTAGACACTCAAAAAATGAAAAAAGTAATAATAAATAAACGTAGAAAACCGAACGAACAAGCTAACAAATGGTTGCCTCACCTCGCACTGGCAGGTCCAATCGGCGACCCGGGGGGGGGGGGGGTTGTTACATTGCTATTCCTAGTGTTTTATGCACATAACAGGATTTCAGAAGAGAGAAATAATAAAGGCTCCCTCTTGAAGAAAGAAAAAATGTGTATTAGTAACCAAATAAGAAAAATGGTTCAAAACAAGGCAGCGTCTTCCTTAGAAAATCAGCATCAGTTTTCTAAACATATACTACTATATTATTATAGAGTATTTCCCACTCTTCTGAGCGTGAGCTCCTACTGGTGCATCATCTCATTGCTTCTCTAGCTCCTGACGGGTCGTGCGAGGACGTGCGTACTTCCTCAGTTTTTGATAAGCAATTCAGCACGGACTACTTCTACCGTCTGCTGACCTTCCGTGGTGTTTCTTGTGCCTTCCATGATTTGGTCTGGGACGCGTTGATCCCCTTGAAGCACAAAACTTTCCTCTGGTTAGCTTTTTGGGGCCGGCTAAACACTAGAGACAACATGATCAAGAAGCATTGGACGGCCGTTGCTGCAAGCTCCGGTTGTGATCTATATCCGGTAGTGGAATCGGTTCATCATATAATGCTGCACTGCAGGCGACATCTGCACTATGGCATCACCTGCGCTGGCATCATTGGCTGGCAGGTCGCCCGATATACTTTCCTTCGTCCAACGAGCTGATGCTCATCTAGAGTTCAAGCGCAAATGGAACGTGGCTTTTGCTGCATGTGCCATCACTCTGTGGCATGCACTAAACGATCGTGTTTTCAACTCACGTTCATGGACAGACTCTTATGTAAGATACTATGCTGCAGATTTGATCCATCTTTGGTGCTGCAGGACCAGGAAGCAACAAGATAAGGAGGACCTCATGTTTTGGGGTAATCTTGTAGCAACATAGTCACATAGTTTGCCTCTTGTTGTTTTTCTCCTGCCTGCCCCAACCACTCTCTTATACCAGCTCTGGCTGTTCTTCTTCTTGTGGTTTTGCACTAAAGTGCACCCCACAAGCTTCATGTAACTGTACGTTGTTCCTCAGGTTACGGACTATTTTGAAATATAAAGGCGGCCAGGAGCCTCCTTTCTTTTTCAAAAAAAATGTTTTTCGAGTTTGAAAAATGTTCACATGTTAGCAAAAAATGTTCACAAATTTTAAAATTTCATCCAATTAAAAAATATTTAACATTCATTAATTTAAAGGTGTACATGATTTTTCTAAATGGATTAGAAAATATTCATGATTTTGAAAAATATGTTGCTAATTAAAGACGTTCATTAATTTGTAAATTTTCTCTTGAATTTGGGATATTATAAATTCAAGATGTTCGTGGGTTAGCAAGAATGTTCACAAACTTTAACCTGAACAGGTCAAGGTGCCCTTCGCAGCTCATGGACCACCGACCATTCCTCCGCCACAGGTCAAGGTGCTCTAAATTCCAGGAGCATATCATCCCGGCATAGCATATGACTAGAGGGATACGCGTGCTTGCGTGGCGCCGATCTTCTGCCACTGAGTTTTTTTTCTTTTGCCATAATTGATATTGTAATATTGATGCGAAGAATTTGCATAAAGCTCCAAGGCCTAACCGCTAGTTATTTTGGGCGGCTTAAAAAGCTAAGCCACCTCTTATATTCATTGGGATCGCTAATTTAGAAGCATAAAAAAATTAGGGACGGCTTATTCTTTAAGCTAGGGTGAGATAACTTATTTTTTAAGCCGCCCAAAAAACTGACCCTAAAAATAGAAATGGAGCTTAGTAGACATTGACGCGTCTCCGAACAGCCCGCCATGGACGGCTTATTCTTTAAGCTAGGGTGAGACAACTTATTTTTTAAGCCGCCTAAAAAAATTTACCCTAAGAATAGAAATGGAGCTTAGTAGATATTGACACGCCTCCGAACAGCCCGCCATGTTGGGTCTGATTCATCCCTCTGACCAGTTTCTCTACTTCTTTTCTCTCTTTTTTCCTCTTGAATTTTTTTGGGTGCATGTCCGTGGGCACTAAAAAAACATTTGTGGATATTTTTTTTTACATAATACATACACAAACATTCATATATATACGTCCATATACTCACCCCTATGAACACACATGCATACACTACCCCCTATGGGCACCTCCGAGAGACCGAGCCGACATATCATCTCGAGATTGACAAAGTCACCATAGGCGCCTCGTAGTCGACGGAAACGTCTCCTGCCATTGAACGCGCATCACCAGCAATTCTAAAATAAGTCTAGAAAAATGCAAACACCAGGACCGCTTGAACCCTGGTGGGTCGGGTATAGACTCTCCTCCTAACCCTTCATCCCTTTGGAAGATTATCAAAAGCTAGCTTCAAAACCTTTTCTCAATTTGTTTCCTTTTTAACAAATAGTGGCACCTCTACCTTCTCCTGGTCTGGCACATGGCCCATTGATTCCTCTAGCCCACAAATACCCCAGCCTCTTCTCCCACTCCACTCATCCATTTATACTTGTCTATGAAGTGTTGCATGATGGCTTACTCGCTACCATGTAGAACCGCCTAAACCATGTTGCGTCCGCCAAGCTTGCTTTTGTTATATCACTTTTGCACCGATGCTCCTGATGACAGGTTCCTCACTCATGGTGTCCCGTTCTCCGCAAGGTGCGCCTACTCGTTGCTCTCCTCCGCCAATGAGCCAGACTTCCACGCCGACCGCATTTGGCAATCCAAGGCCAGAAACAATGTCAAGTGTTGGCTGCTTTTGAGGGACATGCTTAACACCAAGGCGAATCTTTATCACAAAACCATCACCTCCAACTCTTCATGCTCGAGGTGTGCGCATCGTGCGCATCACTTCGAGAATGCCTCGCACCTGGCCATCTCCTTCTCTAGTGCGGTGCTGGTGTGGCAGCCTCTCGGGCTTAACACTCCGTCCGACATCGAGCACCTGTGGGACACTGAGCGGCATACATATATTTCACTTCCTTTAGAGCAAGCTAAACTACGGGAGCCACGCGACTCACCACTTCGTCTCTCCCAAATGAACAAGAAAACTAGGGTTTCTGCCTCCCATCGGTGGTGTCATCAATCTGGCTTGTCTCCTATGGCCTTAGGGCAATGGGGCGCGGTGGATCTCGGCGCTTGTCAGCAGGAGGGCTATATTTTTAAATGTTTCTTTGAGTTTTGTTAGGGTTTGTGTCCTAGTAAGGAAGACGGGATGACAGTGGTTCCCTGAAGATGGAATAAATTCTCCTCGCTAGCCCCTGTCCCAGTGCAGAGGGCATGTGGATGTGTTTCTCACAAGATTCGGTTGGTGGTTGTCTTTGGTATATCTGCTCGGATCCAGTCTACGTCTGTTTGTTTTCCTGTTGGATTCTTCTGATCTATGCTTATCTTGATCGAAGGCGGTTGCTGTTTTGATGCGCTAGTTCTATGGGGCCTTAGCACGATGACTTCCCGGCTATCTACTACAAAAGGTTTTCTCGGCTCAAGGTAGTGAGGAGCGATGATGATAGCGTGCCTTCGTCTCGCTTTGGTACTTGTAGTCGTTGTGAGGTGGTCTATGGATCTGGACGTAATTTTATTATATCTATTGTTCATTATACAACCATGATTGAAAATGAATAGATTGGAAGCTTTCGCACAAAAAAATAGAGCAAGCCAAACTGGTATAACGTGTATAGCGTTAATGACTTCTCAGCACCCAAAATGAATAGATTGGACAGTACAAAGAACACAAATAAAAAATCCATCCATGTTCTTAGATCATCTAGCGACGACTACAAGCACATGAGCAATCTGGAGGCGCGTCACCGTCATTGCCCCTCCTTCACAGTCAGGCCAAATTTGGGGGGTCCCAGCATGAGGATTTCCCAAATGTCTACTACACAGGACAAGCGCACCAGAAAGAAACCGTCACTGATGAAGTGAATTACAAATCGAAAAGATCCAACTTACGGACACAAGAACTAAGACGAATAGAGACTGGATTTGAGCAGAGCCACCAATCACCAACTCCGTGTGTATGATCCTCTATCTGTACAAGTCGTCACCATGAAATCACCAGCGTTGAAATATCCACCATTTAGCACTTTCGCAAATAAGGATTCAGGAGCTTGCACAATCCGGCATGCCTGTTTGGCCAACGACGCATGGCTGAAAGCCTCATAATCTTTGGAACCTATACCCACCTCTCTCCTTGGCCAACACATTTTATCTCATGCAACCCAGTGCACCTTTCTATCCCCATTCGCCGCACTCCATCAAATTTTTGAAGAAATAGAAGGAAAGTTACATGAGTTATTTCAAACTCACAAAGAAGATGTGAAGGACTTCCCACTTGACGTGAGCCATATGTATGCACATGGTCGAAGGTGAGGGCGGTGAGGAAGCAAGGATGACCATAAAGACGGGACTCGGAGCGAGAAGAAGAACGCCAAGAAGAGACTCAATTGGTTAGGCTGAACTCCACACGTTGGCGGAACATAACTATAGACCGTCCAACCTTACAAAGTTGGCATGTGATAACTCCGGACTGTCCAACATAGTCCTCTAGCACTATAAGAACAAACCTGGCATTGTTCTAACCGGTGACAAATTTTAGTTATAGTGTTGTCGAAAAGAGTCGAACCATTGAGGTGCCGTTGAACTACTATATTATTTTCCATTGTCTGCTCATTCATGCATAGGTCTCAATAAAAAAATTAATATAGTTCTTTTATAGTGTGATAATGATCATATATACTCCCTCTGTTCCTAAATATAAGTCTTTCTAGACATTACAATATGGACTACATGCGGATGTATATAGACATATTTCAGAGTATAGGTTCATTCATTTTGCTTCATGTAGTCCATATTAGAATCTCTAGACAGACTTGGAGAGAGTATTTATCAACAAAGCTGCTCTCCTTTCAAAAATGTTAATGAAGAAACTCAAGATTTTGTTTTGAGACAAGCCACATGTACAGAGTGACCTTTTTTCCAAAAAGAAATCTGAGAAACAAGTGAGATATTTTCCACCGTGACAGCAAGCCCATCGATCTCATCCACATAAGCCCATCAATGACGCCACAGAAGAAAAAATCAAGAGATATGAACCGGAGGGATAGCCGAGCCTCCTAAGAGCTCAGTGATTCTAGGCCGTCGGATCTGTTTTCCCAGTCGCTGCTAACCGTTCGATCGCAGCCCCGAGTGACATCGTCCGTTGGATATTTCATCAATCGACGTAAGCCGTTGGATATTTTTACAGATGGCAAAGGTGGGCAATTCGGTGGTTTGGGCGGGGGCATTTTGGTAATTTCGCGTGGTGGGGGTATAAAAGGGCCGGCTCCCCTGGTGAACCCTAGCCGCTCGCCCCGCCCTGCCGTCTCGCCGTCTCGCCCGTCCCGCCGCCCGCCGTCTCGCCCGCCCCACCACCCCGCCCGTCCCGCTCGCCGCCGCCACCTCTCCTCCCCCGCGCCCCGCCGCCTCGCCCGGCCGTCCCG
Organism: Aegilops speltoides; assembly: GCA_021437245.1. Classification (NCBI taxonomy): domain Eukaryota; kingdom Viridiplantae; phylum Streptophyta; class Magnoliopsida; order Poales; family Poaceae; genus Aegilops; species Aegilops speltoides. Next base: position 23,696,659 of record CM038147.1, read on the forward strand.
CTCGCCGCGGCCTCCTCTCCTCCCCCGCGCCCCCCTTCTCCCACCTCGGCGCCGCCTCCTCTCCCCTCCCGCGCCCCCTCGCCCTGCCCGTCCAAGCTCAGGGTCGAGGGGCGCACCGGGTCCAGGCGAGGCGGCCGTCCACTTCCCCGTCGTCGTCGCCGGCGAGGTGAGCTCTCCTCTTCCTCGATTCATGCCCTCTCCTCTCCCCTTCTTCCTTCTCTCCCCACCCCACTCGCTTATTTCTTTGATTCGGTGCAGCAGCCACCATCCTCCCATGGACGAGGACGACCACCACGGCCCGCACATGGTCGAGCTCGCTGTCGTCTGCTCCGGTGCGGTGCTGGGCCAACGACCTCCGCTTCTCTTCTCCATGGACAAACTTCAAAAGGCAACAGCAAGCCATATCGAGGGAGGGGATTGAAGTCACCCCACCTCAAATCCATGGGCGCCATCCACAAGAACCGCGGCCAGGACAAGGAGGCGGACATCTTCGCACTGTTTTTTGGCGGAGGGCGACGCAGATTTGCGAGCCTTGTGGCGCAGGTAAAAATTCCTCACTCCTTTTTCTCTTTTCGTGCCTTCTTATTTCCCATGAGAATATGAGGATTTGCTGCTCCATCCCTTAATTTGGGAGAGAGATAGCTAGAACTTGTTGAAGTGAGCATATGAATATTTGCTGCCCCATCCCTCAATTTGGGAGAGAGATAGCTAGAACTTGATGAAGTGAATTATAAAGAGTAAATTGCTACAAGAGGGGAGGCATGTAACTCAATGATTCAACTCCAACTATATGGTACTATAGTCCCTTCTTTAGGTGATCTTCGGCTAGCTGCATGTTGGGATATCACTGCCTCCTAACGAGCTCCAGGCTTTAGTGTTTTATTTTGATGGACCAATGTGCATCTTCTCCGAGACAGAAAATTAGGGGGAGTGATAGCTCTTGGATAGTATAGCCATTATGATAGAATAATAAATAAAACTGTCGGTTAATGGCTTATTGCACTGGTCTTAATAATAGAATTTCAGCATTGTAAGAACACCCAAACATGCTCGTGGAAACACCCAAACATTCATATGAACAAGTACATTGGAATTATTTATCTCAGTGCATCAGAATTGTTTCTTTGGTGCTGACCCTATATGAAAATATTGGATTGTGTAAATACTGTATCACATAGTTTTTTTGTTGATAAACATTTTTTGATGTATAGGCACTACCAAATCAGATTTTGCCAGACTAAGAAATCTACTGCTCGCTCCAGTTTAGTTGTAGTTGTGGATCAGGCTTTTAATTGTTTCCTATTGCTTGTTATTTAATTGTTTTCGTATTTGGGCTACTAAAATTAGTCTGCTTAATTATTACAGGCCATTGCCTGAGTCCAGGAAAATTATGTAGGAAATTCCATGCAGACATGCTAAGCAAAAAGTGAATCTTTCTGTTGCAACTTTGTTTGCAAGTAATGATAGAGAATTTTTGTGCTGCAGAATGAAACAAATTTTTGTAAGCAATCTGCTATGCATAGGGTGCTTCTGCTGTTGTCACCAGCCCAAGGTTCTGATCCTAGACCATGCCTACTTGGCCAGAAGCTATGTCAGACCAACCTCATTTAGGAGAAGACTCAAAGGCAAGCAAGCAAGAACTCGCACCACAGCATGCTCGCCGCCGTCCTCGGCAGGTGAGCCATGAGTCTTCTTCCTCTTCTTCTTAGTCCATCCATGGTCGCTTATTACTTTGGCGAACGCCTCACACACTCAAGAGTTGTGTACGTGTGTTGGCCGTGTGATTTTGCAGTATACAGTTGGCCGAGGAGGGCATCCTCTACAGCTACAGGCATGACTCCGGCTTCGCGGCCATGCTCACCAACGCACATGCGGCGCCACTCTCAGGTGAGTGTCCGGGCCTGCACATCAGCTTCAGGGCCGATTGTTGTTTTTCTAAGCTTTTGTCATCAAATAAATAGAATCTTGTTTCCATTTGGCCTGCCTCACTTGTTCTCATGTTCAGTTTTAATGGTTATATATTTTTTGCTGACCACAACTTGGAAACAAGATTCTGTGCCGTGTACTTTGATTATCATGCATATTTACATATTGTACTAAATCCAAATACACATACTATATATATATATATATATATATATATATATATATATATATATATATATATATATATATATATATATATATATTTTTATCTAATATAGTTCACCATGTAGTAAATCCAGGTTCCTCTATCTCGCATGCACTCATATGAACACAGTACTGATCCCCCTTTTCTGTTTTTGCATAGAGCAAAAAAATGACGTCGTCAATGCAGTGAGAGCTTGGTGTCGCATCCAACGGTTGGTGGTGCTAATGTGAGGCAATGTCTCCCTCACTCTATATGCATGTATCTTTTCTCGTTCCAGTCCCCTTTTTGTTAGTTCATCCATGACATGATCACTAAGGTTATTCTTGGTTTTGTAGTTGTGGATTGCTATGGAGAATAATTGCCCTCATTAATTAGTATTCAGATGTATTATCCCAGACCTCAGATAAATTAGACATGGCATATTGGATAGTCTTCTCTGATAAATACTAATAATAGGTCCGATCACAACTACAATTTGTTATGCTCTAAATACCAGTACATATTGTTATGTCTACTATTTCCTTCAATAATGATTAATGAGATAATGCAACAATCTTTGTTTTTGTTAACTATATCTGCTATGTTAACTATATCTATCTAATTCTAGGCAAATTAGGAAGAGGACTAGGAAGAGTATCTGCAGATCTATGTTGGTGCTCTTAGTCTCATGATTTATGCTATAACAAGTCTCTCATGTGCATATCCTATGTTAGTGAATCACCTTCTAGCTGCTGATTACTCTTTGTTGTTAATTGGTTTGAGAAAACACTATGTGATCATGGTTCTGATTGTGCACCTTCTTGGCTTAGAAAAATAGAGCAATTTCTGTTTATTCTCAAGTTTGGTTATCTCCATGGGGAGTCCTTGCTGTGTTATGGCTTGACCGTGCAGCCCTGCGTCCTCGAGCAGGAGCAACTGATTCCCAAGCTGCCGGTGCTTTGTTCGACAAGGAGCATGTCGCCGTCACCTTGGGTGCAGCCGTCCGGTGGAAGGCGCTCTGCCTTTTTCAGAAGGCGAGGAGGATCGGCGGATCCAGCCCCCCTCTTCTCCAGGTCTCACCTGCGTTCCATCCTCATATTCACCCATGTCTTCTCAACACTCATGCTCCCCCCTTCTCGTTCTCTCTGATCCATGTTTTCTATGTCTTAACATACATGTCTTTGCGTGTGCGTGCAGCAGCTCGGCGGAGACAAAAGAGGAGGTCACCGGGAGATGCCGAAAGATCAAAGGAGGATGGTTAGTGTATGCTGTCTGAGTACTGTCAAATCTGTGTTTTTATAGAGTGTTGGTTCCCAACTACTGAAGTTAAAAATTCACTAAGCTTGTGGGTACAGTAAGTTAGTGTTAATGTCTGTTACTGGTTACAGAAGTTAGTGGTTCACTGGATATTGGTTACAGTAAAATACCCCTATGTTACAATAAGTTAATGGTTAACTGAACTACCGAAGATTTGTCTTCGATTGTACATTAAAGTTAGTGTTCTAAATGTTCTCAGTACTGTACTGAATTTGTCACCGACTGTACTGAAGATTTAAAGTAAACTGAATTTAGAATGCATATTGATTCCAAAAATGGTAGTAGCACTTGGTTCTCATATAAAGCCCATAAGAGCAACCAATTTAAAAGTTTAAAGATAATTTGTGAGAATATACAACATTTTCTGTAGAGATTAACGGTGAGGCTTAATCTACAACATTATGTGTAGATTAATGGTCAGGCTAAATTGCACTCCATTTTCTGAGAAATTTAAACTGGATGCTGGTATTTCTATGGTCCAGTGAATTAGTGCTTGACTGTATCTCCAATACACTCAACCATTCTCTGTGATTATAGTTTCACCGTATCTCGAACACAAGGACAAATGTATTACTCCAGTATAAATCTCCAAGGATTGTTCGCAAGCAATCTCTAGGATCAGTATTCAGTTTAGCATATTAGTTAACACTAGGGCCAATATTCAGTTAACAGTGGGATCAATATTCAGTTAAGGCAAGTAATGTACATGTGGTTAGCATCATCGTGATCGATGGAGTGGACAATGCCAACGATCATTGTATTATCCTATGCTTTTGTTGGATAAATGAGTGGTGGTGCTGGATATTTCATTTCTTGGATGGTTGTGTCTTGCCTGTGGTATCTTTCTACAACTGAATTCATGGTGCTGCTGGATGTGTGTATATTTTGTGCTAAATAGTAATTCCTAAATAATTATTTCTGATACAGAACGATGCCTTTCTTACACAGGTTGTTTGATGCATTTGTGCTCGTCAGCGGGACGGTGCAAGGTGCAACTCCGACGCGGTTCCTCGCCGGTTGGATGGCGTTCAGGCGCAACCCCGGTGCGCACTGAGTACTGCCTCGGCTACAACCTCTCTCGGTGAGGTCCATCTTCCTCCTGCTCCTCTATTTCGGCTACTATATGGGACATGGCCATGGCTATATTGATGTGGCGCTTGTCTGGTTGATGCTCCCCTACTCATGCATCAGTTCCTACTTGAGCTCTATAGTTGTGGATCCATGCCATTTTAGGGTTTCTAGGCTGCTGTTCATGTTTAGTTGCTATCATAGGGAGTTCATGTGATGCTCTGGTTTACATGTGGATGCCCTGGTCCTATAGCTATGCTCCTGGATTTGCTAGATTGATCAGTGGTGTTCATGCTAGGGCGATGATGATTAATCGTGGCTGAAATAAGTGTGCCTTTGAGCAATCGTGGCACCTGTGCGTATCAGGTTGGACCCTCCCTATTGTCTCTAGAATCCTTTTTGATCCTGTGATACTTGTTGTTGTCCTTGGATGGTCATTCTTGTTGAGTGATAACCAGGGCAGCTCCACTGTATAAACAGATTGATCTGGTGATAAGAGATGATGGGGGTAGGTTATATGATCGAGGAAAGGTGAATCTGAGCCCACTATGCAATGAACCCTGAATCCTCATAGCTCAGCGACTCTGGGACGTTCGATCGAAAGCCCCTCGTGATACCGACCATCCGATCTCGAGCCCGATCGCCGTGAGCCATCCAATTTTGACCCCGATCGACCTGGGCCGTTGGATAAAATTCCAGTTGCAACAAAATGTAAATACCGTGCCCCCACCAGGGCATCTGGGTCATTTCGCTTAGGGGGGGGGGGTATAAAATGACCGCGGCTTCCTGCGATGAAAACCTAGCCGCCTCCTCTCTCACTCGCTCCTACAACTGCCTCCGTCCCTCCCTCCCACACAGGTGGCTCCCACCAACCATGGTGACGGCGGCAGTGGCCACGGAGGAGGGCGGAAGAACAACGGCGCCGGCGATGGTGTCCGTGGCGGCTATGCAATTAACCCTGAACCATTTTTATTTGTATTTAAAGGTGTTGCTTATTTATGCTCAAGTGGTGTTCGTGCTAGGGCGATGATGATTACCTTGGCTGGAATTAGTGTGCCTTTGAGCAATCGAGGCACCTGTGGTATCAAGTTGGATCCTCCCTCTTGTCTCTAGAATCCTTTTTGATCCTGTGATGCTTGTTGTTGTCCTTGGATGGTCATTCTTGTTGAGTGATAACCAGGGCAGCTCTACTATATAAACAGATTGATCTGGTGATAAGAGATGACGGGAGTAGGTTATATGATCGAGGAAAGGTGAATCTGAGCCCACTGTGCAGTGAAACCTGAACATCTTTATTTGTATCCAAAGTTGTTACATATTTTGTGTTACTGTCTTGGCGCGAGGGTGCCGGTCCCAACATTTTACTGTCCAGGATTTTACTGTCCAACTCCATAATTTTACTATATGAGACAACCTGTATAATTTTCAGTTTATAGAGCTCTGTGGTGCCCTGTTTTTCTGTTGTTATATTTTTCTATTGCTGGTCAGATCCATGTTGTCCTGAATTGTGAAGTACAACTACAAGTCCAAACCTGGACATTTTTAGAAACCTGCCATTTTTAGAACCTGAACATTCTCAGTTAGTGGCTCAAAACTGCTCCACTAGAGTAGACATTTAACTTAATCAATTAACCATCTATTCAAATACTACTATTAATTCCATCTGAGGAGTAGACATTTAACATAAGGTAGCCCCATTTTAATTTAAATGTAGTCTATTTTTGTTGTAATAGCCCATTAGAGTGACTTTTCGTTCATGAGCGGATCCTTTTCTTAATGTGTTTGATTCGAGGCGCCTCCTCCCGGGCTCTCTCGTAAGTGAACTGTAGCGACAGCGTGTGCGTGGGTGTCAAGCACGATAGCGCTGATGGGTGCCGTCTCCGTCGACTGGAGAACCGCAGTTCGCGGCTCACGCTGCTGCTCTACTGGGGTCATCAGCTTTTGTACTCGCATTGCGCGTGCACTCAGGTACTTCATCCCAGGTTCATATGTCACAGATGTCCATGCACACAGCTCTGACCCCCTTTTTTTGCTGCTCCATATAGTGAACCAACAGAGTCGTGGATGCAGTGTGAGCGGTAAGCCAGAGCTGCAATTCGTTGAACATGGGGTGCTATTGTGACGATCTCATGCCTCACGCTCTATGTGTGTATCTCTCTGTCCTGTTCCCTTTTTGCTATTCATTCATGCCTGTTAGAATTACTAAGTTTTTTCTTGGTTTTGTAGTTGTGTGTTCCTATTAAGAATGATTACACTTTTTTGTCAGAAAAGAGCAATTACCCTGATTAGTTAGGATTTAAATGTCACCAGTGGATTGCTGTTAAGAATCATTGGACGGACTATTTAAGTTCCACTCATAAGTGTTTACCGTTTATGAATTGAATTCTCTTTTCGGACAATATATAAACTTTTGTGCATATTAGTGCAGGTATTAGTAGTCCATTTCCTTTCTGAATATGAGCTTTCGGACCAGCACGTGTACCATCAGGCGACCAACTTGGATTGGTGCTGTTGTTGCACGTGCATAATTTATTCTCTACTATCTGCTAGCCTGTGATTATTTGATATGCGCATGTGTCACTGGTGGTACATGTGGTACTTTGCGTCCTACTTGATTTTCCTTTTGGATGCACATATTCTTTATCTTCTTGAGCTACACTTTTTGGGATGATCTGTGATTAATCCATGTTGAAATGAGAAAGTACGTCATCTGTCTCTCTATATGATTATTTCATATCAAGAGTAAGAGTATATATGTGCTGGTACTTAGTTTGTGCAAAAGCAGCTACATACGGCTATTTGTTGTAATGGCATCAAGATTGACTTTGTGGTAAGAAACGCCTTACTTTATATGGATAAGATTTAGTACTTAGATATATGGGCCAAATGTCTATGCTCATGTGTGCAATCTGATAGAGACTAAAACTTAAGTATATTTGAGTGCTGAGGATTTTTCCTTTTGTTCAGCTAAAATTATTTGGCGGCCATATCTTCCCACATCGCTTTGCTTCTATTGTATATCCATTGGGTTTTGTACAAAACCTTTGTTATACTAGATGCTATTAATAAATAAGTTCTCGCTGATTCGCAGAGAGGTACCCACCATTGAGGCTTCTGGGAAACACTGCTCCGACCGGCTGGAGGTGTCGCCGTCGATGAAAGAGCGCCATGGATAGGAGAGCTTTCGCCACTTCCTCCACCACGACATTTCAAAGCAGTTGTTGCCTCCCCATCGCTCAGTAGCACGATCAGCGGTGGAAGCAGGACCATGCCATCTTGGACCAGGTCGCGTCCCCAGAAGTGGACAATGAAGGCCTTTGACAGGTGCTCTCTCTCTCTCTCTCCACCGCTGCTGGATCCAAGTCGCTCGACAAAATGTCGGTGTGTGACACTTCCTCGGATTGTTTTATTTGGTTCTTCATGAGCCCATTAATAAATCTCATGTATAGCACCCCCCGACAGCTATGTTTCCATGAAATGCAAACTGCGGCGGATGACCACACTCCTCCATAGAGACAAGGTATATTCTAAAATATGTGTATGGATCTTGGGTGGTGATTACTCAAGAAGGATAACTCATTTTTTTGTTGTCTAAACAATTTGACAGCGAACACGCTAGGACCGAATTTGCATACACTGCACGCAAAGATTTATTTGGAAACGGTCAACATGGCCAATCAGAAGGAAGGATACATCATTCTGCGAAATCATTTTGCAATATATCTATGTCCCATGTGTAGTAGCCATCACCAATTCTATTTGTGATCCACACCTTTCAAATCTCTCTCTATATATAGGGGTCTGACTGAGTCAAATATAATGGTACATCGAGCTAGCTATCTAAGTTACTATCTTATCTAAGATGTAATTGATGCTTTCTTTTGCCCAGTAGTACGTATTTTAATGGATTAACTACCGTGTTAGTCATGTTTCAATGGATTAACTACTGTGTTAGCCATGTTTCAATGGATTAACTATTGTGTTTGTCATGTAAAACTATGTGTCCTATGACATGTGACTTTCTATGCACGTGTAATCTCACTGCCACGGGCTCTACTCTTCTACACTGAACTTCATGTCCTGTTGCTCTTGAACAAGCTAAAATACTTCTGTTTTATAATGGGCATGAAATCAAATAATTGTATTACGAAACATGCTAAGCTGGTCCAATAATTACAACACGCCTGGCACACACGCTCAGGCACAACTGTTAGGACCTGGCTCTGAGCGCCATGGCACTCTCAATGATAATAAATTTAATAACATATGCTTAACGTGAATTACTACTACTTAGCATTACCTGCTTGATCAAAACGTTGACACCGGCACCCTTGCGCCAAGGCGCGATTCCGATCTAGTAAATGTTCGTTCGTCGACGATCTGATGCACCAGACCCTATGGCGCCGCCGCGCTGCCCTCCCACTCCAAGACAACCGCGGAGCGCCGTTCCTTCAGACCCCGTCGAGCTCCTCGAGGAAATCTTCCTCCGCCTCTCCACGGCTGCGGACCTTGCCGCGCCTCCACCGCCTGCGCCTCCTTCCGCCCGCGTCGGCGGCCACGCCTTCCTTCGCCGCTATCGCGCCCTCCACCCGCCGCCCTCGTCGGCATGCTCCACAAACCTTCACATCGCCTTGCCGCCTCCTCCGCCCTCGCCGCCCGTGCCTTCGCCGACTTGATTTCTCCTGCTCCTCCTTCCTCCCTCCACCGCCGGCCGTGCACGAGTCCGATCGACTTCTTGGGCGGACGCGTCCTCGTCGGCTGCACCCCGGTAAGCGGCATCCTCGTCGGCCTGTGCGACTTCGAGTACCGCGGATTCTTGGCCAGGGACCTCGCAGTGTGCGACCCCGTGCACCGCCGGTACGTGCTGCTGCCCGCCGTCCCCGACGACCTCAAAGCAATGGTCCCTTGCCCGGACCTCCTCGGTATGGAGACTTTCCTTGCTCCCGGCGATGATGAGGAGGAACCTTTGTCGTTCAGAGTTATGTGCCTGGTGCAATGCAGAATGTGTCTGCTGCTCCTCGTCTTCTCCTCTTTGGATGGACAATGGCATGTTCGTACATACGACCAATGGAATGCTACACTTGCTTTAGTTGAAAACTCTCAGGGTGGGCTGTCATCTCGTCAATTCGTCCAGGGACGCTTCTGTTGGCATCTACATTTCCTGAACAAATTGCTTCTGCTTGACACCCACACCATGGGGTTCTCTGCTGTCAACCTCCCACCTGAACGAGTATGGACTAGTCAGTTTGTCATCGTTGAGGCAGCGGATGGAGCGCTTGGAATGCTCGCTGAATGTGATGATGAGTACAGTGAAGACGACTCAAATTTGCTCACGTATATCGTTCTGAGAAATAACCAATGGCAATCAGAGAAGGTCATCCCACTGCCCCTAAAGCATGTGATTCTGATTGGTGTCACCGGGGGATACCTGCTTATACAAGGGCTCTACACCATAGCTTCACAAGAGGAGCTATCAAAAGAAGTCCTGAAGTTTGGATTCTTCTCGGTGGACCTGAAGACGTTGCACGTCGAGCTGTTTGCTGGGTTTAGCAAAGCCATCTTGCCTAATCGATTCTATGCTAGTTTCCCACCATCATTGTGTCCGCCAACTGTATGAGTCGGTCGAGTGTTTCAGGCTTGCAGCATACTCTTTGCTTACCCTTATTTGATATGGTCACAATTTGCAGGGATTCGTTTGATGGTAACATGCTTAATTTGCCACTATGCTTGTTTTCTTGCAAGCAGTGCTTGCTATGGATGCAGCCAATTCTGGCCCGACTGCAGTTTTATAGTTAAACGTGTATCGTTAACACATTTTGTGATAATGTATCACCTAATTTGTATGCAGGTAGAGTTATCTATTGTACTACACGTCACTAAACTCGGCAGAACCTTACTGAACTCGGGAAAAGCAATTCTCGTCTATTTGACATGTGTATGACCATCTTATGACTACAGGGCTAACAAAAGGAAACAAATTTACTGTCATTGTTCCAGTAATCCAGAGTTGGGCATGATGCAATTTGATTGAATAAGGTCCTTTTGCTAATCTTTATAACTGATTTTGATCAGTATGCTCACATCCTTCTCAATTTATTTTCTTAGTCGATGCATTTCTATTTTTTGTATTTTTATATATAAGCTTTGTACGAGTAGAAATCATCGAATTGCAACAGCTCCTTGTCCGTGCTCTGAATTGCAGCTTTCAAGAGCAATGTGTCAGTTCTGTCAGTTGGTTTTCAACATGGTTACAATCCACTGGCTATGTACAGAGTCAAACACTTGAATCTCTGAATATGCTTGTTACTGCTATGTCAGTGTCTTGAAAGAATGGATGTGCCTTCTTAAAGTATGAGTTTGCTTGGTTCAGTGAGATCCTGCTGTGGCAAAGATCTAAAAGAAACATCGGATGTGTCTACTGAATGTAATGATTTGGCTTGGGTACCAAATAGCAGACGGTTTCAAGTCACCATGTGTAGCAGTGGACCTCTTCCAAGCACGTACAACTGAATTGAAATACTAGATCGTTGATTCACTGGGAATAAGGGCGATGTGGGGGAAAAGACATTTTACAGTTCGGTTGAGCTTTCAAGGGGATGTTGCTTTTCATGCTGCAGAGCACGTAGGTTATCTGCAAACCGAGCTCTGATTAATACATCAATCATGCTGGGCCCCGTTCCGGCCGCCAGGAAGAGCTCGCATGTGCCCCAACTAATTGCCCTCGTGCACATAGCCAGCGGAGGGGATCCTCACGGCCACGGAGTGTAAGTGCATCTAGTGCCCCTTAGTGATTTTGGTGTATTGAAGACTTATAGGTTAAGGGACTGATGCGTTTGTGAGTGTACACAGGTCTATAAGTCTATGAGGAGTTTGATATTTACAGAGAAAGTCGACCCCAAAAATGAAGTTCTTCAACTGAAGACTTTGGATTGCTGAAGACTTTCTGATGACTTTGAAAGTGAAGAAATTGGTGTGACCTTGAAGACTTGGTATTCATTCGAGGAACATGAAGTGTGAAGACTTTTGTTTTCGTAGTTTCATTTTCTCTTTCTTGAGTCATAGGAAACACCGTACTGTTAAAGGGGGTCGAGGAAATACTAAGGAAAAATTTCCATGTGATGCTCAACTCAAAATCCTACACCTACCAATCCATTTCGAGTGAAGCCATTTGGAAATCTCATACAGATCAGTCATATTCTTCAGTGACAGAGACGAAGCTCTTCTGGTCTCTGAGAAATTTGTTCTGACTGAGGAGTTAGGAATTCGCCAATGCGAATTACCTACACAGTGAGGAACATGATAGCCCTGAGGAATTTGATAGTCAAAATTCCGACCGTTGCTGTGCTATGCGCCAGCTGTCCCAAAATATCTACCCACCTAATGGTCATATCAGACAAGGGCATTTATGTCTTATCATGTCGGGCTGCTCCCTAGGCTATAAATAGCCGTCCCCCCTCAACCACTAGCTGGTTGGCTGCTCCGAGAGAAACTGACACTTGTCAATTGAGAGCATCCCATCCTCCGAGGACTTTGAGCGAAAATCATCAAGTGAGGAAAACCCAAACCCAACACCTACAAACCCAAAGTGATTGAGCATCACTGAAGAGATTGATCCTGCGTGGATCCGATGCTTGTTTCCTTTGAAGACTGTGCTTCTTCCTGACGATTAGGCGTCAAGGTCTAGAGCATCCAAGAGGAACTGTGGATCGCCGAGTGACCGAGTTTGTGAAGGTTCGGAAGTCACCTGAAGACTTACCACGACTGATTGGGCGAGGTCTATGTGACCTTAGCTCAAGGAGAATATGGTGAGGACTGTATGTCCGCGACTGGGTGTCCTTGAGTTTAAATACTCAGCCGCTCCAACCAGATGTACAACTGAGACAGCAGTTGGAACTGGTCTACCAAATCATTGTCTTCACCGAGCTTACTGGTTCTATTTTCTCAACTCTTTCATTTCCTCATGTCTGTTGTTGTGTGCCTATTCATATCTGTTTGAAGACTTTGACTGAAGACTTTCTCAATTTTCTCAGTTTAATTTCTTCAGTCTGTCCGTCTTCTTTCTTGTGTTATCCTGTGTTTACGCTTTCTGTACTCTGTACTTGTCTTCATTTCATCATGATGACTATGCTTGTGCTCTGTTATGTTTACTTCTGAGTACTTATTCCGCTGCAAATAGTTCTTCAGTTAGGAATTCCTCACCAGCAAATTCCTTAGTGAAGAATTCATAAAAATCGCCTATTCACCCCCCCTCTAGTCGATATAACGCACTTTCAATTGGTATCAGAGCGAGGTACTCCCTTGTTCTGTGTGATTTTGGTTTAACCACCTGGAGTTTTAGTTATGTCGACCGCAGGTATGATCAAGGTCTCTGCCGGGTGTCCTACCTTCGATGGAGCGGACTACCCCTCTTTGGAAGAATAAGATGCGAATGCATCTTGAGGCAATTGATAACGATCTCTGGTATGTTGTGGAAAATGGTGTTCCCTCAGTCACACCTTCTCTGAACGCTACTGATGTGAAGATATTCAAGCAACTCGATTCTCAAGCGAAGAATATCATATGTGGCCATCTGAGCAAAGGACAGTATGGAAGAGTGAGTGCTTTGGAAACTGCTAAGCTTATCTGGGATAGGCTGTCCAAAGTGAATGAAGGAGTCTCAACTCAGCGTGACTCTCGTGTTGACGTTCTTCGCAATCTCTTCAACCGCTTCAAAAGACTCGACAATGAAAATGTCCAGCAAACCTTCGATCGCCTCACTGACATCTCAAATGAGCTTCAAGCGCTTGGCGCCACTGACATCACCGACCATGAGGTGGTGAAGAAATTGCCGAGATCGCTCGATTCTTCATTTGATACTCTGGCACTGATGATTCAAGAGCGTGCTGACTACAAGTCACTTGATCCCGCTGATATCCTCGAGAGGCTAAATACTCATGAGTTCCAGCTTGCTGAGAAGAGAGATCTCTATGGTTCGAGCTATGGCAGATCACGTGCTCTGAAGGCCAAGGCAGTCTCTGAGTCTGAAGATGAGGACTCTGCTAGCAGCCTTGGTGACCCTGAAGAACTGAGCCAGGAACTAGCACTGCTCGTGAAGAAATTTCAGAAGTTCTCAAGACGTCGTCGCTTTGGAAAACCCTCAAGGAGCAATGATTCCTCATCCATTGACTACAAGAAGAGGCTATGCCACAAATGTAAGAAACCTGGTCACTACATCCAAGATTGTCCTCAGTGGGATAAGGAATCAAATAAGAAGAAATACAAGGATTACAGTTCTGATGACGCAAAGAAGAAGAAGAAATCTTCAAAATCTTCATCATCAAAATCCTCGAGGTCTTCACCTCATAAGAAGAGCAGCTCCAAGAAAGCTCGGCTACTGCATTCGTCAGCAAGTCTATCTTCAACTCTGAAGAAAATGGCTTCACCAACAAGGCTGATGAAGGCAATGATGACTACGCTCCCACCTATTGCTTCATGGCAAAGGGTGCCAAGGATGAACAACCCAAAGCCAAAGAATGGGTCCTCGACAGTGGATGTACTAATCACATGACGGGTGACAAGAATCTATTGATGGATGCTCCTTTATCACCGTCACATCTGAAGCATATCATCTTCGCTGACAAAGGCAAAAGTCAGGTATTGGGTCAAGGTAAGGTTGCGATCTCTAAGGACATACACATGGACAAAGTCATGCTTGTCGAGTCCTTAGGATACAACCTAATGTCTGTCTCAATGCTTTGTGATCTTGATATGGTTGTTGTCTTTGGCAAGTACCATTGTGTTGTGATCATGGAAGCTGACAATTCCAAAGTCTTCGAAGGCTTTAGGAGAGGAGACTTGTACATTGTTGATTTCTCTACAGGACCACAACTGGCTATATGCTTACTTGCAAAAGCTTCATAAGGCTGGCTATGGCATGGACGACTTGGTCATGCTGGCATGAGGAATCTGCACACGCTCGCGAAGAAGAAGCATGTCATTGGCATTGAGAATGTCAAATTCCTCTAGGATCACTTATGCGGAGCCTGTGAAGCTGGAAAGATGACAAAGGCCAAGCATCCAGCAAAGACTATCATGACTACTACCCGACCATGTAAGTGCATCTAGTGCCCCTTAGTGATTTTGGTGTATTGAAGACTTATAGGTTAAGGGACTGATGCGTTTGTGAGTGTACAGATGTCTATAAGTCTATGAGGAGTTTGATATTTACAGAGAAAGTCGACCCCTAAAAATGAAGTTCTTCGACTGAAGACTTTGATATTCGAAGACTTTACAAGACTTTGAAAATGAAGAAATTGGTGTGACCTTGAAGACTTGGTATTCACTTGAGGAACATGAAGCGTGAAGACTTTTGTTTTCGTAGTTTCATTTTCTCTTTCTTGAGTCATAGGAAACACCGTCTTGGTTAAAGGGGTCGAGGAAATACTAAGGAAAAAATTCCATGTGATGCTCAACTCAAAATCCTACACCTACCAATCCCTTCGAGTGAAGCCTTTGGAAATCTCATATAGTTCAGTCACTTCCTTCAGTGACAGGGACGAAGGTCTTCTTGTCACTGAGGAATTTGTTCTGACTGAGGAGTTAGGAATTCGCCAGTGTGAATTGCCTACACAGTGCCAAATTTCCGACCGTTGCTGTGCTGCGCGCCAGCTGTCCCAAAATATCCTATCCACCTAACGGTCATATCATTGAAGGGCATTAATGTCTTATCATGTCGGGCTGCTCTCTAGGCTATAAATAGCCGCCCCCTACAACCACTAGCTGGTTGGATGCTCCAAGAGAACTTTACACTTGTCATTTGAGAGCAACCCATCCTCCGAGGACTTTGAGCGAAAATCATCAAGTGAGGAAAAACCCAAAACCAAACCCCCACAAACCCAAAGTGATTGAGCATCACTGAAGAAATTGATCCTGCGTGGATCCGATGCTTGTTACCTTTGAAGACTGTGCTTCTTCCAGACGGTTAGGCGTCATGGTCTAGAGCATCCAAGAGGAATTGTGGATCGCCGTGTGACCAAGTCTGTGAAGGTTTGGAAGTCACCTGAAGAATTACCACGAGTGATTGGGCGAGGTCTGCGTGGCCTTAGTTCAAGGAGAATACGGTGAGGACTGGGTGTCTGAGCTGCGTGCTCGATGATGGGTGTCCGGACTGCGTGTCCTCGAGTTTAAATACTCAGCCGCTCCAACCGAGACGCATAACCGAGACAGCAGCAGTTGGAACTGGTTTACCAAATCATTGTCTTCACCAACCTAATCGGTTCTATTTCCTCAACCCTTTCATTTCCTCATTACTATGTTGAGTGTTTGTTCATATCGTGCTTGAAGACTTTGGTGAAGACTTTCTCAAATTCCTCGCTTCAATTTCTTGATCTGCTTTATCTTCATCTTGTGTTATCCTGTGATTACGCTTTCTGTACTCTGTGCTAGTTTTCATTTCATCATGATGACCATGCTTGTATTCTGTTATGCTTACTTCTGAGTACTTATTCCACTGCAAGTAGTGTTGGAAATATGCCCTAGAGGCAATAATAAAAGTATTATTATATTTCATTGTTCATGATAATTGTCTTTTATTCATGCTATAACTGTATTATCCGGAAATCGTAATACACGTGTGAATACTTAGACCACAATATGTCCCTAGTGAGCCTCTAGTTGACTAGCTCGTTGTGATCAGCAGATAGTCATGGTTTCTGGCTATGGACATTGGATGTCGTTGATAACGGGATCACATCATTAGGAGAATGATGTGATGGACAAGACAATCCTAAGCATAGCACAAAGATCGTGTAGTTCGTTTGCTAGAGCTTTTCCAATGTCAAGTATCTCTTCCTTCGACCATGAGATCGTGTAACTCCGGATACCGTAGGAGTGCTTTGGGTGTATCAAACGTCACAACGTGGCGGGTGACTATAAAGGTGCACTACGGTATCTCCGAAAGTGTCATTGGGTTGACACGGATCGAGGCTGGATTTGTCACTCCGTATGACGGAGAGGTATCTCTGGGCCCACTCGGTAATGCATCATCATAATGAGCTCAAGATGACCAAGGTGTTGGCTAGGGGATCGGGCATTACTGATGCGAGTAAAGTGACTTGCGATAACGAGACTGAACAAGGTATTGGATACCGACGATCGAGTCTCGGGCAAGTAACGCACCGGCCGACAAAGGAATTGTATACTGAGGGTTTGATCGAATCCTCGACATCGTGGTTCAACCGATGAAATCATCGAGGAGCATGTGGGAGCCAACATGGGTATCCAGATCCGCTGTTGTTTATTGCCGAGAGTCGTCTCGGTCATGTCGCATGTCTCCGAACCCGTAGGGTCTACACACTAAGGTTCGGTGGCGCTAGGGTTATTAGGAAGACTAGTATGTGACTGCGAATGTTGTTGAGTCCGGATGAGATCGAGCGTCACGAGGAGTTCGAAATGGTCGGAGGTGAAGTTTTATATATGGCAAGTTGTCATACGGACACCGGAAAGTTTCGGGGCTTATCGCTATTGTCTGGGGCCACCGGAGAGGTTCGGGGTCCACCGGGAGGGCCACCTCCCGGAGGGCCACATGGGCATAAGGGGAGGAGCCAGCCTGGAGGGCTGGGCGCCCCCACCTTGGGCCCATGCGCCTAGGGTTGAAACCCTAAGGCGCCCCTTGCTTGGGGGCAAGTCCCCCTCCTCAGCCGCCGCCCCTCTAGATCCCATCTAGAGGGTTGGCCCCTGCCCCTTCCCTATAAATAGAGGGGTGAGGGAGGGCTGCTGTACACATCTTCCAGCGCAGCCCTTCCCTCCCAACACATCTCCTCCTCCGTTCGTGCTTGTGAAGCCACAGCCGGGAATCTGCTGCACCAACACCACCACGCCGTCTGCTGCCGTTGGAGCAATCTTCCTCAACCTCTCCTTCCCCTTGCTGGATCAAGAAGGAGGAGACATCTCCGTCCGTCGTGTGTTGAGCGCGGAGGTGCTGTCCGTTCAGCACTTGGACATCGGTGATCTGAATCACGCCGAGTCGACTCCATCATCACCATCCTTGAAAGCTTCCGCACGCGATCACAAGTGGTATGTAGATGCAAACTCACTCCCTTGACTCATTGCTTAGATGAACTCATAGATGGATCTTGGTGAAACCGTAGGAAAATTTTTAATTTTCTGCAACGTTCCCCAACAGTGGCATCATGAGCTAGGTCTATGTGTAGTTCTCTAATGCACGAGTAGAACACAATTTTGTTGTGGGCGTGGATCTTGTCAACTTCCTTGCCACTACTAGTCTTTTCTTGCTTCAGCGGTATTGTGGGATGAAGCGGCCCGGACCAACCTTACACGTACGCTTACGTGAGACCGGTTCCACCGACTAACATGCACTAGTTGCATAAGGTGGCTGGCGGGTGTCTGTCTCTCCCACTTTAGTTGGAGCGGAATCGATGAAAAGGGTCCTTATGAAGGGTAAATAGAAGTTGACAAAATCACGTTGTGGTTATTCGTAGGTAAGAAAATGTTCCTGCTAGAACCCAATTGCAGCCACGTAAAATATGCAACAACAATTAGAGGACGTCTAACTTGTTTTTGCAGCGATTGTTCATGTGATGTGATATGGCCAAAAGTTGTGATGAATGATGAATTGTGATGTATGAGATCATGTTCTTGTAATAGGATTCACGACTTGCATGTCGATGAGTATGACAACGGCGAGAGCCATAGGAGTTGTCTTTATTTTTGTATGACCTGCGTGTCATTGAAGAACGCCATGTAAACTACTTTACTTTATTGCTAAACGCTTTAGCCATAGAAGTAGAAGTAGTCGTTGGCGTGACAACTTCATGAAGACACGATGATGGAGATCATGGTGTCAAGCCGGTGACAAGATGATCATGGAGCCCCGAAGATGGAGATCAATGGAGCTATATGATATTGGCCATATCATGTCACAACTATATAATTGCATGTGATGTTTATTATGTTTATGCATCTTGTTTACTTAGGACGATGGTAGTAAATAAGATGATCCCTTACAATAATTTCAAGAAGTGTTCTCCCCTAACTGTGCACCGTTGCTACAGTTCGTCGTTTCGAAGCACCACGTGATGATCGGGTGTGATAGATCCTTACGTTCACATACAACGGGTGTAAGACAGTTTTACACAGCAAAACACTTAGGGTCAACTTGACGAGCCTAGCATGTGCAGACATGGCCTCGGAACACGGAGACCGAAAGGTCGAACACGAGTCGTATGGAAGATACGATCAACATGAAGATGTTCACCGACGATGACTAGTCCGTCTCACGTGATGATCGGACACGGCCTAGTCGACTCGGATCGTGTAGCACTTAGATGACTAGAGGGATGTCTAATCTGAGTGGGAGTTCATAATTTCATTAGATGAACTTAATTATCATGAACTTAGTCTAAAAACCTTTGCAAATATGTCTTGTAGATCAAATGGCCAACGCTCATGTCAACATGAACTTCAACGCTCCTAGAAAACCAAGCTGGAAGATGATGGCAGCAACTATACGGATCGGGTCCGGAACCCGAGATCATCCTCATAGTTGCCAGAAGCAATATGTCCTAGAAGGACCGCTAGGTGGCGCTCCGTCCCTGAGAACCAAGACGTTATGAATGCTTGGCAGTCTCGTCTTGATGATTACTCCCTCGTTCGGTGCGGCATGCTTTACTGACTTAGAACCGGGGCTCCAAAAGCGTTTTGAGCATCACGGAGCATATGAGATGTTGAAGAGCTGAAACTAGTTTTCCAAGCTCATGCCCGGTCGAGAGATATGATGTCTCCGACAAGTTCTACTGATTGCAAGATGGAGGAAAACAGTTACATCGGTGAGCACATCCTCAAGATGTCCGGGTTGCACAACCGTATGACCCAAATGAACATTAACCTCCCGATGAGGCGGTCATTGACAGAATCCTCGATCGCTCCCACCAAGCTACAAGAGCTTTGTGATGAACTACAACATGCGGGGATGGTGAAGACCATTCGTGAAGTGTTCTCGATCTTTGAAGTCAGCAGAGGCTGAAATCAAGAAAGAACATCAAGTGTTGATGGTCAATAAGACCACTAAGTTCAAGAAGGGCAAGGGCAAGAAGAACTTCAAGAAGGACGGCAAGGATGTTGCGCGCCCGCAAGCCGATTCGGGAAGAAGTCAAAGAATGGACCCAAGCACGAGGCTGAGTGCTTTTATTGCAAGGGGAAGGGTCACTGGAAGCGGAACTGCCCCAAATACTTAGCGAATAAGAAGGCCAGCAACACCAAAGGTATATTTGATATACATGTAATTGATGTATACCTTACCAGTACTCGTATTAACTCCTGGGTATTTCATACCGGTGTCGTTGCTCATATTTGTAACTCACAGCAGGAGCTGCGGAATAAACGGAGACTGGCGAAGGACGAGGTGACGATGTGTGTCGGGAATGGTTCCAGAGTCGATGTGATCGCCGTCGGCACGCTGCCTCTACATTTACCTACGGGATTAGTTTTGAACCTTAATAATTGTTATTTAGTGCCAAGTTTGAGCATGAACATTGTATCTGGATCTCGTTTAATACGAGATGGCTACTCATTTAAGTCCGAGAATAATGGTTGTTCGATTTATATGAGAGATATGTTTTATGGTCATGCTCCAATGGTCAATGGTTTATTCTTAATGAATCTCGAGCGTAATGTTACACATATTCATAGTGTGGATGCCAAAAGATGTAAAGTTGATAACGATAGTCCCACATACTTGTGCCACTGCCGCCTTGGTCACATTGGTGTCAAGCGCATGAAGAAGCTCCATGCTGATGGACTTTTAGAGTCTCTTGATTATGAATCGTTTGACACATGCGAACCATGCCTCATGGGCAAAATGACCAAGACTCCGTTCTCCAGAACAATGGAGCAAGCAACCAACTTGTTGGAAATCATACATACCGATGTGTGCGGTCCAATGAGCGTTGAGGATCGCGGAGGATATCGTTATGTTCTCACTCTCACTGATGACTTGAGTAGATATGGGTATGTCTACTTAATGAAACACAAGTCTGAGACCTTTGAAAAGTTCAAGGAATTTCAGAATGAAGTAGAGAATCAACGTGACTGAAAAATAAAGTTCGTACGATCAGATCGTGGAGGAGAATATTTAAGTCACGAATTTGGCACACACTTAAGGAAATGTGGAATCGTTTCACAACTCACGCCGCCTAGAACACCTCAGCGAAACGGTGTGTCCGAACGTCGTAATCGCACTCTATTGGATATGATGCGGTCTATGATGTCTCTTACCAATTTACCGCTATTATTTTGGGGATACGCTCTAGAGACAGCTACATTCACTTTAAATAGGGCACCGTCTAAATCCGTTGAGACGACACCGTATGAATTATGGTTTGGGAAGAAACCTAAGCTTCCGTTTCTAAAAGTTTGGGGATGCGATGCTTATGTCAAGAAACTTCAAACTGAAAAGCTCGAACCCAAGTCGGAAAAATGCGTCTTCATAGGATACCCTAAGGAAACTGTCGGGTATACCTTCTACTTAAGATCCGAGGGCAAGATCTTTGTTGCCAAGAACGGATGCTTTACGGAAAAGAGTTTCTCTCGAAAGAAGTAAGTGGGAGGAAAGTAGAACTTGATGAAGTACTACCTCTCGAGCGGGAAAGTGGTGCAGCTCAGAAAATGTTCATGTGATGCCCACACCAACCAAGAGGAAAACAATGATGATGATCAAGGTACTTGGATCAAGTTGCTCTTGAACTTCGTGGGTCCACAAGGACACGTTCCGCACTGAGTGGTGCGGCAAACCCTGTCCGGAAATCATGTTGTTAGACAACGATGAACCTTGAACTATGAAGAAGCGATGGCGGGCCCAGATTCCAACAAATGGCTTGAAGCCATGAAATCCGAGATAGAATCCATGTATGAAAACAAAGTATGGACTTTGGTGACTTGCCGATGATCGGCGACGATAGAAAACAAATGGATTTTTAAGAAGAAGACGGACGCGGATGGTAATGTTACCATCTATAAAGCTCGACTTGTCGCTAAGGGTTATCGACAAGTTCAAGGGATTGACTACGATGAGACATTCTCTCCGTGGCGAAGCTGAAGTCCGTCCGAATCATGTTAGCAATTGCCGCATACTATGATTATGAGATATGGCGATGGACGTCAAAACGGCATTCCTTAACGGACATCTTAAGGAAGAGCTGTATATGATGCAGCGGAAGGTTTTGTCGATCCTAAGAACGCTAACAAAGTATGCAAGCTCCAGCGATCCATTTATGGGCTGGTGCAAGCATCTCGGAGTTGGAACATTCGCTTTGATGAGATGATCAAAGCGTTTGGGTTTATCTTGAGACTTATGGAGAAGCTGCGTTTACAAGAAAGTGAGTGGGAGCTCTGTAGCATTTCTCATATTATATGTCGATGACATACTCTTGATGGGAAATAATATAGAACTTCTGGACAGCATTAAGGCCTACTTGAATAAGTGTTTTTCAATGAAGGACCTTGGAGGAGCTGCTTATATATTAGGCATCAATATCTATAGAGATAGATCGAGACGCCTCATAGGTCTTTCACAAAGCACATACCTTGATAAGATTTTGAAAAGGTTCAAAATGGATCAGTCCAAGAAAGGGTTCTTGCCTATGTTACAAGGTGTGAGATTGAGCTCGGCTCAGTCACCGACCACGGCAAAAGATAAAGAAGAGATGAGTGTCATCCCCTATGCTTCAGCCATAGGATCTATTATGTATGCCATCTTTGTGTACGGACTGACGTAAACCTTGCCGTAAGTTTGGTAGCAAGATACCAAAGTAATCCCGCAAGGAACACCGGACAACGGTCAAGAATATCTGAAGTACCGAAAGGACAAAGGACATGTTTCTCGTTTATGGAGGAGACGAAGAGCTCGTCGTAAAGGGTTACGTCACGCTAGCCGACTCGGATCTGGATGACCCTAAGTCACAAACCGGATCGTGTATATGTTGAATGGTGGAGCGATGGCTGGTGCGGTTGCAAGCGAGCGTCGGGCGGGATCTACGTGTGAAGCGGAGTACATGGCAGCCTCGGAGGCAGCGCATGAAGCGATTTGGGTGAAGGAGTTCATCACCGACCTAGGAGTCATACCCAATGCGTCGGGGCCGATCAAACTCTTCTGTGACAACACTGGAGCTATTGCCCTAGCCAAGGAGCTGAGGTTTCACAAGAAGACCAGGCACATCAAGCGTCGTTTCAACTCCATCCGTGGAAATGTTCAAGATGGAGACATAGATATTTGCAAAGTACATATGGATCTGAATGTCGCAGATCCGTTGACTAAACCTCTCTCGCGAGCAAAACATGATCAACACCAGAACTCTATGGGTGTTCGATTCATCACAATGTAACTAGATTGGTGACTCTAGTGCAAGTGGGAGACTGTTGAAATATGCCCTAGAGGCAATAATAAAAGTATTATTATATTTCATTGTTCATGATAATTGACTTTTATTCATGCTATAACTGTATTATCCGGAAATCGTAATACACGTGTGAATACTTAGACCACAATATGTCCCTAGTGATCCTCTAGTTGACTAGCTCGTTGTGATCAACAGATAGTCATGGTTTCTTGGCTATGGACATTGGATGTCGTTGATAACGGGATCACATCATTAGGAGAATGATGTGATGGACAAAACCCAATCCTAAGCATAGCACAAAGATCGTGTAGTTCGTTTGCTAGAGCTTTTCCAATGTCAAGTATCTCTTCCTTTGACCATGAGATCGTGTAACTCCCGGATACCGTAGGATTGCTTTGGGTGTATCAAACGTCACAACGTAACTGGGTGACTATAAAGGTGCACTACAGGTATCTCCGAAAGTGTCTGTTGGGTTGACACGGATCGAGACTGGGATTTGTCACTCCGTATGACGGAGAGGTATCTCTGGGCCCACTCGGTAATGCATCATCATAATGAGCTCAAGATGACCAAGGTGTTGTACGGGATCATGCATTACTGATGCAGTAAAGTGACTTGCGTAACGAGACTGAACAAGGTATTGGGATACCGACGATCGACTCTCGGGCAAATAACGTATCGACTGACAAAGGGAATTGTATACAGGGTTTGATCGAATCCTCGACATCGTGGTTCAACCGATGAAATCATCGAGGAGCATGTGGAAGCAAACATGGGTATCCAGATCCCGTTGTTGGTTATTGCCCGAGAATCGTCTCGGTCATGTCCGCATGTCTCCCGAACCCGTAGGGTCTACACACTTAAGGTTCGGTGATGTTAGGGTTATTAGGAAGACTAGTATGTGACTGCCGAATGTTGTTCGGAGTCCCGGATGAGATCCCGGATGTCATGAGGAGTTCCAGAATGGTCCGGAGGTGAAGTATTATATATGGGAAGTTGTCATATGGACACCGGAAAGTTTTGGGGGCTTATCGGTATTGTACCGGGGCCACCGGAGAGGTTCTGGGGTCCACGGGAGGGCCACCCTCCGGAGGGCCACATGGGCATAAAGGGAGGAGCCATCCCTTGGAGGGCTGGGCGCGCCCCCCACCTTGGGCCCATTCGCCTAGGGTTGGGGGGAAACCCTAAGGGGGGCGCCCCCCTTGCTTGGGGGGCAAGTCCCCCCTCCCTGGCCGCCGCCCCCCTCTATATCCCATCTAGAGGGGTCGGCCCCCCTTGCCCCTTCCCCTATAAATAGAGGGGTGAGGGGAGGGCTGTTGTACACATCTTCCAGGCGCAGCCCCTCCCCTCCCCAACACATCTCCTCCTCCATTACGTGCTTGCGAAGCCCTGTCGGAGTACTGCTGCACCAACACCACCACGCCGTCGTGCTGCCGTTGGAGCAATCTTCCTCAACCTCTCCTTCCCCCTTGCTGGATCAAGAAGGAGGAGACGTCTCCCGTCCCATACGTGTGTTGAACGTGGAGGTGCTTTCCGTTCAACACTTGGACATCGGTGATCTGAATCACGTCGAGTACGACTCCATCATCACCATCCCCTTGAAAGCTTCCGCACGCGATCTACAAGTGGTATGTAGATGCAAACTCACTCCCTTGACTCGTTGCTTAGATGAACTCATAGATGGATCTTGGTGAAACCGTAGGAAAAATTTTAATTTTCTGCAACGTTGGTATCAGAGCAAGGTACTCCCTTGTTCTGTATGATTTTGGTTTAACCGCCTGGAGTTTAAGTTATATCGACCGCAGGTATGAAGAAAGTGACATGCCCTATCTTTGACGGTCATGATTATCCCAAGTGGAAGGCCATGATGAGGAAGCGCCTCATGGCAATGAACAGCGAGGTGTGGACAGTCACTGAGATTGGTCCTACTAATCTATGCAAGATGGCGGACGCTGATGATATTCGCAAGTACACTCGACTTGACATCTTGGCGAAGGATATCATCTGTTCCTGCCTATCCAGAGATCAATTCGGGTGCATTATGCATCTTGGCAATTCGAAGCTTATCTGGGACCGAATCTCTGATGTCTATGAAGGTCATCGAACCCGTCATGATCCCTGGTTTGAGGACTTCAAGGAATCTCTCAAAACGATGACTTTCGAGCCAGAATAATCATCTTCTGCATCATGTCTCATGGCAGAGGATGACAAGGTAACCGAATGCTCCTCATCCGAGTTTTGTGACGATGAATCTGATAATGATGAATCTGATGATGATATTGAATCTTGTTATATAAAACTTGTTTGCATTGCCACTAAACAACAAACGATGTTGGAACAAGTTCAAAACATGCTAGACAAAAGTGATGATATGTTGGGTAAAGAAATGGATCAGTCAAAAGCATTGGGTGAATGTCTTCAGAGACTTCATTCCAAGTTTGACGCCCTTCAAGATCAACATAATACTCTCTTATCTGATCATGAGAAGCTAAGAGTGATTTATGAAGATCTTCAGAAGGAGCGCGATTCATTACTAGCTCAACAAATCAGCGCTTCTCAGGAAGAATTTGTTCCTCCATGCTTAAAGTGCATTGAACGTGAATCTGCTAATTCTTCACCTGAATGTTCAAATGCTTCAACTGTTACAAATTCTTCATCTGCCTCTTCTATCACTAATTCCTCATCTGAGGACATTGCTAGTATCACTGACAATGCAGGGCTGAAGGAATTGTACATGACAGGCATGTACAAAAGCCTCAAAGGGCATCAGACTCTTTGTGATGTGCTCAAAAAGTAGATCCTCAACAGAAACCCTAGGAAAGAGGGTATTTCCTTTGAGAGGAAACTTAATGTTGATGGAACATATTGGAAGCCTGAGCAGTACCCCACAACCTCATGGGTTGCTGCAAAGGGACCTCCAGTTGATCCATCTAACTTATCTGGCTTTACATGTGAATCTCCTCATTCTTCTGATGAGTCATTTGACTCCAACTATAAACTGTTCAAAAATCAGAATGGTGAAGTATTTGCTAGATATGTTGGCACTAACTGCAGGAACGGTTCCCATATGAAGAAAATCTGGGTTCCCAAAAGTTATGTTGAAAGTCTTCAGGTGAATGTCCTCATGACACCACCTGTGAAGAACAGGAACCCCAGATCGAATTCTTCATATGGACCAAATTCTTCATATGGATCCAAGTCCTCATACGGACCAAATTCCTCACATGGATCAAATTCCTCAAAAGGATCAATGTCCTCATATGATTATCATCGTGCTAACAACTTTGTCTCGCAGGGTAGAGCTAAGGGCTATGAATATGTGCATTATTCTTCAAACCATTATGTTCATAAGTCCTCGAAGAATTTCTCTGCTTATTCATATGCTTACCCTAACCCCTCTTATGACAAACGAAATGGTTTGGCCTCTATGCCACCATTCTCGTATGGTGCTCGCAAAGTGATGAACTCTTTACCACCCCTTCAGATGTGGGTGGTGAAGAAAAAGAACTAATCTATTCTGCAGGGTCAGGTCTCTAGACGTGCTTTAACGTCTGAAGAATTTGCTTGGGACCTGACAAAATTGCCTGAAAGGACGCAGGCGAATCATGATGAAATGAACTTTCATTTCACACGTCCTCATACTGCTATATCTGTTTACTGATTGATGAAATTCATCTGATGAACTTGATATCATATTCTTCACTGATGAAGCATATGAGATTGTAAGCTACACTAATTCATCTGCAGGATGATCAACCCAAAACTACAGAGTGGGTCCTCGATAGTGGATGTACGAATCACATGACTGGTGACAAGAATCTATTGATGGATGCTCCCTTATCACCGTCGCATCTGAAGCATATCATCTTTGCTGACAAAGGCAAAAGTCAGGTATTGGGTCTTGGTAAGGTTGCAATCTCTAAGGATAAACACATGGACAAAGTCATGCTTGTTGAGTCCTTATGATACAACCTCATGTCAGTCTCAATGCTTTGTGACCTTGATATGGTTGTTGTCTTTGGCAAGTATCGCTGTGTTGTGATTATGGAAGCTAACAATTCCAAAGTCTTCGAAGGCTTTAGGAGAGGAGAATTGTATATTGTATATTGTTGATTTCTCTACAGGACCACAACCAGCCGTGTGTCTACTTGCAAAAGCTTCAGAAGGCTGGCTATGGCATCGACGACTTGGTCACGCAGGTGTCGGTGTACTAAAGTAGGGGGTACCTTAGTACCCCGAACTTGTCTGCAGGCGATCCTGGCGCCCAGGCAAGGCTTGCCGAGCGCCCGCCAAGACCCTCCGTTGTTGCCTATTACTGCCACTCAAGAACAAAGTATCAACTGAGAAGACACAGGCCCCGGCAAGAGAAGCTTGTCGGGAAGCCCAACCAAGGCGCTTCGAAACTTGCGCGGCGCCCGTGCGTCCGGCAAGGCCAACGACCGCAAGCTTGCGGCGCAGAAGAGAAGGACCACGGCAAAGCGCTTGCCGTGGCAAGGCTGCCACCCGCACCCAAAACTCTAGCACATCTAGCAACGTGTCACCCCAGGGCCATCCCAGGGGCACGTGGCGAGACCCTGCCCAGCCATGCGGAGCGAGGTGGCAAGCGGAGCTGACAGAGACGCCATCGTGGCAACTGGTCGCTCACCTAACGGTCGTTTCTTCGCACTGTTGGGACGATCGGACGGGCATTAAATGCCCTTGTCCCCTGCCGTCAGAGTTAGGTAGAGGACACTTTGTTGGTCCTTTGTTGTACCAACCTGCGTTTTACCTTTCTACCCCTCTTCCTCGCTGCCACCTGTTGGTGCCCCCTTTAGACTATAAAAGGGGAGGCCCATGCGCACGTAGAAGGGGTTGGGTCTATTCGACACATGCAACACCACCATACGCTCGCACTCTCGAGCCAGATCAAATACAGACACAAAGCAGCAGTAGGAGTTTTATCTCTCCGGAGAGCTCCGAAGCTAGGTAAAAATCGCCCGTCTCCCCCGCGCGCCCGACCTCGATCCGCTCTGCGCACGCCCTCCGCTCCCTTGCCGGACTAGAAGGGGGCCCCTGCCCCATAGGTGCTCGAGGCCACGGAGAGATCGCCCCGACATCTTTGGCGCGCCAGGTAGGGGCTGCGTCGAGGTCGTGAGCATCCGATCCGGTCTCCGCGCGTGCTACATCAATGTCTTCATCAACATGCCACCGAAGAAGAACGCTTCGGAGGTGGCCTCTCCGTCTACATCGATTCTACCACCACCGCCGGAGGAAGCGGGCGGTGGAGTGGATGCCGGCGAAGGAGCGGGCGCCGACGGTGGGACTCACGTCGTCACCAGGTCGAAGAACAAGGCCCCGCAAGCGTCGGCGACCGTCAGCATACACCACACCCTTCCCGGGGAGGTGCAAGGTCGACAATGCCCGGTGCTCCTAGCACCGTGCTCGCATTGGAGCAAGGCCAAACTGGTTGGTCGCGGGGCGCTTCGAGGTCGACATCTTGCGAGTGAGGTGCGGTCGCCGGGACGGGTGTTGTCCCTCTAATCCGTTGGGAGTCCGAGCACATCCGCTCCTCGCGCCGCCGTCGCCACCACCACCCAAGACTAAAGAGGAAGCTGGCCCGAGCCCGGCTATTGGATTACCCTCGGCGCCACACAAGATTGACGGCGGAGGATGACCATATCTGCCTCATCGGCCGCCAGCGGCGGCAGCCCCGACAACCGAAGCGCGCCGAAGCCCGGCAAAGCGCCCGAGCGCAAGCCGACGCCGACAAGACCGCTGGGGTGCCACCTCCGTGCACTCCAGCACCGAAAAGATCGCGGCTCGCGGACCAACCCCGACGCCGACTCCACCGCGTCGTCGGACCTGAACTTCGCCGTGATCAACGTCCGTTCTCCAAAAACGGCAGCGCGAAGACGCTTCGCTTTTCGCATCGGCGCGCAGAAGAAGCGGGGCGTCAATCGACCAGCGCTGGACCCACTGTCGATATGCATGCACCGGGGAACAAGCGACTTGCCGTACGCGGCAGGTTGCCCTGCGTTCACCCGCGAGTTGCGGCAAGTCCAGTGGCCCAAAACCAAGAACTTCAAGCCAGATGTGCCCGAGAAGTACGATGGCAGGATACATCCGTCGGAGTTCCTCAGCATCTACACCATTGCGGTGCAGGCTGCGGAGGTCGCGACGAAGATCTCGCCAACTACTTCCGCTGGTGCTCAAACCCAACGCCGAGATCTTGGCTCATGCACTTGCCGGACGGCTCCATCTCTTCATGGGCGGACCTGTGTCATCAGTTTGTCGGTACCTTCACAGGCGGCCACAAACCCCATGGCCAGGAGAGTGATCTGCATCTGCTCGTCCAAAAGGAGGGAGAGCCCCTGCGCAAGTACATACAGAGATTCAGCCAGGTGCAGCGCAACATCCCAGACGTCCACCCTGCCGCGGTTATTAGCGCGTTCCATCAGAATGTGCGCAACCGCAGGATGAGGGTGGAGATGGTGATGTGCAAGATCAGAGATGTCAGCGAGCTGTACGCTCTGGCCGACAAGTGTGCACGGGGTGAGGAGGGGAGGAAAATCCCCGAAGAGATCGCGGGAGCAGAAGGATCTGACAGTGAGGATGCCGCCCCGGCAAGGAAGAACCGGAGGCGGAACAACAGGAAGAGAAAGGCTAAGGACGTGCTAGCTGTTGAGCATTCCGGCAACGGAGGCGGCTCTGACAAGGCCAAAGCTGATGACTCCGGCGAGGCTGTGGTAGCCGCCGACAAGCAGGATGGCTCCGGCAAGCGGTATTGCAAGATTCACCGCACCAAGGGCCATGACCTCCAAACCTGCAAGAAAGTGGAGCAGATGGCGGAGCTACAGAAGGCTGAGTACGAGCGCCGCGACAAGGAGAGAGCCCAGGGAGGTGGCGGAGGATCTGGCAAGAAGCTTTCCGCCCGGGGAGGGCACCGCGGCAAGGCTATGCCGCGGCAAGGTGACAGGCCTCCCCGTGGCCGCGACAAGGACGAAGACGAAGATGAGGATGATGAGATGGAGGAAGATGATGCCGATGACCAAGAGTTTCAGAAGGCAACAGAGGTGTTATGCATCGACGGCGGCGCCTCTCTGCACACCTCGCACCACCAACTCAAGCAGTGGGTGCGAGAAGTGAACGCAGCGGAGCCGTCCGTCGAGTCGTGCAAGCCTCTGAAGTGGTCCAGCACGCCCATCATCTTCATTGTTGAGGACCACCCATATCGCATCACTGCGGTCGGGTGCTTGCCGATGTTGGTCTCACCAACAATCCGCAACCTCAAGGTCACGAAGATGTTGGTTGACAGCGGGGCCGGCCTGAATCTGATCTCCTCCGCAGTGCTCAAGAAACTCCAGATCCCCGATAGCGAGCTCGAAGAGACTGGTACCTTTCAAGGAATAAATCCGGGGAGGAGCAAGCCGAAGGGGAAGATCACGCTGCCAGTGACGTTCGGCAGCGAGCTAAACTTCAGGACAGAGAGGGTCACGTTTGATGTTGCAGATATCCCATTACCCTACAATGGGATACTCGGCCGACCAGTGCTTGCCAAGCTCATGGCAGCCTCTCACTACGCATACAATGTGCTCAAGATGCCTGGTCCGATAAGTGTCATTTCTGTCCAAGGGGACAAGAAGGATGCACTTATCTGCACCGACAAGATCTACCGGAAGCGGCGGCAGCGTAACGCAGCCACTTGCATTGAAGCTCCCGGGGAAGAAGAAAGCCAAGTCCGGCAAGAGTAGCTCTGATGCCCACTCCGGCAAGCGCAAATCTCCGGAGTGCTGCGCTGCCGTCGAGGACGCACCATCGAGCTCCGCCGGCAAGTGCAAGAAGGCAAAGACAGCTTCTCCCGAGACCAAGAAAGTGGCCGCCAAGGAGGACGGCACTGGTGGTACCTTCACCATCAGTGCCATGCTTGATTCTAAATAGGAAAGCGCGCTCGTTGCTTTCCTGCGGGCGAATGTTGATGTGTTTGCGTGGCAACCATCTGACATCCCCGGTGTTCCCAGGGAAGTAATTGAGCACCACCTTGCCGTCTGCCCTCACGCGCGGCCCGTCAAGCAAATTGTTAGAAAGCAAGCAGTAGAGCGTCAAGAATTCATAGCATAAGAGATCAGGAAGTTGGAAGCAGCGGGCCTGGTCCGAGGAGTACTCCATCCAACGTGGCTAGCCAATCCAGTAGTCGTGCGCAAGGCAAACGGGAAGTGGAGGCTTTGCATCGACTTTACCGATGTTAATAAAGCCTGTCCCAAGGATCCATTCCCCTTGCCGCGCATTGACCAGATTGTAGACTCCACAGCAGGATGTGATCTGCTCTCGTTCCTTGATGCTTACTCAGGATATCATCAGATCTTCATGGCAGAAGAGGATGAGGAGAAAACCGCATTCATTACTCCATGTGGCACGTACTGCTTCGTACAGATGCCTTTCGGGTTAAAGAATGCTGGTTCGACATTTGCAAGAGTAGTCAGCCATGCTTTTGAGCCACAGTTGCACAAAAATGTAGAAGCTTACATGGATGACATAGTGGTCAAGAGCAAAGACAAAGAGACCCTGATCCAAGATTTGGATGAGACCTTTGCAAATCTGCGCAAGGTCAATCTCAAGTTGAACCCCGAGAAGTGTGTGTTCGGAGTTCCTTCAGGCAAGCTTCTTGGGTTCTTTGTGTCTCAGAGCGGAATTGAAGCCAATCCCGACAAGATCAAGGCCATTGAGCAAATTGAAGCACCAAAGCGCTTCAAGGATGTGCGAAAGCTTGCCGGCTGCGTTGCTGCTCTCAGTAGATTCATTTCCAAGTCTGCTGAACGTGCCTTGCCATTTTTCAAAATCTTGAAAAAGGCAGGTCCCATGAAATGGACTCCGGAAGCGGAGGCTGCGCTGCAGGACTTGAAGAAATATTTGTCCTCCACCCCAACACTAGTCGCACCTAAGCCACAAGAGAAGTTGCTGCTATACCTGGCGGCAACCAACCAAGTGGTTAGTGCTGCGTTAGTGGCGGAGAGGGAGGCAGACGATGAGCCAGCAGCCGCGGCAAGCGAGTCAAGCGACAAGCAGAGGGCTCCTCCAACAAACTCTGGCCCGGCAAACCCCGATCCGACGAGTTCTGGCTCCGTCGACGATGGATCTGTGCAGTTGCCGGAAGAAAAACAGAAGAAGAAGGTGCAGCGCCCGGTTTACTTTGTCAGTTCCCTTTTGCAGGGGGCTAGATCAAGGTACTCTGGTGTGCAGAAGCTGCTCTTCGGCCTACTCATGGCCTCAAGGAAGCTGCGCCATTACTTTCAAGCACATGAGATCACGGTTTTCACTCGCTTTCCGATGAGAAGGATACTGCAGAATCCAAAAGCAACAGGCAGGATTGTCGAGTGGGCACTGGAATTGTCGAGTTTTGGTCTCAAATTTGAAAGTACTTCAACTATTCCGAGTCGGGCTTTGGCAGAATTTATAGCAGAATGGACGCTCCGGAGAGGAGCATCCCCGTCAAGGAAGTCAGCAAAGAATGGATCATGTACTTTGATGGTGCCTTTTCGCTGCAAGGCGCCGGTGCGGGCGTACTACTCATTGCATCCACCGAAGAGCACCTCAAGTACGTGGTACAAATGCACTTTCCCAAGGAACAAGCAACAAATAATACTGCGGAGTATGAAGGCTTGCTTGCCGGGCTCAGGATAGCAGCAGAGCTTGGGATTAAGAAAGTTATTATCAGGGGTGACTCACAGCTAGTCGTCCGACAAGTCAACAAAGATTACCAGAGTCCGTTGATGGAAGCATACATCGATGAAGTGAGGAAGCTAGAAGAGCATTTTGACGGCCTGCAAATGGAACACGTTCCAAGAGCTCAAAACGGCATTGCAGATGGCTTGTCAAAATGTGCCGCACTTAAGTTGCCTGTGGAACCAGGGATTTTTGTGCTCAAGCTGACTCAGCCATCTGTCGCACCATCAACTGGACAGAACAAGAAGAGGAAGTTGCCTGCCGGCAACCACTTTCCGGCAGAGCTCCCCAGAGCCGCCGCCAAGAAGGTTCCCAGGATCGACGCAGAAAAGACTGAGGAGCGGTCTGCTCCGACAAGCCCCGGAGCTTGTTTCGTCGAAGCAGACACTCCCGGCAAGCTGTGTCCCGACACGCTTGCTGGGGAACATCTCGCTCCGGCAGGATCCCCGATCCTTGCCGTAGAAATGGATGATCCCGCTGCCGCATTTGCGCCTTTAGTCCTCGCTGTCGAGCCACAAGCTCCAGCCTGGGCACAGCCGATAGTCCATTTCCTCCAGACAGGAGAACTTCCGGAAGAGCAGGAAGAAGCGGAAAGAGTAGCCCAGCAATCAAGTATGTACCAGTTTGTTGATGACATACTGTACAGAAGAAGATTCAACGGAGTGAAATTGAAGTGCATTTCCCGGGAAGATGGACAAGAGCTATTGGCAGAAATACATGGAGGCATATGTGGTCACCACATTGGCGCAAGAGCACTTGCCGGCAAGGCTTCTTCTGGCCGACAGCCCTCCAGGATGCAACTGCACAAGTAACCAAGTGTGAAGCGTGCCAGTTCCATTCCAAACAGATTCATCAACCAGCTCAAGCTCTCCAAACAATCCCTTTATCCTGGCCATTTTTGGTCTGGGGGCTCGACATCCTCGGCCCTTTCCCCCGAGCTGTTGCGGGCTTTGAGTACTTGTACGTTGCAATCGACAAGTTCACAAAGTGGCCTGAAGTGGAACCAGTGAGGAAGGTGACAGCACAGTCAGCAGTCAAGTTCTTCAGGTCGATTGTTTGCCGTTTCGGAATCCCTAACAGGATCATTACCGACAATGGCACACAATTTACGAGCCACGCCTTCATGCAGTACGTCCAAGGTCTTGGCAGCAAGATCTGCTTCGCTTCTGTTGCTCACCCGAGAAGCAACGGACAAGCGGAAAGGGCGAACACTGAGGTGCTGCGCGGGCTCAAGACCAGGACTTTCGACAGGCTACACAAGTGCGGGAAAAATTGGATCGAGCAGTTGCCGGTAGTTCTTTGGTCGATCAGGACGATGCCAAATCGAGCCACTGGCCAGACACCTTTCGCTCTTGTCTATGGAGCGGAGGCAGTACTCCCCATGGAATTCGTATACGGATCGCCACGAGTGCTCGCTTATGATGAGTTTGAGCAAGAGCAGCTGCGCCAAGATGACGCGCTGCTCCTCGAGGAGGATCGTCTTCAGGCTGCTGTGCGAGCTGCTCGCTACCAGCAAGCTTTGCGCCGCTATCATAGCCGGCAAGTTAACGCCAGAAGCTTCGAGGAAGGCAACCTTGTTCTTCGGCGCGTTCAATCCGCCAAGAATTCAAACAAGTTGACGCCGAAGTGGGAAGGCCCTTATCAGGTGAAACGAGTCACTAGGCCCGGCGCTGTCCGCCTTGAGACCGAAGATGGCATTCCGGTGAGCAACTCCTGGAACATAGAACATCTTCGCAAGTTTTTCCCATAAGGCGCGGTTGCCGGACCCGTTCCGACAACCACCTTTTGTACAAGCCTTGCCGCTGTCGCATGTAACACTTTGTACAAAGCCGGGCACAGCTCCCGTGCGTAAATAAAGTTTATGTGCCCTGCACATCTTGTCAAATTCAATGCATCTTTCTTTTTCTTGCATATATATCTGACACTTTGTGCAGCACTTACCCCCGTAAGCAATAAAGAACCTTAGGGTCCCATATCATTATTTTCTCTTCTTTCTTCTCAAAAGGAAGATTCCTCCGCCCACAAGTTCACCGGGGGGAAGGAGGAGATAAAAGTCTGGACCGGGCGCCGTTCAAAGGAATCTAGCCTTGCCGGGACGAAGAAAACAGAAAAGCTAAGTAGCCAAAGTTTGAGCCTAGTCATTTTTAAATTTTACAAGTTATATCCCTTGAACGTTCGTGCCTTGTATGGAAAACCTGTGCACGGAGGAATCGACTCGCGGCTAAGTTGCGCCCTTGCGTTGTTTCTGAGCCCGCTCAACAATACAAGTGAGCTGCAACTACTCCCGACAAGATTTCTTGCCGGAGGCAGCACCGCCAGCGGGCTGCTGATGTTCCGCACTCAGCAAGTGTGCTTGCGCCGGCAATGTCCCTCAAAACGTAGGGTTAAAGCATACAAGGGACGCAACAGAGTAAAGGGAATAACGTAGCAAGCAGTACCCAGAATAAAGTTATATTACAAGAATGACTTATTGTGGCACTGACTAAATTGTTCTCGTAACCAAAACGGTAGCAGCAAGAAAAAGGGAGAAGAAGGGCGGCCTAATCCACGCGCCCGCCGTCGACCCTCCTGACCTCGTTCACCTTGTCCATGATGGGTGCGACGATGGCCCTGAGCTCCTCAAGATCGGCGCCCTCCGGCAACTTCTTCGTGACGCGGGAGAGGTCGATGCCCGGGTTGCGGAAGAGGACCTTCACCAACACCTTCTCCAGGACCCCGGCGCAGATCGCGCGACTCATTCCGCCAGCTGCTTCGGGATCCTCTCCCGGAGCTGCCGGAGAGCCGTCACCACATCCTTGAAGAAAAGCGTGAGCTTGGCGCTGGGCTGGAGATTCCCCTCAGTAGAGTACCCGAAGCCCGTCAAGTTCAGCTCCGCCAACTCCTCGTCAATGAGCGCGGCGATGTTAACGAGGCCCTCCGTCCAGAGCTCCACCGTGGTCTTGAAAGTGTTATGGGTCTCGGCGGCCCTCGTCAGCAGCTCCTCGTTGCCATTGAGGTCTTTCCTCAGGATATCTTCTCGCTTCTTGGCGGCATCCAGCGTCTCCATCAAGGTGGCCAATTTCAGCTCCAGATCAGCGCTCGAGTCCTTGGCGGCATTCAGCTCCTTGATCTTCTCGGAGAGCTGAACTTGCAGATCGCCATGGGCGCGTGCGTCCTTCTCGTGATCGCGCTGGAGTGCGGGAAGCTCTTCGTTCTTCCTTGTCGCGTCCGCCTCCAGCTGCGCCACCTTCTCCTCTAACTCCTTCCTGGCGGCCTCAGCAGCCGCAGCGGCGTCCTTCGCCTCCTTGAGCGCCCCGCCAAGTGATTGTTCCCGGACGGCGAGCTCCTCATCATGGCTGTCCAAGTACGCCTTCCTCTGTATCAGCTCGCCATCCCGCTTGGACAGCTCCTCGGCGGCGAGCCTCTGCTGCTCCTCGGCTTCAGCCTTCTCCAGGATGAACGCCTTCTTCGCCTCATCGAGCTGCGCCCTCTCCTCAGCAATGGACCGGAGGGCATCCTGGTTGCGGCTCTTGAGCTCTTGCGCATGTTTCTCTATATCAACTCCCGCCTGCGCGACAAGCGCTTCCCGGGACTCAAGCTTCGCTTGCCGGGCGCGGTAGAGTGACACCAGCTTTCGGAGCAGCTGCTCCTCCTCGGACTCGCCGCTGCTGCTGCTTGGCCTGTCAACCACTGCCAGCCCAGCAGAGGCAAGTACTTCCCCGTCGAACTCCTCCCCTTCAACCGGCGCCCTGGAGCTCGATGCCCAGGGGAGTTTGATATATACGCCCTTGCCGGCTCTCAAATAAGCGCCGGGCTGGGGCTCCTCGGAACCTAGCGCTGCGTCAGCGGTGGAGGGGTCGGCAGTCAGTGCAGCGCCACGCGCTCCTGCATCCTCCGGGTCGTCAGTGCGGTCGCCGGACCCCTCGCCAGCCCCTGTGCCAGCGGCCTTGGCGGCCTCTTCGCCGGCGGGCTCCTCTGCGCCGGCCTCTTCCTCATCAGCGGCGGCATCCCCAGTGTTGCCGCGCCCGCCCTCCTCGCCGGTGGCCTCAGCATCCATCGGGTCCCCAAGGGCAGGATCTGAAGACAGGGAGAGGAAGGGAAAGTCAAGCAAATACCCAAAAGAAAGAAAAGGGAGATCAGCAGAACCCAAGGGAGAGTCCCCGACGAGGAGGGTCACCTGTGCTGGGCTCTGTGGTCGTGGGCTCCACCTCCGGGGGCTCATTGGTTCCACTCCTTGCCGGAGATCCCTCCCTTGCCGGAGAGGGCTCCCATATCGGGGAATCGGCCTTGGGTGGCATAGTCGAAGCCGACGACACCTCCGGGTCGGCCTCCGACCGCTCCTGGTGGGCCTGTTCTGCTCCTGTATACAAAAGAGTCAACAATAAAGATGTTGGCAGAAGAAGAAGCAACCATGCGCACCCCACGACAGGAAGTGAATCAAGGCACTTACGCTGGGGGCTGTGCTGGGGCTGCTGCGAGGGGAAGGGACCGGGTCCGTCAAAGTTGTCTCCGACGTACCTTCTGCCGCCGCAGCAGGATCGTCCTCGATGTTAACCACGG
Organism: Aegilops speltoides; assembly: GCA_021437245.1. NCBI lineage: Eukaryota > Viridiplantae > Streptophyta > Magnoliopsida > Poales > Poaceae > Aegilops > Aegilops speltoides. The sequence continues at coordinate 23,733,784 of CM038147.1, forward strand.
GGACCCTGGCCCTCTTCGCCGCCCTCTCCGCCAAAGTCCTGAGACAGAACAGAGGTTTGGAGAGAAATAGATTAGATACAAGACAAACAACAACAAGGATCGAAGGAAAGACGAGTACAGTATGGAGAAAGCCTTACTCCTCCTCCTCCTCCTCCTCTTCATCATCATCGGAGCTCAGCGCGGAGAGATCGAACTCCGGTACCCTCTCAGCGCGACGCGGCGGAGGAGTAGGCTCCCTCCGGCGCTTGCCGAGGGTTGCAGCAGGATCAGGCGTGGCGGCCCGGGAAGACCCCGCCTCAGTTGCCGGCGCGGCCTGGGACCCTCCCGCAGCAACGGTACTTGCCGTGGTGGAACGTGTCCCGCGGCGCCGCGGCTGCTGGACGACCTGCTCCTCTGCCAGTGTTGGGGAACGTAGCAGAAATTCAAAATTTTCCTACGTGTCACCAAGATCTATCTATGGAGAAACCAGCAACGAGTAGAAAGAGAGTGCATCTACATACCCTTGTAGATCGCTAAGCGGAAGCGTTCAAGTGAACAGGGTTGATGGAGTCGTACTCGTCGTGATTCAAATCACCGATGATCAAGTGCCGAACGCACGGCACCTCCGCGTTCAACACACGCGTACAGCCCGGTGGCGTCTCCCACGCCTTGATCCAGCAAGGAGAGAGGAGAGGTTGAGAAGACTCCATCCAGCAGCAGCACAACGGCGTGGTGGTGGTGGATGAGTGTGGCAATCCAGCGAGGCCGCTAAGCACCACGGGAGAGGAGGAGTACTTGGGAGAGAGAGAGGGCTGCAACCAAAGGCGGAGATCGAATCACGTGTATTGTGTCTGTCTCATGGGCAGCCCTATGCCTCACTATTTATAGGGGAGAGGGGCTGCGCCCCTTTAGGGTTCCCACCCCAAGGGTGCGGCCAGCCTCGGATGGCATCTGGGGTGGCGGCAGGAGGGAGGAGAGGGAGGCGCGGGAGCATGGGCCTTAGGGCCCATCTGCCCTAGGGTTTGCCCTCCCACTCTCCCTGCGCTTGGGCCCCTTGTGGGGCGCACCAGCCCACAGGGGCTGGTTCCCTCCCACATGGCCCACGCAGCCCTCTGGGGTAGGTGGCCCCACTTGGTGGACCCAGGACCCTCCGGTGGTCCCGTGCTCTGGATAAACCCGAAACTTTTCCGGTGACCAAAACAGGACTTCCCATATATAAATCTTTACCTCCGGACCATTCCGGAACTCCTCGTGACGTCCGGGATCTCATCCGGACTCGAACAACATTCGGTAACCACATACAAGCTTCCTTTATAACCCTAGCGTCATCGAACCTTAAGTGTGTAGACCCTACGGGTTCGGAGACATGTAGACATGACCGAGACGTTCTCCGGTCAATAACCAACAGCGGGATCTGGATACCCATGTTGGCTCCCACATGTTCCACGATGATCTCATCGGATGAACCACGATGTCAAGGACTCGGTCGATCCGTATACAATTCCCTTTGTCTAGCGGTATTTTACTTGCCGAGATTCGATCGTCGGTATACGATACCTTGTTCAATCTCGTTACGGCAAGTCTCTTTACTCGTTCCGCAACACATCATCCGTGATCAACCCCTTGGTCACATTGTGCACATTATGATGATGTCCTACCGAGTGGGCCCAGAGATACCTCTCCGTTTGCGGGTGACAAATCCATCTCGATCCGTGTCAACCCAATGACACTTTCGGAGATACCTGTAGTGCACCTTTATAGTCACCCGATTCGTTGTGACGTTTGATACACCAAAGCACTCCTACGGTATCCGGGAGTTACGATCTCATGGTCTAAGGAAGAGATACTTGACATTGGAAAAGCTCTAGCAAGCGAACTACGATCTTTGTGCTATGCTTAGGATTGGGTCTTGTCCATCACATCATTCTCCTAATGATGTGATCCGTTATCAACGACATCCAATGTCCATAGCGAGAAACCATGACTATCTGTTGATCACAACAAGCTAGTCAACTAGAGGCTCACTAGGGACATATTGTGGTCTATGTATTCACACGTGTATTACGATTTCCGGATAATACGGATTATAGCATGAATAAAGACAATTATCATGAACAAGGAAATATAATAATACTTTTATTATTGCCTCTAGGGCATATTTCCAACAGTCTCCCACTTGCACTAGAGTCAATAATCTAGTTCACATCGCCATGTGATTAACACTCACAGGTCACATCGCCATGTGACCAACATCATCAAATGAGTTACGGGGTTTGATCATGTTTTGCTTGTGAGAGAGGTTTTAGTCAGCGAGTGCGAACCTTTCAGTCCGTGTGTGCTTTGCAAATTTCTAGGTCATATTGTAAATGCTGCTTCCACGCTCCACTTGGAGCTATTCCAAATAGTTGCTCCACTATCGTATCCGGTTTGCTACTCAGAGTCACTCGGATAGGTGTTTAAAGCTTGCATCGACGTAACCCTTTACGCCGAACTCTTTATCACCTCCATAATCGAGAAACATGTCCTTATTTACTCCAAGGACAATTTTGACCACTGTCCAATGATCCATTCCTGGATCATTCTTGTACCCCTTGACTGACTCATGGCAAGGCACACTTCTGGTGCGGTACACAGCATAGCATACTATAGAGCCTATGTATAAAGCATAGGGGACGACCTTCGTCCTTTCTCTCTCTTCTGCCGTGGTCGAGCTTTAAGTCTTAACTTCATACCTTACATGTCGGCAAGAACTCCTTCTTTGGTGATCCATCTTGAACACCTTCAAGATCATGTTAAAATATATGCTCATTTGAAAGTACCATTAAGCGTTTTGATCTATCCTCATAGATCTTGATGCTCAATGTTCAAGTAGCTTAATCCGGTTTCCATTGAAAACACTTTTCAAATAACCCTATATGCTTTCGAGAATTCTACATCATTTACGATCAACAATATGTCAATAACATATACTCACCAGAAATTCTATAGTGCTCCCACTCACTTCTTTGGAAATACAAGTTTCTCATAAATTTGTATAAACCCAAAATCTTTGATCATCTTATCAAAGTACATATTCCAACTCGAGATGCTTACTCCGGTCCTTAGAAGGATCATTTGGAGCTAGCATACCTTTAGCATCCTTAGGATCGACAAAACTTTTCGATTGTATCACATACAACCTTTCCTTACTGCCGGTAAGGAAACTCATTTTGACATCCATCGCCAGATTTCATAAATGCAGCTAATGCTAACATGATTCCGACGGACTTAAGCATCGCTACGGATGAGAAAATCTCATCGTAGTCAACTCTTTGAACTTGTGAAAAACTCTTACGCCACAAGTCGAGCTTCATAGGCGGTGACATTACCGTCCACGTCCGTCTTCTTCTTAAAGATCCATTTATCTCAATGGCTTGCCGATCATCGGGCAAGTCCACCAAAGTCCATGCTTTGTTACGATACATGGATCCTATCTCGGTTTCATGGCTTCTAACCATTTGTCGAATTTGGGCCCACCATTGCTTCTCCATAGCTCGTGGGTTCATTGTTGTCTAGCAACATGACCTTCAAGACAGGATTCTTGTACCACTCTTAAGCGATCGCATCCTTGTCACCCTCACGAGGTGCAGTAGTGACTTGATCCAAGTTTCATGATCACTATCATAAGCTTCTACTTCAATTGGTGTAGGTGCCACAGAACAACTTCACGTGCCTGCTACAAACTAGTTGTAGTAATGGTTCAATAACCATATCAAGTCTCCACCATCCTCCACTCAACTTTTCGAGACAAACTTTTCCTCGAGAAAGGACCCGATTCAAGAAACAATCCCTATTGCTTTCGGATCTGAATTAGGAGGTATACCCAACTGTTTTGGGTGTCCTATGAAGATGCATTTTATCCGCTTTGGGTTCGAGCTTATCAACCTGAAACTTTTTCACATAAGCGTCGCAGCCCCAAACCTTTAAGAAATGACAGCTTAGGTTTCTCTAAACCATAGTTCATATGGTGTCATCTCAACGGAATTACGTGGTGCCCTATTTAAAGTGAATGTGGTTGTCTCTAATGCCTAACCCATAAGCGATAGTGGTAATTCGATAAGAGACATCATGGTATGCACCATATCCAATAGGGTGCAACTATGATGTTCGGACACACCATCAAACTATGGTGTTCGGTAGGTATTAATTGTGAAACAATTTCCACAATGTCTTAATTGCGTGCCAAAGCTCGTAACTCAGATACTCATCTCTATGATCATATCATAGACATTTCATCCTCTTGTCACGATGATCTTCAACTTCACTCTGAAATTACTTGAACCATTCAATAATTCAGACTTGTGTTTCATCAAGTAAATATACTCTACATCTACTCGAATCATCTGTGAAGTAAGAACATAACGATATTCACTGCATGCCTCAGCACTCATTGGACTGCACACATCAAAATGTGTTACTTCCAACAAGTTGCTATCTTGTTCCATTTTACTGAAAAACGAGGCTTTTAGTCATCTTGCCCATGTGGTATGATTTGCATATCTCAAGTGATTCAAAATCAAGTGAGTCCAAACGATCCATCTGCATGGAGTTTCTTCATGCGTATACACCAATAGACATGGTTCGCATGTCTCAAACTTTTCAAAAACGAGTGAGTCCAAAGATCCATCAACATGGAGCTTCTTCATGCGTTTTACACCAATATGACTTACATGGCAGTGCCACAAGTAAGTGGTACTATCATTACTACCTTTTGGCATGAAAATGTGTATCACTACGATCGAGATTCAATAAACCATTCCTTTAGGTGCAAGACCGTTGAAGGTATTATTCAAATAAATAGAGTAACCATTATTCTCCTTAAATGAATAACCGTATTGCGATAGACATAATCCAATCATGTCTATGCTCAATGCAAACACCAAATCTCGATGGTAGAGGGAGCGTGCGATGCTTGATCACATCAACCTTGGAAACACTTCCAACACATATCATCAGCTCACCTTTAGCTAGTCTCCGTTTATTCCGTAGCTTTTATTTCGAGTTACTAACACTTAGCAACCGAACGGTATCTAATACCCTGGTGCTACTAGGAGTACTAGTAAAGTACACATTAACATAATGTATATCAATATACTTCTATCGACCTTGCCACCTTCTCATCTACCAAGTATCTAGGGTAATTCCGCTCTAGTGACTATTCCCTTATCACGAAGCACTTAGTCTTGGGTTTGGGTTCAACCTTGGGTTTCTTCACTTTGGGCGGCAGCTGATTTGCTGTTTCATGAAGTATCCCTTCTTGCCCTTGCCCTTCTTGAAACTAGTGGTTTCACCAACCATCAACAATTGATGCTCCTTCTTGATTTCTACTTTCGCGGTGTCAAACATCGTGAATACCTCAAGGATCATCATATCTATCCCTGATATGTTATAGTTCATCACGAAGCTCTAGCAGCTTGGTGGCAATGACTTTGGAGAAACATCACTATCTCATCGGAAGATCAAATCCCACTCGATTCAAGTGATTGTTGCACTCAGACAATCTGAGCACAAGCTCAACGATTGAGCTTTTCTCCCTTAGTTTGCAGGCTAAGAAAATCGTCGGAGGTCTCATACCTCTTGACGTGGGCACGAGCCTGAAATCTCAATTTCAGCCCTCGAAACATCTCATATGTTCCGCGATGTTTCGAAAAACATCTTTGGTGCCTTAATTCTAAACCGTTTATCTGAACTATCACGTAGTTATCAAAACGTGTATGTCCGATGTTCGCAACATCCACAAACGACGTTTGGGGTTCAGCACACTGGCGGTGCATTAAGGACATAAGCTTTCTCTTGTCCGCATAATCGCTCATTGTCAACTTTCAACTATATTTTCTCTAGGAACATATCTAAGCAGTGGAACTAAAGCGAGCTTCGACATAATTTGCAAAGATCTTTTGACTATGTTCAGGATAATTAAGTTCATCTTATGAACTCCCACTCGAGATAGACATCCCTCTGGTCATCTAAGTGATTACATGATCCAAGTCAACTAGGCCGTGTCCGATCATCACGTGAGACGGACTAGTCATCATCGGTGAACATCTTCATGTTGATCGTATCTACTATCGACTCATGCTCGACCTTTCGGTCTCCGTGTTCGAGGCCATATGCGTACATGCTAGGCTCGTCAAGTTAACCCTAAGTGTTTTCGCTGTGTAAAACTGTCTTACACCGTTGTATGTGAACGTAAGAATCCATCACACCCGATCATCACGTGGTGCTTAGAAGCGACGAACTGTAGCAGCGGTGCAGTCGAGGAGAACACTTCTTGAAATTTTGTAAGGATCATCTTATTTACTACCGTCGTCCTAAGTAAACAAGATGCATAAACATGATAAACATCACATGCAATCAAATAGTGACATGATATGGCCAATATCATTTTGCTCCTTTGATCTCCATCTTGAGGGCTCCATGATCATCATCGTCACCGGCATGACACCATGATCTCCATCATCATGATCTCCATCATCGTGTCTTCATGAAGTTGTCTCGCCAACTATTACTTCTACTACTATGGCTACGGTTAGCAATAAAGTAAAGTAATTACATGGCGTTGTTCAATGACACGCAGGTCATACAATAAATTAAGACAACTCCTATGGCTCCTGCGGTTGTCATACTCATCGACATGCAAGTCGTGATTCCTATTACAAGAACATGATCAATCTCATACATCACATATCATTCATCACATTCTTCTTGGCCATATCACATCACATAGCATACCCTGCAAAAACAAGTTAGGCGTCCTCTAATTGTTGTTGCATGTTTTACGTGGCTGCTATGGGTTTCTAGCAAAACGTTTCTTACCTCGCAAAACCACAGCGTGATATGCCAATTGCTATTTACCCTTCATAAGGACCCTTTTCATCGAATCCGTTCCGACTAAAGTGGGAGGCGGCACCGCTAGCCACCTTATGCACGGTGCATGTCAATCGGTGGAACTGTCTCACGTAAAAGTGCGTGTAAGGTCGGTCCGGGCGCTTCATCCCACAATACCGTCGAAACAAGATTGGACTAGTAACGGTAAGCATATTGAACAAAATCAACGCCCACAACTACTTTGTGTTCTACTCGTGCAAAGAATCTACGCAATAGACCTAGCTCATGATGCCCTTTGTTGGGGAGCGTGGCGAAATTCAAAATTTTCCTCGTGTCACCAAGATCTATCTATGGAGAAACCAGCAGCGAGTAGAAAGAGAGTGCATCTACATACCCTTGTAGATCGCTAAGCGGAAGCGTTCAAGTGAACGGGGTTGATGGAGTCGTACTCGTCGTGATTCAAATCACCGATGATCAAGTGCCGAACGCACGGCACCTCCGCGTTCAACACACGTACAGCCCGGTGACGTCTCCCACGCCTTGATCCAGCAAGGAGAGAGGGAGAGGTTGAGGAAGACTCCATCCAGCAGCAGCACAACGGCGTGGTGGTGGTGGATGAGTGTGGCAATCCAGCAGGGCTTCGCTAAGCACCACGGGAGAGGAGGAGTACTTGGGAGAGAGGAGAGGGCTGCAACCAAAGGCAGAGATCGAATCACGTGTATTGTGTCTGTCTCATGGGCAGCCCTATGCCTCACTATTTATAGGGAAGAGGGCTGCGCCCCTTTAGGGTTTCCCACCCCAGGGGTGCGGCCAGCCTCGGATGGCATCTGGGGTGGCGGCCAGGAGGGGGAGGAGAGGGAGGCGCAGGGAGCATGGGCCTTAGGGCCCATCTGCCCTAGGGTTTGCCCCTCCCACTCTCCCTGCGCTTGGGCCCCTTGTGGGGCGCACCAGCCCACCAGGGCTGGTTCCTCCCACACATGGCCCACGCAGCCCTCTGGGGTAGGTGGCCCCACTTGGTGGACCCAGGACCCTCCGGTGGTCCCAGACGTTCTGAATAAACCCGAAACTTTTCGGTGACCAAAACAGGACTTCCCATATATAAATCTTTATCTCCGGACCATTCCGGAACTCCTCGTGACGTCCGGGATCTCATCCGGGACTCCGAACAACATTCGGTAACCACATACAAGCTTCCTTTATAACCCTAGCGTCATCCAACCTTAAGTGTGTAGACCCTACGGGTTCGGGAGACATGTAGACATGACCGAGACGTTCTCCGGTCAATAACCAACAGCGGGATCTGGATACCCATGTTGGCTCCCACATGTTCCACGATGATCTCATCGGATGAACCACGATGTCAAGGACTCGATCGATCCGTATACAATTCCCTTTGTCTAGCGGTATTTTACTTGCGAGATTCGATCGTCGGTATACGATACCTTGTTCAATCTCGTTACGGCAAGTCTCTTTACTCGTTCCGCAACACATCATCCGTGATCAACCCCTTGGTCACATTGTGCACATTATGATGATGTCCTACCGAGTGGGCCCAGAGATACCTCTCCGTTTGCGGAGTGACAAATCCATCTCGATCCGTGTCAACCCAAAGACACTTTCGGAGATACCTGTAGTGCACCTTTATAGTCACCCGATTCGTTGTGACGTTTGATACACCAAAGCACTCCTACGGTATCCGGGAGTTACGATCTCATGGTCTAAGGAAGAGATACTTGACATTGGAAAAGCTCTAGCAAGCGAACTACACGATCTTTGTGCTATGCTTAGGATTGGGTCTTGTCCATCACATCATTCTCCTAATGATGTGATCCGTTATCAACGACATCCAATGTCCATAGCGAGAAACCATGACTATCTGTTGATCTGTGAGCTAGTCAACTAGAGGCTCACTAGGGACATATTGTGGTCTATGTATTCACACGTGTATTACGATTTCCGGATAATACAGTTATAGCATGAATAAAAGACAATTATCATGAACAAGGAAATATAATAATACTTTTATTATTGCCTCTAGGGCATATTTCCAACAGCCAGCTCTCCGACTCGACGGAGGCGTCTTCTCGGTCGGAATTGAGGCTGCGCTGTGGGCTCCGCCTGCGGCAAGTTGCTTGAAGACGGCTGGCCGCTCGCGCCCTCGACGGGTTCGCCCGTTCCGGCCTCGACCTCCCCTTCGCCATCGCCTTCTCCGGCAAGTTCTTCCCGGGCGGCAAGGCTTGCCGCCGCAGCTGCATCCGCCTCCGCCAACGTGAAGCCAAACTCACCCGCTGCGGTGGCTGCCGCCGCCTCTTCGGCCCTGCTAGCGATATACGCCAGCTCATCGGCAGTGGTGGCGCGGGTGAGGAGCTTCTGCTCGTCGGAATTGACTGCCACCTCCGACAAGTCGTCGAAGAATTGCTGCACGACCTCGGCGGCAGGCTCTATCCAGTTTGCACTTACCCCATGCGAGTCGCACTCTGGCATCATTGCGCAGATACGATCGCGCTGGGAGTTATTGCACAAGGGTACGACGCCCTGCGCCAACTGGAACCACTCTGGATGATTGGCGTCATGCTTGAAAATCTCCCTCAGCATCGCGCCAAGCTCCATGACCGTGAAGTTGAAGTTGAGGCCTGGGCGCAGCCTCATGAAATCCGCCGGGCCGCTAAACTGCCAGGCGGGCCTCCCCCTCGCCTGCAGAGGGGCGATGCGGCGACGAAGGAAATCCGCGCCAACCGCCCCTGTTGTAAGTCCGGCATGCCTGAGCCGGAGGATTCGGGTGGTAGCGATCGTCAGCTTGGCATCATCCGATGACAGAGCACTCCAGTCGTTGCCACGCACCACCCGGGTCTTGCGCAGCTTGGTGAACGACGGCGGATTGGCATCACAGATCCAGCACCACTCTGCCCTCCACTCGTCCCACTTGCTGCGGAGCTCGCCCGTCAAGTACACCTCCTTCATGCCCATCCGGGAGGTCCAGGCGATTCCGCCGGCCAGCGGCTCCCCTTTTTCGGCCCGAGGGGAGAAATAATGACGGAAAAGAGCCACATTGGGGAGGATACCGACGAAGTTCTCGCAGAGGTGTGCGAAAACCGCCATTGTCAGAACGACGTTGGGGGTGAAATCAAGCAGATGAAACCCGTAGGTGTTCATGATGTCGCAAAAGAAATCGGAAAAGGGTGGGCAGAGCCCGCAATAGAAGAACACAGGGAAGAAGTAGTACCCTTTGGGGCACTTTTTCGATTTGGAGGCCTCCGCGGAAAGCACCGGCGTGCGCGGATGCGCCCGCGTTTCCGTCGACCAAAAGAGGTAGAACTCCGCCCGCAACGCCTCCGGAGTGAGCTCGGGGGGGGGGGGAAACCACCTGCTTCTTGCGTAGTGCCTCGAGCTCCAGCGCCTCGGCCGACTTCGCGGCCTTCGAAGCTTTCGCAGCCTTTGTAGCCTTCCCGGCCTTCGGAGCCATGGCGGAGGCAGTGGGGGGAGGCGAAGGCGGCGGCGGCAACGGCGACGACGGGCGGCGGAGCGCTGTCTTCTTCTCGATTCAGGAGACGGAGGAGAGCGGCGGAGCTTTCGGAGGAAGGAACTGCAAGTGGCGAAAGTGGGGGAACGGCCCCTCTTCCTCTGCTTATAAATGGGGGATGCGAACGTTACGCATTTCCTGGAGTTAAGTGTTGACCATGTTCTCTCCCACGACGCCGCAATCGACGCGTGCCGTTGCGAGAGGACGCGGTGGGCACGGAGTTCGGTTCTGTGTGGCCCCAGGCCGCGCGTGCCCGTGCACTGTCTTGGGCCTGGCCCAACAACGCTCGGCACCGTGTATGGCCCAGGCCCGGGGGCTCCTGTCGGTGTACTAAAGTAGGGGGTACCTTAGTACCCCGAACTTGTGCACGGGCAGTCACAGCGCCCCGCGGCAAGGCTTGCTGGGCGCCCGCCAAGACCCTCCGTCGTTGCCTATTACTGCCACTCAAGAACAAAGTATCAACTGAGAAGACACAGGCCCCAACAAGAGAAGCTTGTCGGGAAGCCCAACCAAGGCGCTTCCAGGAAACTTGCCGCGACGCCCCGTGCGTCCCGGCAAGGCCCGACGACCGGCAAGCTTGCCGGCGCAGCAAGAGAAGGACCACGGCAAGGCGCTTGCCGTGGCAAGGCTGCCACCCGCACCCAAAACTCCAGCACATCTAGCAACGTGTCACCCCAGGGCCATCACAGGGGCACGTGGCGAGACCCTGCCCAGCCATGCGGAGCGAGGTGGCAAGCGGAGCTGACAGAGACGCCATCGTGGCAACCGGTGGCTCACCTAACGGTCGTTTCTTCGCACTGTTGGGACGACCGGACGGGCATTAAATGCCCTTGTCCCCTGTCATCAGAGTTAGGTAGAGGACACTGTTGGTCACTGTTGTACCAACCTGCGTTTTTACCTTTCTACCCCCTCTTCCTACGGTGCCACCTGTTGGTGCCCCCTTTAGACTATAAAAGGGAGGCCCATGCGCACGTAGAAGGGGTTGGGTCCATTCGACACACGCAACACCACCATACGCTCGCACTCTCGAGCCGATCAAATCTGATACACAAAGCAGCAGAGGAGTTTTATCTCTCCGAGAGCTCCGAGCTGGGTAAAATCGCCTGCCTCTCCCAGCGCCTCGACCTCGATCCGCTCTGCGCCGACGCCCTCCGCTCCCTTGCCGGACTAGAAGGGGCCCCCTGCCCCATAGGTGCTTGAGGCCACGGAGAGATCGCCCCGACAGCAGGCATGAGGAATTTGCACACGCATGCGAAGAAGAAGCATGTCATTGGCATTGAGAATGTCAAATTCCTCAAGGATCACTTATGCGAGCTGTGAAGCTGGAAAATGACCAAGGCCAAGTATCCAAATAAGACTATCATGACCACTACTCGTCCATTCGAATTGCTTCACATGGACCTCTTTGGACCTAATCATTACTCAGCAGTCACTAATGATGCATCTCTATATGGTTTTGTCATTGTTGATGATTACTCTCAATATATATGGGTACACATTGTTACTTACAAACATGAAGTGCAGGAAGTCTTCAAATGATTTTTCTCGAGGGCTTCAACCAACTTTGGTGTGAAGATCAAGCACATCAGAAGTGACAATGGAACTGAGTTCAAGAATTCCGGTCTTGATGACTATCTTGATGAACTTGGTATTACTCATGAGTTATCTGCTCCCTATACTCCTCAGCAAAATGGCGTCCTGGAGCGCAAGAACAGAACTCTTGTTGAGATGGCGCGCACTATGCTTGATGAATACAAAACGCCTCAGCATTTTTGGATTGATGCAATTGATACTGCGTGCCACATCATCAACAGAGTATATCTTCAGAAATTCTTCAAGAAGACGGCCTATGAACTCCTCACTAACAAGAAACCCAATGTGAGTTATTTCAAAGTCTTCGGTGCTAAATGTTGGATTAGAGATCCTCACCACAACTCTAAATTTGCACCAAAAGCACATGAAGGTTTTATGCTTGGTTACAGAAAGGACTCGCACACCTACAGAGTCTTCAACATTGTTCTTCACAAGATTGTTTACACTGTAGATGTGCGGTTCGATGAAACTAATGGCTCGCAAAGAGAGCACCTACCTTCTGTGTTAGATGAACCAGCACTTGAGGATTCTATCAAGTTCAAGGAAACTGTGGATGTCATTCCTACTGAAGAATCTGCTAAAGAATTCATCCCAGTTCATGAAGAACGTCGAGCTGATGCACCTGAAGAAAATGCTGAGGAAAATGGTGCTGAAGAAAATGCTAATCAAATTCCTCAGCGACAACCAACTCATCCTCGCGTTGCAAAAGAAGTGCAAGTGGAGAAGATCATGGATGACATTAGTGCACCAGGTCCTCTCACACGCTCAAAAGCTTCACATTTATCTAACTTTTGTGGGCACTATGCTTTTGTCTCTATCACAGAGCCAACTAAGGTAGATGAAGCATTTATGGAGCCGGAGTGGATTCAGGCTATGCAAGAAGAACTACATTAGTTCGAGCTTAACAATGTCTGGGAACTGGTCAATCGCCCAAATCCTCGCAAGCATAATATCATTGGCACAAAGTGGATCTACCGCAACAAGCAAGATGAAAATGGCCTTGTGGTGAGGAATAAGGCACGACTGGTAGCTCAAGGCTACACACAGGTTGAAGGAATTGATTTTGATGAAACTTTTGCACATGTTGCTAGACTTGAGGCTATTCGCATATTACTTGCTTATGCTAACCATCATGATATCATCTTATATCAAATGGATGTGAAAAGTGCATTCCTCAATGGTAAGCTTGAGGAAGAAGTATATGTTGCTCAACCCCTGTGTTTTGAAGATCCAAAGAATCGACAAAGTCTTCAGACTTAATAAGGCCCTCTATGGCCTCAAGCAAGCCCCTCGGCGTGGTATGATACATTGAAGGAATTCTTCGTGAAGAATGGCTTCACACCCGTTCACTCGACCCTACTCTCTTTACTAAAGCTTATGATGGTGAACTGTTTGTGTGCCAAATATATGTTGATGATATTATCTTTGGCTGTCTTGACCAACGCTATAGTGATGAATTTGCCTATATGATCGTGAAGAATATCAAATGTCTATGATAGGAGAGTTGAAATTCTTCTTGGGTCTTCAAATTAAATCGAAGAGCGCAATGGCATATTCATATCTCGGAAAAATACCTCAAAGATGTATTGAGGAAATTCGCATGCAAGATTGCAAAGGCGTCAAAATTCCTATGCCCACAAATGGCCATCTATGCAATCGATGAAAATGGTATTGACTTTGATCACAAGGTATACCGCCCATGATTGGTTCTTTATTGTACTTATGTGCATCTAGGCCAGATATAATGCTTAGTGTTTGCATGTGTGCCCGATTTCAAGCTGCACCAAAGGAATCACACCATAAGGATGTGAAGCATATTCTTCGATATCTAGCTCACACACCAACACTAGGATTATGGTACCCCAAGGGCTCGCTTTTGATCTCATTGATATTCGACTCGACTATGCTTTGGTAATCGTGTGGACCGCAAGTCAACATCCGCACTTGTCATTTCCTCGATGATCTTTCATCCGTTGGTCCTCGAAGAAACAGAATCTGCGTATCACCGTCTCATCATGAAGCTGAATACATTGCTGCTGGCTCTTGCTGTGCTCAACTGCTTTGGATGAAGCAAACCTCAAGGACTATGGCATCAACGTGAAGAATGTGCCTCTCCTCTGCGACAATGAGGGTGCCATCTAGATTGCTCACAACCCAGTTCAGCACTCAAGACAAAGCACATTCAGATTCGCCATCATTTTCTTCGTGATCATGTGTTGAAGGCGACATCTCCATCGAAAGCACGTGAAGATCAAGAACAGCTAGCTGATATCTTCACTAAGCCCTTGGATGAGAAGAGATTTAGCAAGTTGCGGTGTGAGCTAAATATCTTAGAATCTTCGAATGTTCTTTGAAAAGGACACACATCCTAACACTTAAGCAAAATTGATGACTTAGATGTGCAACACATGAAGAAACGTTTTTCTTCAATCAATGAAGAATAACACTCTAAGTGTGAAGAAATTAATGAAGAATTTGATCTCAGAACCTATGACAATTGTACGCGGTGTCTGAAATCATCATTCTTATACGGTGGGTCACGCCACCACAAAAAGTTGAAAATCTTCAATTTGAGTTTTTCCTCAGTTTTTGAAATTCTTCAGTTTTTCAAATTCTTCAACTTTGCAAAATCTTCACTGCTTCCGCTGCTTTTTCTTCATTGGCAATATATATATATATATATATATATATATATATATATATGAGTTTATGTCCTCTACAGCATTCACTTATAGCTATTTCTTCAAGTTGCGTTTTTTGCTAAGTGAATGTGATCGGACCCTTCCCCCTCTATGCTATACTCAACCTAATCTATTCACAAATTCTTCATGTGCGTTCTATTTGAAACTCGTCCAAAGTCTTCACTGTGTCCTTGTCAGCTGAAGAAATTGCGAACGAAACTTTTAAACAAATCTTATCCAGATTTTCGGTTCTACCGCTCAAACCATTCCGCATCCCACGATGCATTATTCTATTCACCCACGATCTTACACGATCTCATCTACACAGTACGTGGGTGACACATGTCGCGAGAAGGAGAAAGGGCAGGGGCATGTTCGTCCCAAAATCTTCGGGCAAACAGTTTTTCACCGTGTCTATAAATACCCCTCTCCCCTTCCTCACTTCATTTACTCCGCTCGGTCGCTCTCTCTCTCGCTCGAGCTCCTCAAACCCTAGCGCCGCCGCTACTCCATCATCGCCGATGAGGAAGAGCTTCGCTGCCTCGACCTCGTCGCCGTCGTACTCGCGCTGGCTGTGGAAATCTTCACTCCGCCGCCGCCGTAGCTGTTTCCCTCTGCCAAGTTAGGGTGGGAGATCTAACTGATTTAACTTCAGATCTGTTCCTCTCAGTTCATCGTGTTCTTCACTTCGGGTAATTAAAAGTTACTTTTATTAATCACTTTGATTCTCAAGCTTTCCTGAAAATCTTCAAAGGTGTTTATTCTTCAAATCTTCACACTTATGAACACCTCACAGATTATATGATCTTGATCCATTTCTCTAAGCAAACATTTTCTTCAAGATTCCTCAATTGTGTGGATCTTCGATCTATACAACTCTGGAACCTAAGACTAAAACGCTTAGTGAAATTCCTCAAGGTTCATCTGGTCAAATTCCTCAAAACTTGTCTTTTAGAAAAACCTTCTGAGAACGCATATGACCTCTCCAAATTCCTCGCACCTACACTCTGTTCACAGGTACTCATGTCTGCTGCTGAATCACTAGGTTCTCATCAACTTAACTCATTTGCAGCGTTCCTCGAAGAAAAACAACATACTTCTTCAGAGTGTTCCTTTGTTCAAATTCCTCATCTGAAGAATATGGCTGAAGGTAAGAGACCGCAGAAAGGAGGAAAGAAGCCTGAGGTCATGACTGCTTTTGAGATCCCTGATGACATTTACAAGGACTATTGCACACCTAATGAAGCCAAATTTGGCAAAGAAAACAAAAATCAGCGTAAGGTGCGCATTCAGAGGATTGAACGGAGATGGGCAAGAGAATGGCGGGAGTACAGATATGTGACTCCAAAGTACATGAAGAAATTCGCCCTCAATCCTCCATGCCCAAGAGCTCCATTGGCACTGCCAAGTAGCTGATCCCACCAAAGATCAAGAGTGGTTAGGACTTTCTGAAGAATGGGCGGCGCCAAGCCAAATTGGCAAGACAAGCCAAGCAGCAAAGTGAAGAAATTCAATGAGGATTCTGCCATCGCTGCTGCTGCCGAGACCTCGGTCAAACCAAGGAAATCCATGCCAAAGAAGCCTGCTCAGAAGCCAAGTGCTTCACCAACAAAGACCCTCACGGCCAAGTTCTCGGCTATGCCCTCACGGCAAATTCCTCGCATCGCTCTCGCTCCTTCAAAGTCCTCGGCTCCCGTGCATCCGGCTACATGTCAAAGGACTACGGGTTTCTCGATTGCCGTGTTTCAAATGAGTTCCTCACCGCACCATTTCCTCATCAGCCCCACACCGTTGAAGACTAAAGCAACAGTGGGGCGGTCCTCGCCAAGTCCAAGGAAGAAACTGGTCGATTCCATGTGCCCTCGATGATGAAGCTTCGATGATGAACTTGCAGAAATCATCAGAGACAGACAGGTGAAGGCCGCTAGAGCCAAAGGCACATCTGTGCCACAGCTTTTGGATCCGAGGAAAATCCTCGACTACATGGACCTCTGGCACAAGGATCCAAACACCCTAATGCCTGATTTTCATCTGACTCCTGGACAAAGTCACATGCTGACCCATTTCATCACTCAAGAGAAATGGAAATTTGAAAAGGCAAGAGAGATCAAGAAAGCGCAATACAGAAAGGAGAAGCTCCTGAAGAAAATCGTTGTCAGAATGACACCTGAGGAACTTCTCAAGGCTCAGTCTGAAATTCAAGCCCTCGGCAAAG
This sequence comes from Aegilops speltoides, assembly GCA_021437245.1. Classification (NCBI taxonomy): domain Eukaryota; kingdom Viridiplantae; phylum Streptophyta; class Magnoliopsida; order Poales; family Poaceae; genus Aegilops; species Aegilops speltoides. Next base: position 23,750,639 of record CM038147.1, read on the forward strand.
ACTTCGATGCCTACTATGTTGATTGGCAAGGAGCCAAAGTGAGATTCGTCAACCTGACGAAGAAAATGACAACTGTTGCAGCTCCATCGCAACAAGAAAGTCTTCAGGCTGCAGACTCTGTTCAGCCTGCTGAAGAAAATGCTATTTCCAGGGCTGATGACTCCATTCCAGCCGCTGAAGAAATTGCCAGGGCATCCACTAGTGGTGCGCTCAAGAAATCAAGAGATCAGGCAATTGCATCAGTTGCGCCTGAAGAAAGTCAACCAGATTCCTCAGCTCCTCCCGCGCCTACACCAACTCCAATTCTTCCTTCTGCCTATGAGGTGAAGAAAACCAAGGCTGCAGAGCGAGCTGCAGTGAAGAAAAGGAAGGCATCAGCTGCATCAAATTCTTCGACTGCGAAGAAGATGAGGCCAATGACCAGCTCACTCGAAAATCCAATTGATGCTGTTCGAATTTCCTCCATGCCATCAAAGGACCTTGTTCCTTTTGGAGAAGACTAAGTGATCCCAAGCGGATCTGATGAAGAAAATCATTCTGCTGCTTCGTCAGAGCAGATTGATGAAGAAATTGAGGTGGACACAATCCCTTCAACGCCAGTAATTTCCTCACCTATGCCTTAGTTCACAGCTGAAGAGGCTGGTGTTGAGGAAATTGAAGATGAAGATGTGGATATAGGATGCACCACACCTGTGATGAATGATGACTTTTGGGAAAGTCAGCATCCCAATACTCCTCTATTCACACCTATCCAACAGATTCCTCAGTCCCCGGCAACAACAGTTCAACTGGGCTCTGAAGAAACTCATCCCACTCCCTCTGTTCATGAAGATATTCCAGCTGGTAGTGCTGAAGAACCTACTGCTGCTGATCATAAGGTTGCACAAGAAGAGGAACCAGAAATTCCTCGGCCTGAAGAACCCGAGCTCGCGATTCCTGAGGTGGTGATGCAACTCACTGACATCCCTCTGCCCAAGCCGAAGAATCCGTTCTCAAGCAAACAGAAGTTCAAGGCTGAAGACTTCTTTTCCGAGCATGTATTCTTCATTGACTACAACCCCTATGACTCTGCTCGCATAAGGAAGAGGCGTTTCTGGACTGCTAGTCAAGCCAACTTCTATTCCTCAGTGCTGTTTGACAAAGACAAAATCTTCGATCATGAACATATTCCTCATGTGGACATGGAATCTCTGCCATGCTTCGAGCCAGTCCTCAGTGTTCTTCACGATGCAGGATTACTGAATTTCTGCACTGACATCTGTGATTGGAATGAAGAACTCATTCTTCGCCTACGCTACATCGCATATCACCGAGACGCTCAAGATGTCAATTCATGGGTGTTGGATTGGATGACTGAAAACACTCACTACAAGGCACCGGCAATTGAATTGCTTCGTGTCCTTCCTCTCAATCCTCCCCATGACAGTGCACGTTGCATCTACAATGACCCTGAACTGACAAATCACTATATGCAAGTGCTCATGAAGCCTTTGAAGCCTGGGCAGGCCCCACGAACCAAATTAATTACTCTATGTGCCTCGGACTGTCTATCGCACTCTGACGAAGACAATGAGTCCTATCAAAGGCCACGACTCAAATGATGAAGAAGTCATTGGCATCATGAAGAACATGCTTTTCAACATCATTCATGGTGTTCCCGTCAACTTCCATGATTTCTTCATGAGGACTCTGGCCAATGTTGCTATGTCACCATTCGAGCTGAAGCCCTATGCACCTTGGATTATGCGATTCATCAGGGCAAGATCTTCACTGAATTACAAAGCTGACACTCTAAACCACGGTAGCTACTTGCCTCCCATTGAAGTCCTCAAGCGGCCAGTTTCATCATCTGATGATAAAGGCAAGGCAGCTGCTGTGATCGATGAAGGCATTCGTCCATTGGATGGTCAATTTCGCCTAGCTACATCTTACTCTACCAATGACAACTCGCCACACATGACACCGCCAAGAAATACCTCAGCTAAGCAAAATCCTCAAGCCACAAAGACCTGTGGTGATGATGACCGTGAGTTACTCCTCGCCTTCATCGGAAGGTTGATCGCAATCACAAATGGGTAAAGCGTCGGTTTGGTGCACTTCTTCACAATATGACCTCAACACACAATGCAAAGAAGAAGAACCATTACTACCTTCATGAAACCCTCAACCGCACTGGCTATCCTCACTCATTTCTATAGCGCCAAGAACTCAAGACTATGGGTCTCAAGGAAGAATTTGACCGGTCTGCACCTCCTCCAAAAAATTCAAGAGGGTCAAAGTTCCTGATCCGTGGCCAGCTCTTATTCTTCATCGCGTGACACCGATGACTATGAAGATTTGGACGACATCGCGGCAGGCCCTAATACAACAAACAACCCGACAACGCTTAGCGCCTCCATCGACTTGAAATTCTTCAGTATGCTAGTCCTCGCTTTCAATCCTTTGGTCATTTGATGACAAAGGGGAGAAATCTGAGTTAGTATTCAAGCGGGTCTATATTAAGGCGTTTTAAGCTACAACTCGCTCTTCCAAACTTTTATTGGATCGAGTTGTAATCTTAAACCCGATGGTGCTCTGATACTTTTGGACGGTGCTCTGATACTTTTGATGTGCTATTCTGCATGCTTATTCCTCGTTAATATTATTGCACGCATGTTGAATCTCATCAGGCACCATATTTCATCATGCATTTCAAATTCTTCATATTATATATCAAATGCGTGTATGAATTACAAGATATAGGGGGAGATCTCCATGATTCAACTCTTCAAATGTGCATTGCCTCAAACGCAAATTCCTCACTATGCACATCTTCAGGGGGAGCTCTTCTATATCTTGCAATCAAATTCCTCAATATCAGTATTTACACTTCATATGTTTATCCCCGTTGAAAACTCAACCTATGTTGTCATCAATCACCAAAAAGGGGGAGATTGTAAGTGCATCTAGTGCCCCTTAGTGATTTTGGTGTATTGAAGACTTATAGGTTAAGGGACTGATGCGTTTGTGAGTGTACACAGGTCTATAAGTCTATGAGGAGTTTGATATTTACAGAGAAAGTCGACCCCTAAAAATGAAGTTCTTCGACTGAAGACTTTGATATTCTGAAGACTTTCTAAAGACTTTGAAAGTGAAGAAATTGGTGTGACCTTGAAGACTTGGTATTCACTTGAGGAACATGAAGCGTGAAGACTTTTGTTTTCGTAGTTTCATTTTCTCTTTCTTGAGTCATAGGAAACACCGTACTGTTAAAGGGGGTCGAGGAAACACTAAGGAAAAATTTCCATGTGATGCTCAACTCAAAATCCTACACCTACCAATCCCCTTCGAGTGAAGCCATTTGGAAATCTCATACAGATTAGTCATATTCTTCAGTGACAGAGACGAAGCTCTTCTGGTCTTCGAGGAATTTGTTCTGACTGAGGAGTTAGGAATTTGCCAGTGCAAATTACCTACACAGTGAGGAACATGATAGCCATGAGGAATTTGATAGTCAAAATTCCGACCGTTGCTGTGTGCTATGCGCCAGCTGTCCCAAAATATCTACCCACCTAACTGTCATATCAGACAAGGGAATTTATGTCTTATCATGTCGGGCAGTTCCCTAGGCTATAAATAGCCCCCCCCCTCAACCACTAGCTGGTTGGCTGCTCCGAGAGAAACTGACACTTGTCAATTGAGAGCATCCCATCCTCTGAGGACTTTGAGCGAAAATCATCAAGTGAGGAAAACCCAAAACCAACACCTACAAACCCAAAGTGATTGAGCATCATCAAGAGATTGATCTGCGTGGATCCGACGCTTGTTTCCTTTGAAGACTGTGCTTCTTCCAGACGGTTAGGCGTCAAGGTCTAGAGCATCCAAGAGGAACTGTGGATCGCCAAGTGACCGAAGTTTAGAAGGTTGGAAGTCACCAAGACTTCCACAAGTGATTGGGCGAGGTCTGTGTGACCTTAGCTCAAGGAGAATACGGTGAGGACTGTGTGTCCGGACTGGTGTCCTCGAGTTTAAATACTCAGCCGCTCAACCAGATGTACAACCGAGATAGCAGTTGGAACTGGTCTACCAAATCATTGTCTTCACCGAGCTTATTGGTTCTATTTCCTCAACTCTTTCATTTCCTCATGTCTCATTGTTGTGTCCTCGTTCATATCTGTTTGAAGACTTTGACTAAAGACTTTCTCAATTTTCTCGCTTCAATTTCTTCATCTGTCTGTCTTCTTTCTTGTGTTATCCTGTGTTTACGCTTTCTCAGACTCTGACTTGTCTTCATTTCATCATGATGACTATGCTTGTGCTCGTTATGTTTACTTCGAGTACTTATTCCGCTGCAAATAGTTCTTCGCTTAGGAATTTCCTCACCAGCAAATTCCTCGCTGAAGAATTCATAAAATCGCTTGAATGAAGCCTTTGAAATCTCATACAGTTCAGTCACTTCCTTCAAAGGATGAGACGTTCTTCTGGTCAATGAGAATTTGTTCTGATCGAGGAGTTAGGAATTCGCCAATCGAATTGCCTACACAAAGGAGGAACATGATAGCCCTGAGGAATTTGAGAGCCAAATTTCCGACCGTTGTTGTGCTGCGCGCCAGCTGTCCCAAAATATCCTATCCACCTAACGGTCATATCATTGAAGGGCATTTATGTCTTATCATGTTGGGCTGCTCCCTAGGCTATAAATAGCCGCCCCCTACAACCACTAGCTGGTTGGCTGCTCCGAGAGAACTTGACACTTGTCATTTGAGAGCAACCCATCCTCCGAGGACTTTGAGCGAAAATCATCAAGTGAGGAAAACCCAAAACCAAACCCCCACAAACCCAAAGTGATTGAGCATCACTGAAGAAATTGATCCTGCGTGGATCTGACGCTTGTTACCTTTGAAGACTGTGCTTCTTCCAGACGGTTAGGCGTCATGGTCTAGAGCATCCAAGAGGAATTGTGGATCGCCGAGTGACCAAGTCTATGACGGTTTGGAAGTCACCTGAAGACTTACCACGAGTGATTGGACGAGGTCTGCGTGGCCTTAGTTCAAGGAGAATAGGGTGAGGACTGGGTGTCCTGAGCTGCGTGCTCAGTGACTGGGTGTCCGGGACTGCGTGTCCTCGAGTTTAAATACTCAGCCGCTCCAACCAGACGTACAACTGAGACAGCAGTTGGAACTGGTTTACCAAATCATCGTCTTCACCAACCTAACTGGTTCTATTTCCTCAACCTTTTCATTTCCTCATTACTGTATTGAGTGTTTGTTCATATCTGTGCTTGAAGACTTTGACTGAAGACTTTCTCAAATTCCTCAGTTCAATTTCTTCAGTCCGTTTGTCTTCATCTTGTGTTATCCTGTGATTACGCTTTCTATACTCTGTGCTAGTCTTCATTTCATCATGAAGACCATGCTTGTATTCTACTATGCTTACTTCTGAGTACTTATTCCGCTGCAAGTAGTTCTTCGCTAAGGAATTTCCTCACCGGCAAATTCCTCAGTGAAGAATTCATAAAAATCGCCTATTCACCCCCCTCTAGTCGATATAACGCACTTTCAGACCATTTGAATTGCTTCACATGGTCCTAATCATTATTCTGCTGTTAAAAATGATGCATCTCTATATGGCTTTGTTATTGTTGATGATTATTCTCGTTACACATGGGTACACATAGTCACTTACAAACATGAGGTGCAGGAAGTCTTCAAACGATTTTCCTCGAGGGCTTAAACCAACTTTGGTGTGAAGATCAAGCACATAAGGAGTGACAATGGAACCGAGTTCAAGAATTCTGGTCTTGATGATTATCTTGATGAACTTGGTATTACTCATGAGTTATCTGCTCCTTATACTCCTCAACATAATGGCGTCGTGGAGCGCAAGAACAGAACTCTTGTTGAGATGGCTTGCACTATGCTTGATGAATATAAGACGCCTCGTCGTTTTTGGAGTGAGGCAATTGATACAGCGTGCCATATCATCAATAGAGTATATCTTCACAAATTCTTCAAGAAGACTGCCTATGAACTCCTCACTGACAAGAAACCCAATGTGAGTTACTTCAAAGTCTTTGGTGCTAAATGTTGGATTAGAGATCCTCATCACACTTCTAAATTTTCACCGAAAGCACATGAGGGTTTTATGCTTGGTTACAGAAAGGACTCGCACACCTACAAAGTCTTCAACAATGTCCTTCACAAGGTTGTTGAAACTATAGATGTGTGGTTCGATAAAACTAATGGCTCGCAAAGAGAGCACCTACCTTCTGTGATAGATGAACCAGCACCCGAGGATTCTCTCAAGTTCAAAGCTACTGAGGATGTCATTCCCACCGAAGAATCTGCTGAAGAATTCATTCCAGAACGTGATGAACGTCTAGCTGGCGCACCTGAAGAAAATGGTGCTGAGGAAAATGCTCCTAAAGAAAATGTAGATCAAATTCCTTGAAGACAACCCGCTCATCCTCGCATTGCAAACGAAGTGCAAATCGAGAAGATCATCGATCACATTGAAGCACCAGGTCCTCTCACACGCTCAAAAGCTTCACATTTATCTAACTTTTGTGGGCACTTTGCTTTTGTCTCTATCACAGAGCCCACTAAGGTACATGAAGCATTTCTGGAGCCTGAGTGGATTCAAACTATGCAAGAAGAATTACATCAGTTCGAGCTCAACAACGTCTAGGAACTAGTCAAACTTCCAGATCCTCGCAAGCACAACATTATTGGCACAAAGTGGATCTACCGCAACAAGCAAGATAAAAATGGCCTTGTGGTGAGGAATAAGGCATGGCTTGTGGCTCAAGGCTACACACAAGTCGAAGGAATTGACTTCGATGAAACTTTTGCACCTGTTGCTAGACTTGAGGCCATTTGCATATTATTTGCTTATGCTAACCATCATGATATTATGTTACAACAAATGGATGTGAAAAGTGCATTCCTCAATGGTAAGCTAGAGGAAGAAGTATATGTTGCTCAACCCCCAGGTTTTGAAGATCCAAAGAATCCCGACAAAGTCTTCAAGCTCAACAAGGCCCTGTATGGCCTCAAGCAAGCCCCTCGGGCGTGGTATGATACTTTGAAGGAATTCCTCATGAAGAAAGGCTTCAAACCCGGTTCACTCGACCCAACTCTTTTCACTAAGTCCTATGATGATGAATTGTTTGTGTGCCAAATATATGTTGATGATATCATTTTTTGTTGTACTGACCATCGATATAGTGATGAATTTGCCTATATGATGAGTGAAGAATATCAAATGTCTATGATGGGAGAATTGAAATTCTTTTTAGGTCTTCAAATTCGTCAACAGCGCAATGGTATATTCGTATCTCAGGAGAAATACCTCAAGGATGTATTGAGGAAATTCGGCATGCAAGATTGTAAAGGGTTCAAAATTCCAATGCTAACAAATGGCCATCTGTGCACTGATGAAAATTGGCAAGACTTTGATCAAAAGGTATACCGCTCCATGATTGGCTCTTTATTGTACATATGTGCATCTAGGCCGTATATTATGCTTAGTGTTTGCATGTGTGCCCGATTTCAAGCTACACCGAAGGAATCACACCATAAGGGTGTGAAGCATATTCTTCGATACTTAGCTCACACACCAACACTTGGATTATGGTATCTGTCGGTGTCAAAACCGGCAGATCTCGGGTAGGGGGTTCCCGAACTGTGCGTCTAGGCGGATGGTAACAGGAGACAAGGGACACAATGTTTTTACCCAGGTTCGGGCCCTCTCGATGGAGGTAAAACCCTACGTCCTGCTTGATTAATATTGATGATATGGGTAGTACAAGAGTAGATCTACCACGAGATCAAGGAGGCTAAACACTAGAAGCTAGCCTATGGTATGATTGTTGAGATGTATGTTGTCCTACGGACTAAAGCCCTCCGGTTTATATAGACACCGGAGAGGGCTAGGGTTACACAGAGTCGGTTACAATGGTAGGAGATCTACATATCCGTATTGCCAAGCTTGCCTTCCACGCCAACGAAAGTACCATCCGGACACGAGCCGGAGTCTTCAATCTTGTATCTTCGTAGTCTTGGAGTCCGGCGGATATTGATAGTCCGGCTATCTGGACACCCCTAGTCCAGACTCCTCAAGAGCCCTGAACCAGTCTTCAATGACGATAAGTCCGGCGCGCATAATGTTCGGCATTGCAAGGCGGGTTCCTCCCTTGAATAATCCAGAGAAGATTATGAACCCCAGGATAGTGTCCGGCTCTGCAAAATAAATTCCACATTCCACCGTAGAGAGAATAAAATGTACACTTAGTTCAATCTGCTGACGTATTACGCGGCGTGTCATCACACCGCTACCAAGCCTCTGTTTGAATTACTATACCACCTCAGACGCTTAGCGGCGGTTTCTTGGCACGCCCCGTCAAGCGGAGATCGTGCTCCCTTATTCGGGATTCTCATCAATACGCGCGTGGGTAACCCAACCGCGCCATCGATGGTGGCGCTTGGGAGATAAGCGAGCTTTACTAGGCTGGTGGGGGACGCATAGTTTTGTCCGCCTATATATAAGGGATAAGGATTCACCTTTTCACCCACGCCTTCTTCCTCCTTTGCTTATCCATCCCTCTCGAACCCAAGCTCCAACGCCGAGCTCGCGATCTCGCCGACCTTCTCCGAATATGTCCGAACGGGAGGTAAATGGTTGGCCTCCACCGCTAAGGAGGAGGACATCACCAAGCTTCGCAGCGCCAATACCTTTCCGTGACATCGCGCGCCGGCTGCCCGACGAGGGGCAGCTCATCCCTACCCCTGGGCCTCATGAGAGGGTCGCTTTCCTCCCCACTTCCTCCGCGGATGGGCTTTCCGCCCATCCATTTGTCCGGGGCTCATGTTTTACTACGGCCTGGATTTCCACGATCCGCACCGAACTTCATCCTCAACATCTCGGTGTTTATCGTCAGTGTGCGAGGCCTTCCTCTGCATCCAGCCCCACTTCGCCTGTGGCTCAAGACCTTCAACGCTGTCAAGGTTGTGAAGGGCACGCATAAGCGAATGCGGAGGCGCCATGTTGGGCAAATTGCCCAACGTCCCTTGGCTGGAAGGGACCTTCGTGGACTCCGTCAAGGGGTGGCAATCGGGGTGGTTCTACATCACCGAGCCGCGCAAGCCCACATGGGCGGCGGCCCCCGAGTTTAGATCTGGAATCCCCACGCAGCTCACCTCCTGGAAAGAGAAGGGCTTGAAGTGGGGCAATCCGGTGGAGGTGACGGGACTCCGAGCCTGCATCAAGAAGATGGTGAGCAATAGGCTCCGGCTTGTCGACGTGGTCCAAGTCATGCTCCTCTGGCGGATTCTCCCATGCCAAGAACAGGCATTTAATTTGTGGGAGTTCAATTCGGAACAGCACCAGGCGCTAAGCGGGCTCTTCGATACAACTTACGAAGGCGCCTGGAGGGTGCTGTTCAAGGGTGCTGAAGCCCCCGCATCCGCGACCGAAGACCGCGGATTCAGCTCGCAGTCTCCGACTGGCGAGGTAAGTGACTCAACCCCATTACGGGACACTTGTGATAATTAGATTGACTCTGGTGAGGTTTTAATCTGCCTCTTCCTTTGACAGGAATGGATGGAGAAGGCCAAGCTGCTTATTAGCCCGGCTCCCATGCCAGAAGACCCAGTGGACGCCCGCTTAACAGGGCTGCTGGTTCTGGCACTGCACGTGGTGCCGGAGAAGAAGGCCAAGAAGGTGGCCGCGGGGACTCGAAAGAGTTCCCAGAATCAAAGCCCGACGACGACGAGGACTCCTCCCCTGAAGACGAGGAGGAGGAGTACTCTCTCCTGGAGGAGGGAGAGAAGAAGAGGAAGGCTTCCCCAATCGGGGAGGCCGAAGAGTCCAAGAGGGGGAGAACTATCCCCCCGGACAGTTTCGCCAACATCAGCGTTGGCGAGGATGGGTGGCCTCCAAGGGCCAGTCGTCCGGCAGGATTGTAAGTATCCGGATCCTCGATGTGTAATTTCCTTTATGTCGCGTAATATCCTTCTAACGCTGCATTCTGTCCGTAGTCCGGCCAAGGATGATCTCCCCGACTCATCGAGCGGGTCATTGGCCTCGTCGGATGTGAATTCCATCCCGACTGCCTCTACCCCACGCGCCGACGAGGACGCCGAGGTGGGATCCCAAAGAGGGACCCATCAGGAGGAGGCTCCGGAGGCGCCGTCATGCGACCTCCCGGACTTCGTGCCGGACTCTACATCGGAACCCGCAGTGGTTCCAGAGTCCGGCAAGCGGCCCCTTCGAAAGAAGGGCAGGACCGCGATGCCGGCGGCCTCCGTCCAACCCGAGGCGCCGGATAACCTGTTGGAGGCGCTTAAAGGCACTTCCATCAAGGAAGAACACCGCACTATTATGAGTGCGGTGATTGAGAAGGTTCAGCTCGCTAAGAGCGGGCTGACCGAAGCCTGGAGCAGCCTTCTAACAGGCTTTGAGGTAAGAAGTTAAAATTATGTAATGTAATACCGCATAGACAAGAGCCCCGATGCTCGGTTTGGTGTTCGGAAAGAAAAGCCGGACCGAGTATCTAACAAGATATCTTGTGGTTGCTAAAAATATGTCAATATGGGTTTGCAGGCTGCGCTGCTGGCCTCTGCCGCTTAACGGCGGAGGTCGATGTGTTGAAGAAGGACCTCGAGCGGTCCGAGCAAGAGCTCGCCATGCGAAGAAGCAGCTCGAGGAAAAGAAGGTGAGTAACACCTCTTTGAATAAGTACCTTCTGTAAAAGGATTTTGGTTGCAAATAAAATTAACGAGGATAATATGTGTATTACAGGGCCACTAACGAGGTGGCAGCCTCAAGGATGCCGTGTCCGTGGCGAACGCAATCTGCCACGAACGGGCTGAGCGAGAAAAGCAAGAGGCACCGTGGCGGAAGTTCGCAAGAGCTCCAGGTTCTCATGGAAAAGCATGAGAGTTTGGAGCGTGACTCCAAGACTCGAGAGTCCGAGCTTGCCTCGGCTCTCGAAAGTGCCAAGTCCGCCAATGCCGAGGCCCGTAAGGCCCTTCAGGAGGTTGAGGACATAAAGAAGATAGCGGCGGGTAAGGCATTTTTCATGCAAAGCAGGCATGTTAGTGTGAACTACCTAACACTTACCCGAATTCGGAGCTCTCCAGGGGCATTTGCAGATCTGCCGCGTAGTGCGTCTGATGCCGCCGCATTCTATCGTGGCGAGGAGGGGAGCTCGACGGAGAAGGTCTTCTAGTCTCAGTACGCTGAGGCCGGCCATCCGGTGCCCCCAAGCGACCAACTGAAGCAGCTGGTCGAACTCCACAAGGTAGCTGAGGAGGCCATGGAGGGCCTTATAGTCCGGCTGTGGCCTGGACAGGCCATGCCTGGGAGCTACTTTGGCCTAGTGCGGCGGCTGGTGGATGCATGCCCCAGGCTGGTGGATGCATGCCCCAGGCTGGATGTAGTCAAGCGCTCCGCCTGTATTGAAGGCGCTCGTCGTGCCCTTGCCCGCATAAAGGTGCAATGGGGCAAATTGGATGCAGAGAAGCTTCTCACGGACCCACCACCGCCGGGCAAGGAGTATCGCACGCCGGAGAAGTATTATAAAATTGTCCTGAAGGGAGCCTGCGATATTGCAGATGAGTGCTCCCGAAATGTAATTTTTGAGTGAACTCGCTGTATATTTATCCTGTGCGCTGAAAACTTCGTTCATATGCGCTATGAGCAACGCTTGTTTAATTTAAAATATTACCTTCTGTGCGGCCGTTTATAAAATCTGAGAGATGGCAAGTCGTTGGCTTCCGCCCCCAAGCCGCAAGTGCTGGGGTGTTCGGGATAAACATGAGCACTCTTGTTCCCATTGTTGGGTCCATCGAGGGAGGCGCTCAACACAACGAACGAGGCAACCGGACTTATAATGCTTGAACACTCTCACTTAGCCATAGAATTCTATAATTTTAAATTTGGTGAAGCCCCTGGTATTCGGAAGACCGAATCCGGGGCGCTATCCACGCCTTCGTCGGACATTATCCGGAACTTCGCTCGAAGCGGCGTGAGTCTTTAAGGACCCGAAAAAAACCTCTCGAACAGCGACCAGTCTCTTGCCTTATCATGACAGTCAGTTTTAGCTTTCTCCACTGAGGCGTTAACCCGGCTCAACCGGGGCGCAATCGCAGTGGTTCTCCCAGTGCTACCTTAGCCGACGGAACGGAACGTAAGGCACCAAAACATGGGAGCCGGGCAAACCCAACTATTGACCCAAGACATGATTCGGAGCCGATTCATATAATGCTATAAGTTCGGGGTGCCGCACTTGTGAAAGTGTTCGGACTTAATCACACCAAAATGTGGGGAACAGAAGCCCCTGGCGTATTCGGCCGTACCAAAATATACGGGTGCAAGATGTCATGTGATGAACGTATATAAAAGATAATGCAATTGCAATAAAGAGGTGTTGCATTATTTATGAAAGAAAATCTGCTAGTAGAGCGGACTGATACAAATAGTGCGGTAAGCAAGGGATTTGGACTAAATAACGTGTCCCCCTCCAGGGATGAGCTGCATACTTGGTGTATATAATTGAATTTAATGCTCGTAATTGAGACCACCTGGGTGTTCGTCGCGGCCTTCTTTAGTCCCTGACTGTTGCATCATGAGTTTGGCAAGTTCGCAGCCGGACAGGGCTTCTGGTTAACAGAGTCCTGTGTACATAAAAGAAGAAGAAAAATAAAAAGAAGGGGGGCACTCGTGTGAGCCCCTGGTGTGGTCGAGCCGCACTCTAGGTCCATTGTGATCGTGTCCCTTTCCCTGCGCCCATGGTATCTCCAAAGCGTAATGATGTACGCGGAGTGTTATTCTTGCGATCATGCGCGGGCTAGGGTTGGGGCCGCATTGCTACGCGTGCTCTGATCGCGCCAGGTGGTCTTGGTTGGCATTGCTCCGGGCGCGCTTTGATGTGCCCGGCCTTTTAACTGCCGGACTTGAGAATTGCCTTAGAAGGCTACTTTGTACTTCTGCCGCGAGAGCCGCTGTATGTTCCTCCGTTCGGAGGGAGCGTTCCGTATTCCCATTGACCGTGATGACTCCACGAGGGCCTGGCATCTTGAGCTTTAGGTATGCATAATGAGGAACCGCGTTGAATTTTGCAAACGCGGTTCGTCCGAGCAGAGCGTGATAGCCGCTGCAGAACGGGACTATGTCGAAGATTAACTCGCGCCGGAAATTATCCGGGATCCAAGACCACTTCGGCAGGATGAGCTCGCATAGCTTGGCTTCCACTCCTGGTATGACACCTTTAAAGGTTGTCTTTGTAGGTTTAATCCTTGATGGGTCTATGCCCATTTTGCGCACTGTATCCTGATAAAGCAGGTTCAGGCTTCTACCGCCCTCCATCAGGACACTCGTGAGGTGGAACCCATCGATGATCGGGTCTAAAACCAATGCGGCGAATCCGCCATGGCGTATGCTGGTCGGATGGTCTCTTCGATCGAAAGTGATCGGACAAGAGGACCATGGATTGAACTTTGGGGCGACTAGCTCCATCGCATAGACGTCCCTTAGCGCGCGTTTCCTCTCCCTCTTGGGTATGTGGGTCGCGTATATCATATTCACCATCCGCACTTGTGGGGAAAACCCTTCATCCTCTCGTTGTTCGGGCGGGGTCTCTTCCTCGTCGCCGCTATTTAGCCCCTTGTCATTGTTTTCGCAATGAACTTGCCGCCTGCTTGAACACCCAACAATCTCTATTGGTGTGGTTAGCTGGCTTTCAGGTGCCATGTATCCGCATAAGCGGTCGAGTATTCGGTCCAGATTGGACGGACCCGAGTGGTTCTTTTAAATGGATTCTTCCGCGACCGGTTCGAGCCTCGGAATCCGGCATTGACTGCCAGATCCTCCTTATCGCCGCCAATCGCGGCGCTTTGTTTTTGTTTCGACGTGACCTGCTGTTGTTGTCCTTAGTATCCGGACTGCCAGAATTTTTACGGAGATTGTTGCTGTGGGCTAGCTAGCTGTCCTCTCCGCCGCAAAAGCGGTCATTAACGGCGTGAGGGCTGCCATGGATTTCGGCTTTTCCTGCCCCTGTGCCGGGCTAGCCATTCGTCCGGATGTTATGTTTGAAGGCTGCAAGGGCCTCTGCATCCGGACAATCGACGATTTGATTTTTCTTCGTTAAGAACCGTGTCCGAATTGTCCGCCAATTCATCCGCTGCCGATAATGTGGCTTAGGTCATCGGCGTCGGTGGTCGCATATATGTGCCTTGGAAGTTATCAAGGAATGCGGCCTCCAGGTCTTCCCAACACCCAATTGACTCTGCGGGCAAGCTGTTAAGCCAATGCCGAGCTGGTCCTTTAAGCTTGAGTGGGAGGTACTTGATGGCGTGGAGATTGTCGCCGCGGGCCATATGGATGTGGAGAAGATAGTCTTCGATCCAAACCGCGGGGTCTGTTGTGCCATCGTAAGATTCGATGTTTACGGGTTTAAACCCTTCGGGGATCTGATGATCCATTACTTCGTCAGTGAAGCATAACGGGTGTCGGCGCCCCGGTATTAAGCGATATCGCGACGCAGCTCGAGAGAGTCTTTGTCTGCTGTGTTCGCCCGACCGGGTTATTGTATCCGCACGACGGTATTCGCTGTGTGGTCGAGGGCGCCCACGTGATCCATAAATGGATCTGGATTGCCTTGCTTTGTCCTCCAATATGTCTCGCAAGTCCGCTGTTCCCTCTTGGCTTCAGACTCTTGGAGCGATGCGGGGTATAGTCTTGGTGGGGCTGGGTGCCTCTCAGTCACGACCACGTGGTGGTCGGTCAGCCATATCGTGCACTGGTGATGAAGGTATGTATGCTTCCTCCTCTAATCGGGGGAGCAGCTTGCGTCTTGGGTAACTTTTGGAGGGGCGTTCGAGTTTATACTCTTCGGCCGCGAGGACCTCGGTCCATCGATCGGCCAGCAGGTCTTGATCAGCTTGAAGCTGTTGCTGCTTTTTCTTTAGGCTGTTTGCTGTGGCAATAAGCCTGCGCTTGAAGCGCTCCTGTTCGACGGCATCCTCAGGTACGACGAATTCATCATCGTTGAGGCTTGCTTCGTCTTCGGAGGGAGGCATATAGTTATCATCCTCAACCCCTTCGTCTGCCACCCTTTCGTGGGGGCTTGCTTCTGCATCCTCCTGCGCTGAGTCTTGCTGGAGGGGATTGTCTTCGGCGCTTTCCGGAGTATTATTATCTCCCGTGCCGGAATCTCCATTCTTGCTGTGGCAGGATTTAGAGCGGCGCCGCTGACGTCGGCGTTTGGGCTGCTTCTTTAGAGAATCTGCCTCCGCTGCTTCTTCGCCATCCCCGTCTTTTGGGGTGTCCACCATGTATATGTCGTATGACGAGGTGGTCTTCCAGTGCCCTGTAGGCGCTGGCTCCTGTTCGTCTCCGGCATCGTCATCCATAGCGTCGATGTCGTCGGAGTCGAAGTCTAGCATGTCGGTTAAATCCTCGACAGTGGCTACAAAGTGGGTGGTGGGTGGGCTCTGAATTTCTTCATCGTCCGTACCCCAACCATCCTGGCCATAGTCCGGCCAGGACTCTCCTGATAGCGAGAGATGCTTTAGTGAATTCAGGATATTGCCAAAAGGCGAGTGTTGGAAGATGTCCGCGGTGGTGAATTCCATGACCGGCGCCCAATCCGGATCGATTGGTAGGGGTGCGGGAGGCTCAGAGTCCGGCGAGGAGTCCGTACCTCGGAATCACGAGTTTCATGGGGACAAGATTGGTGTTCGCCCATCGCCTTGATGTTGAAGCCCCTAGGGCGGCGTCTATCCACCGCCCTCGATCCGGGCGATCGGCTCGGGCTAATGGCGAAGCTGATCCGTGTCGCGCCAATAAGGCACTGTCGGGGCAGAGCTAGATCATGCCTATCGTCACAAAGCAGCGGCGCTTGGTCAGGCTCGAGTCCGTCAAGATCAAGTCTCCGCGACATCGGTCGTGAAGTTTAAGCTTCCAAATCTGACTGACGGCCAGGGCGTAGCTTCGATCTGCTCCAGATGGCCAAGTGAATTGCCCGCAGCGCGGCCGCCCGAATCTGAAGATCTGTCCGGGAGAAAAGTCTCACCACGGACAGGTGTTGCTGGTTGAAGATGCCATCAAGCCTATCGGTGACGACACGAGGAACTCTCAATGAAAGCACCAATGTCGGTGTCAAAACCGGCGGATCTCGGTAGGGGGTCCCGAACTGTGCGTCTAGGCGGATGGTAACAGGAGACAAGGGACACAATGTTTTTACCCAGGTTCGGCCCTCTCGATGGAGGTAAAACCCTCGCCCCGCTTGATTAATATTGATGATATGGGTAGTACAAGAGTAGATCTACCACGAGATCAAGGAGGCTAAACCCTAGAAGCTAGCCTATGGTATGATTGTTGAGATGTATGTTGTCCCACGGACTAAAGCCCTCCGGTTTATATAGACACCGGAGAGGGCTAGGGTTACAGTAGTCGGTTACAATGGTAGGAGATCTACATATCCGTATTGCCAAGCTTGCCTTCCACGCCAAGGAAAGTACCATCCGGACACGAGCCGGAGTCTTCAATCTTGTATCTTCGTAGTCTTGGAGTCCGGCGGATATTGATAGTCCGGCTATCCGGACACCCCCTAGTCCAGGACTCCCTCAGTATCCCAAGGGCTCCTCTTTTGATCTCATTGGATATTTAGACTCTGACTATGCTGGCGATCACGTGGACCGCAAGTCAACGTCAGGCACATGCCATTTCCTCGGACGATCTTTGGTCTGTTGATCCTCGAAGAAACAGAACTGCGTATCACTCTCCACTGCAGAAGCTGAGTACATTGCTGCTGGATCGTGTTGTGCTCAATTACTATGGATGAAGCAAACACTCAAAGACTACGGCGTCAACGTGAAGAATGTGCCTCTCTACTGTGACAATGAGAATGCTATGAAGATTTCTCATAACCCAGTTCAGCACTCGAAGACCAAGCACATCCAGATTCGTCATCATTTTCTTCGTGATCATGTGTTGAAGGGCGACCTCTCCATCGACCATGTTAGCACTGAAGATCAACTGGCCGATATCTTCACTAAGCCCTTGGATGAGAAGAGATTTAGCAAGTTGCTGTGTGAGCTAAATATCCTAGAATCTTCGAATGTTCTCTGAAATGGACACACATCCTAACACTTATGTTGACTTGATGACTTAGATGCGCAACACACGAAGTAACGTTTTTCTTCAATCAATGAAGACTAACCCTCTAAGTGTGAAGAAACTAATGAAGAAATTGATTCTCAGAGCCCTACGACAATTGTATGCGGTGTCTGTAATCAGCTTTCTTATACGGTGGGTTACGCCACCACCCAAAGTTGGAAATCTTCAATTTGAGTTTTTTTTGTTTTGAAATTCCTCAGTTTTTCAAATTCTTCAACTTTGCATTGTCTTCAGTCTTTCCGGTGTTGTTCTTCAGTTGAATATATATATATATATATATATATATATATATATATATATATATATATGAGTTTTTATGTCATCTACAGCATTCACTTATTGCAAATTCTTCAAGTTGATTTCTTCTGCTAAGTGAATGTGATCGGACCCTTCCCCCTCTATGCTAAACTCAACCCAGTCTATTCACAAATTCTTAATGTGCGTTCTAATTGAAACTCGTTCAAAATCTTCATCGTGTCCTTGACAGCTGAAGAAATTGCGAACGGAATTTTTTAACTTATCTTATCTGAATTTTTGGCTTTGCCGCTCAAACCGTTCCGCTTATCATGAGAGTACTTATCTATTCACCCAAGATCCTACACGATCGTCACCTCTCAGCACGTGGGTGACACATGTCACGTGAATGAGAAGGGCCAGGGGCACGTTCGTCCGATTTCCTCGGATGAACAGTTTTTCACTCCCTCTATAAATACCCCTGCCTCTTCCTCACATCACTTTCACCTCGCTCGCTCTCACTCCCGCTCAAGCTTCCCGAAACCCTAGCGCCGCCGCTACTTCATCATCGCTGGTGAGGAAGAGCTTCACTGCCTCGACCTCATCGCCATCGTACTCGCGCCGGTTGCGGATTTCTTCACTCCGCCGCCGCCGTAGTCGTCTTCCTCTGCCGAGTTAGGGCGTGGAAGATCTGACTTGACGAACTTCACATCTACACTTCCCAATTCATCATGTCCATCACTTCGGGTAATTAAAAGTTACTTTTACTGCCCTCTTTGATTCTTATGATTTCTTGAAAATCTTCAAAGGTGTTTATTCTTCAAATCTTCACACGCATGAACACCTCATATATCATCTGCTCTTGATTCGTTTCTCTAAGCAATAATTTTCTTCAAGATTCCTCAATTGTGTGGATATTCAATCTATACAACTCTGGAACCTAAGACAAAAACGCTTAGTGAAATTCCTCAAGACTCATTTGGTCAAATTCTTCAAACCTATTCATTTTAGAAAAACCTTCTGAGAACGCATATGACCTCTCCAAATTCCTCGCAACTAAACTCTATTCACAGGTACAAATATTCGCTGCTGAACCACTAGGTTCTCATCAACTTAACTCATTTGCAGCGTTCCTCGAAGAAAAGTTGCACACCTCTTCAGAAACTTCAGTTGTTCATATTCCTCAGCTGAAGAAAATGGCTAACAAGAAGCCACGGAAGGGAGGAAAGAGGCTTGAGGTCAGCACTGCGTTTGAAATCCCTGAGGACATTTATGCTAGATACTTCACTCCTGATGAGGCCAAATTTGGCAAGGAGGACAAGAATCAGCGCAAGGTGCGCATACAATGGATAGAGAGGAGATGGGCACAAGAATGGAGGGAGTACAGGTATGTTACTCCCAAGTATATGAAGAAATTCGCGCTCAACCCACCATGCTCAAGACCTCCATTGGCACCAGGCCAAGAGGCAGATCCTACCAGCCTCAAGCGCGGTGAAGACTATGCTGATGAATGGGCAAAGCGCCAGGCCAAACTGGCCAAGCAAGCAAAGGAAGCAGTGAAGAAATTCAACGCAAACTCTGCTGCTGCTGCTGCCTCTCCTGAGGCTTCTGCTAGTCAGCCAAACAAGGCAATGCATAAGAAGCCAGCCCATAAGTCAAGTGCTTCTCCTTCAATGCCCTCACGGCCAAGCACCTATGCTATGCCCTCAAGGCCAGATTCTTCAAGGCCCTCACGGCAAATTCCTCATACTGCTCCTTCAAAGTCCTCAGCTCCTCCGTCAAAGTCTTTAGGTGCTCCGACCAAATCCTCGGCACCTGTGCATCTTGCCTCGTGCCAAAGGACTCAAGGCTTCTCTATTGCCTCAGCAGCATGTGCAAGGTCCTCTGCTGCACGAAATTCCTCGGTCGGGCCCTCTCTGCTGAAGAAAAAGGCCACTGCTAGACGAGGCGTTCGACCAAGTCCTCACAAGAAGCAGGTCGCCTTCCAAGTTCCCTCTAATGACGATGAGGCTGATGATGAAGAACTTGCCGAAATCATCAGAGACAGGCAAGCCAGGGCCGCTAGAGCCAAAGGTAGCAATGTGCCACTGATGATGGATCCAAAGTTGATCCTCAATTACATTGACCTATGGCACAAGGACCCTAACATGCCTTTGCCGGAGATGAACCTCACTCCTAGTCAAAGTCATGTTCTCACTGCCTTTATTGAGGAAGAAGAATGGAAATTTGAACAAGGCAGAAGTTTGAAGAAAGCGCAGTACAAGAAACAGCGCTACCTCAAGGACAATGTCCTCACTCTCACCCCAATCAGCTCCTTGCTTTGGAAGCTGAAATCAGGTAGCTAAGTGATCAATTTGATCGCTAACATGCTGATTGGAAGGGCGCCAAAGTGTGGTTCGTCAATCTGACGAAGAAATTCACTTCAAGTGTTGCTCCTCTAGTGCACATTGAAGTTACTCAGGCTGAAGCTTCTGCTCAACCTACTAAAGAACATGCCAGCACCGCTGATGACAATGAGGCTGCTGAAGAAAATGAGAGTGCTAGGGCTGATGACTCCATTCCAGCCGCTGATGATATTGCCAGGGCATCCACTAGTGGTGCGCCTGAAGAAACTGAACAAGTCAGGGCAACTGCATCAGTTGCGCCTGAGAAAAATGAACCAAAGTCCTCTGCACCTCCTGCGCCTACACCAACTCCGATCCTTCCATCTGTATCAGATGCGAAGAAGACCAAGGCTGCAGAGCGTGCAGCTATGAAGAAAATGAAGGCATCAACTTCATCAAATTCTTCAGCTCCAAAGAAGATGAAGCCACTGACTAGCTCAATTGACAATCCAATTGATGTCATTCCAGTCTCCTCCATGCCATCAAAGGACCTTGTTCCTTTTGGTGAAGATTATATGATTCCCAATGAATCCGATGAAGAAACTCCTTCTGCTGCTTCGACAGAGCAGTTGGACGAAGAAATTGAAGTGGATGCAATCCCTTCAACCCCAGTCATTTCCTCACCTATGCCTCAGTTCACTACTGAAGAGGCCGGTGTTGAAGAAATAGAAGATGAGGAGGTGGACATTGGCTGTACCACTCCTGTGCTCAATGATGAATTTTGGGACAGTCAGCACCCCAACTCTCCAATGTTCACTCCACTCCAAGCAATTCCTCAGTCCCTTGCTGCTACTGAAGTGCAAATGGGATCTGAAGAACCTCATGCAACCCCAAGTGTTCATGAAGAAATTCCAGCCACTAGTGCTGAAGAAAATGTCAATGAGGAAATGAAGACCCAGGCTGAAGCTGCAGAAGAGCCTGAAATTCCTCAGCCTGAGGAACCTGAGATTGCGACTCCTGAGGTAGTGATGCAATTGACTGACACTCCTCATCCCAAGCCAAATGATCCTTTCTCAAAGAAGCAAAAATTCAAGGCTGATGATTTCTTCGGCGAGCACATGTTCTTCACTGAATTCAACCCCTATGACAATGCTCGTCTTAGAAGGAAGCGTTTTTGGACTGCCAGCCAGGCCAACTTCTACTCCTCACTACTTTTCAACAAGGACAAAGTCTTCGATCACGAGCATATTCCTCATGTGGACATGGAATCAATGCCTTGCTTCTCCCGAGTCCTCAGCATGCTTCATGATGCAGGCTTGCTCAATTTCTGCTCTGACATAGTTAATTGGAATGAAGAGCTTATTCTTCAGTTCTACATAACTCTGCATATCACAGGTGATGCTGCTGACGTCAACTCGTGGGTGTTGGACTGGATGACTGAAAACACTCATTACAAGGCACCAGCCTCTGAATTGCTTCGTGCCTTGCCAATCAGTCCCCCGCCTGACGGTGCTCGTTGCCTGTATGATGAGCCTGAACTCACTGCTCACTATATGCAAGTGCTCATGAAGCCGCTGAAACTTGGTCAAGCCCCAAGGACAAAATTCCTCGTGAAGGAATTGCTCTATGTACCAAGAACCATCTACCGCATTCTGACGAAGACCATGAGTCCTATCAAAGGCCATGACTCATCTGATGAAGAAATTATTGGGATGATGAAGAATATGCTTTTCAACATAATGCATGGCATCCCCATAAATTATCATGATTTCTTTATGAGAACTTTGGTGAATGTTGCACTTTCACCATTTGAGCTGAAGCCTTACGCGTCGTGGATAATGAGAGTCCTCAGAACATGGTCTTTTTTCACTTAACTACAAGGCTGACTTTCAGAATCACCTCAGCTACTTGCCACCTATTGAAGTCCTCAAGCGGACAATTTCCTCATCTGATGAGAAGGACAAGTCACGATCCGTTATCGATGAAGGCATTCGTCCATTGGATGATTAGTTCTGCAAAGCTGCATCTTACTCCACCAATGATGACTCTGCCACACATGATTTTGCTGCGAATGCTACCAAGTCAAGTCCTCAAGCTACTGCTCCTCGTGTGATGACTGATCGTGAGTTGCTTATAAGTCTTCACCAGAAGGTGGATCGAAACCACAAGTGGGTTAAGTGTCAGTTTGGCTCTATTCTTCAAAACATGACTTCCACACATAATGTAGTGAAGAAAAACCATTACTACCTCCATGAAGTATTTGATCGCACCTGGGCTATTTTGTCACATCTATATAGTGAAGAAGATCTGAATCAAATGGGCTTCAAGGAAGACTTCGACTGGTCTGCTCCTCCACCAAAGAAATACAAGAAGGTCAAGGTTCCTTCCTTGGTGGCCAGCTCATATTCTTCATCGCGCGCCACGGACAAGCATGAAGACTTGGACGACACTACAGCAGGCCCTACAATGACTCAAGACCCTGACAACGCTGGCGCTCCTCCATCATCATGATATTTTTCAGGGGCATTAGTCCTCAGTTTCAACCCTTTTGGTCATTCGATGACAAAGGGGGAGAAATTTGAGTTAGTCTTCAAGCGGGTCTATCCTATAGGGGCTTTTTTTGCTAAGTTACAACTCTTGTTCTTCTGATGACTTTGCTGGATCGAGTTGTAATCTTAAACTCTATGGTGGCCTGATACTTTTGTTGTGTTCTTCTGCATGCTTATTCCTCATTAATGTTAATGCACGTATGTTGAATTACATCAGTCACCATATTTCATCATGCATTTCAAATTCTTCACATGATATGTCAAATGCGTGTATGAATTACAAGATATAGGGGGAGTTCTCCATGATTATACTCTTCAAGTGTGCACTGCTTCAAAAGCAAATTCCTCACTATGCACATCTTCAGGGGGAGTTCTTCTATATCTTGCAATCAAATTCCTCAACATCAGTACTTACACTTCATATGTTTATCCCCGTTGAAAACTTAACCTATATTGTCATCAATCACCAAAAAGGGGGAGATTGTAAGTGCATCTAGTGCCCCTTAGTGATCTTGGTGTATTGAAGACTTATAGGTTAAGGGACTGATGCCTTTGTGAGTATACACAAGTCTATAAGTCTATGAGGAGTTTGATATTTACAGAGAAAGTCGACCCCTAAAAATGAAGTTCTTCAACTGAAGACTTTGGATCGCTGAAGACTTTCTGAAGACTTTGAAAGTGAAGAAATTGGTGTGATCTTGAAGACTTGGTATTCATTCGAGGAACATGAAGCGTCAAGACTTTTGTTTTCATAGTTTCATTTTCTCTTTCTTGAGTCATAGGAAACACCGTACTGTTAAAGGGGGTCTAGGAAATACTAAGGAAAAATTTCCATGTGATGCTCAACTCAAAATCCTACACCTACCAATCCCCTTCGAGTGAAGCCATTTGGAAATCTCATACAGATTAGTCATATTCTTCAGTGACAGAGACGAAGCTCTTCTGGTCTTCGAGGAATTTGTTCTGACTGAGGAGTTAGGAATTCGCCAGTGCAAATTACCTACACAGTGAGGAACATGATAGCCATGAGGAATTTGATAGTCAAAATTCCGACCGTTGCTGTGTGCTATGCGCCAGCTGTCCCAAAATATCTACCCACCTAACGGTCATATCAGACAAGGGAATTTATGTCTTATCATGTCGGGCAGTTCCCTAGGCTATAAATAGCCCCCCCTCAACCACTAGCTGGTTGGCTGCTCCGAGAGAAACTGACACTTGTCAATTGAGAGCATCCCATCCTCCGAGGACTTTGAGCGAAAATCATCAAGTGAGGAAAACCCAAAACCAACACCTACAAACCCAAAGTGATTGAGCATCACTGAAGAGATTGATCCTGCGTGGATCCGACGCTTGTTTCCTTTGAAGACTGTGCTTCTTCCAGACGGTTAGGCGTCAAGGTCTAGAGCATCCAAGAGGAACTGTGGATCGCCGAGTGACCGAGTTTGTGAAGGTTCGGAAGTCACCTGAAGACTTCCACAAGTGATTGGGCGAGGTCTGTGTGACCTTAGCTCAAGGAGAATACGGTGAGGACTGTGTGTCCGGGACTGGGTGTCCTCGAGTTTAAATACTCAGCCGCTCCAACCAGATGTACAACTGAGATAGCAGTTGGAACTGGTCTACCAAATCATTGTCTTCACCGAGCTTATTGGTTCTATTTCCTCAACTCTTTCATTTCCTCATGTCTGTTGTTGTGTCCCTGTTCATATCTGTTTGAAGACTTTGACTGAAGACTTTCTCAATTTTCTCAGTTCAATTTCTTCAGTCTGTCCGTCTTCTTTCTTGTGTTATCCTGTGTTTACGCTTTTTGTACTCTGTACTTGTCTTCATTTCATCATGATGACTATGCTTGTGCTCTGTTATGTTTACTTCTGAGTACTTATTCCGCTGCAAATAGTTCTTCGTTAGTTTTTGGGTGCAAAAACCTATCCATCCATGTAGCGTGTGATAGGATTTGTCCATGATTGCCGCACTATCCGGGTAATCTTCCTTAGACTTGATTATATACAAGCTAAAAAAAATTCAAAGTATCAAACACACACATGCTTCGAAAGTACTTGTTGAACTACACAGAAAGTAAACACACATACTTCTAGTTATTTACAGAGACGAAGGTATTATAAAGTGTTCCAATTAGCATCCTTAGAAATACTGTATAAAAACTCAACTTAAACATCAAAATCGGCTAGCGCGGTACACACACAAAAACAATCCATTCCAAATGATTACGGGGAACAAACCAATAATTAATAGTAGTACTAATAAACATGCATGCAACTAATGCATGTCAACCAAGGTTGTTAGGTCAAATACTTCAACTAAGACAACCGTCAAATTCTCTATGGAAATCAAATGGTACTAGGACGGAAAAAAATTATATGAGACCAGGTCTCATATAAAGCAGGTGAGACCCACCCTGATGGATCACACGTGGCATTCACAAATCACAAAGCATCTGATCTCTCCCCCCTTGATTTCAAGTGGGGGGTGGGGTAGATGCTTTGTGATTTGTGAATGTCACGTGTCATTCATCAGGATGGGTCTGACCTGCTAACCCGTGAGACCTGGTCTGATAGAATTCTTTTCCGTACTAGGACAGGCATGCAACTAATGCATGTCAACCAATACGCCTACACACTTTTTGAACGATTAGCTGTGTTGCTCCACATGTTCATGGACAAAATATATTCTTGTGATTATTGACCTCCAGATATTCCTCGAACCCTTATTTTATTTAAATTTCCAAATTGATTGGTAATTACATGCATCTTTCCAAATACATCCAATGCATTGCACATCAAAGGTGTCTTTTCCCAAAAGAAGAAGAAGAAGAAGAAGAAACAGACATGTCAGCACAATATTGTCCAGCGCTGGCTGTTTGTGATCTCTAATGAACGTTTTGTGAAGTTGTGCGACTAGAAATTTAGAACAACACAATTTTGTGACACATGTTCACTTGCAAGACAAGTTTTAGGAATGTTGGTGCAATTTACTCAAATTTTAGCTACTAATTTTTAGATATGCGGATATTCTTAAGTGTTTTAGCTAGCATTATAGTATGACATAAGGAAACATCGACGGGAACTTCAAAATGCAGAGACGATGAAAAAATAGTGAATTTTGTTCCAGATTATGAGGACAAAGAAAGCAGCAATTAATAATAAACATGCATGCATTTTGACCATAAAAAAACATGCATGCATTGTTGTTAATGCCAATACTTCAATTATGACAACTGTCAAATTCTCTATTGAATCCATCAATACTAGGACATGCATACAACTAATGCATGTCAACGCCTACACAGCAATGAGGCTCCTCCCAATGCTCCACCTTGTACAGGTGCTAAGGCTCTCATGTAGGCAAAAAATCTGATGTGGCAAGATAATTAAGAGGAGAGAGATGAGTGTGGTGACCCCAGGAAGAAACAATGCCAAGCGCGAGAACCTAGGCAAAACATTTAAATTGGAAGGATCCCACCAATGCATGAAGAACTTTAGTTGCAAAATCATTAAATGAAGGATGCTTAGCACCAACAAGGTAAGCACCAATGCATTGGAACTAGCCTGAATCATTAGCTCTGTTGCTCCCCATGTTCATGGACAAAAACTGGCTAATATTCTTGTAATCATTGACCCCAAATATTCCTCAAATCCCCTGATTTTTATTTAAAATATCCAAACTGATTGCTAATTACATACATCCAAATAAATACATCAAATTCCGTGCACATCAAAGGGTTTCTTTTGCTAAGAGGAAGAAAGAAACATGTCAGCATGATATTGTACGGTGTGGCCTGTTTTTGATCTCCGAGGAACGCTTTTGTGAAGTCGAACGCTTTTGTGAAGTCGTGTTATTAGCACAGCACAATTTTCAACTTGTGCGACCCATGTTCGCCTGCAAGACAAGATTAAGACCGCGGGTATTCTTTAGTGTTTTGCTAGCATTACACCGAGATAACAAGTCAACTCAGTCCCAAATGATTAGGACAAACAAACCAATAATTAAAGCACAACCGATGTCGTTATAGGTCAAGTAGTTCAGTTCAAACAACTGTCAAATTATATATAGAAATCCACCGGTACCAGGATAGGCGTGCAATTGATGTCAACGCCAACACACAGTTGAACGATTGGGTGTGTTGCTCCCCATGTTCATAGACAACAACTGGCTAATATTCTTGTGATTATTGACCCCCAAATATTCCTCAAATCCCTTATATTAATTGTAATGTCCAAACTGATTGATCATTACATGCATCTGTAACATGTACGTGTCTATAAATACATCCAATGCCTTGCACATTACATCATCTGCCGGCATACATTCTTTCAGGCACATTTTCCACCCATTTGATACTATCCCTTGTTGTTTAGCGTAGAACTTCAGGAAGATGGGCAAGATGGTGAAGCTGACATGCGTGCAGCTGCTCATGGTGGCCTTCCAGGCTACGCTCATCACCATGTCATCTGCAGAATTGCCCTACAATTTCTACAGTTCGTCGTGCCCGAACGCCGAGGAAACAATCAAGAATACCGTCTACAACTTGATCGAGGGCAACCCAAGTATTGCCGCGGCCTTAATTCGCATGCACTTCCACGATTGCTTTGTAATGGTACGTAATCAACTTCTAATTTCATAAATACAACAATTTCCTTCTTATTTTACTTACGCTTTATGGACATCCCAATATATATACCATTGCTTCAAGATGATGTAATTTCCATTTATTAACATATGACTGAAAATAGTTCTACAATGTCTACCAGTTAGTTTAACTTTCTAAATGTTTTTGCGTTGAGCTAACAGCTTTGGCCGTTGATATAATTAGGGTTGTGATGCTTCCATCCTTCTGGACTCCTCGAACGCCAACCCCCAGCCGGAAAAGTCAGCCATTCCCTTGGCTGGGTATGAGGCCGTCGACAAGATCAAGGCAGCCGTCGAGGCCGTGTGTCCTTTGACGGTCTCCTGCGCTGACGTCCTCGCCTTCGCTGCACGCGACTCTGTCAGTAAATCTGCCGGTTTCTCCTACCACGTCCGCTCCGGTCGGCGTGACGGCAACGTGTCCAAAGCCTTCTCTGTCTTCACGAACATGCCGTCGCCTTTCTTTGGAATCGAAGATCTCGTCAACAGCTTCACCAACAAGGGGCTGAACGTCGACGACCTGGTGGCTCTCTCCGGCGCGCACTCCATCGGCGTGGCGCATTGCTCCGGCTTCACCAACCGGCTGTACCCCGAGGTGGACACGACGATGGACTCCGCATACGCCACAGACCTAAAGAAGACATGCCCAGCGCCGGTGCGTGGTGCGCCGGACCCGGTGGTGAACAACAGCGCAGTGGCGCCGACAACGCTGAGCAACCAGTTCTTCAAGAACGCTGTTGCCAGGCGAGTGTTGTTCACGTCGGACGCGGCGCTGCTCACCCGCAACGACACGAGGGCGAAGGTTGAGGAAAGCGCTGCTGACTCCTTGTTGTGGAAGGTGCGGTTCGCGGCGTCGATGGTCAAGATGGGAAACATCGAGGTGCTCACAGGGACGAATGGGCAGGTCAGGAAGTTCTGCCGTGCCGTAAACAGCTAAATTGTTAAGAGACACTTAGATTTGGTGATTTTTCTTCTGTGCCTCATTTTGCACTGCATTCAAGATTTCTCCTTGTGACAGCCGGTCAGTTACTGTGGTATTTTGGTTAGATGATTCACATGTAAAACTACTTACCTGGTTTTTTGTAACCTCAAAGAACGATTTTTTACTTGGCCAGAAAAGGTGCACTTTTTTTAATTGCCGTTGATTTCCTGCCTATCTGGATAAGTTCTTTCTAAGTCCGCGGGTGTGTTTGATACTTTGAATCTTACTCCCTCCGTCCGTATGAATATATCCCAATAAGAAATGCGGACGGTTGTCAACTAGAAACCTGTTATCACTCTCTTCTTCTGATCGTCCCATCAGTTTCTTGTAAGCCTGCTTCCTCCGATGATCGGTTGCGGCTAACTTCTCTCTCTTCGTCTCTCTGAGTTCGCTTCTTGGTAGTAGTTACCTCTGTCAGAACCTTTGTCTACACTTTTGTATAAATACGCTGATCTGGCAGCCAGCCGAAAGTAGAGAACCACATTGTATGATCTGGGGCAACTCTCTGTTATAGCAGCGATTTCTTATTCATTCAGGGCGCCCGTTCATGTGTTTTTAAAGACATTCTTTGACACTACACTAGTGTTAAAAAGTGTCAGAGGGATTAGTATATAATCAAGTCTATGAAAGATTACTGAGATAGATAAACCATGGACGCGCCGCTGCTCACCTGCTGTGACATGCCAGCGATCGTAGCTGAAGGCACTGCTGACTCAACGACGTGGAAGGTGTGGTTTGCGGCGTCAATGGTCAAGATGGTAAACATCAAGATGCTCACGGGTGTTAGCATTAATCTTGTCATATTGATTGTATTTGCATGGAGTGAGTCATCTAGTCGTGTGTATGTGTAGTTAGCCGGGTCATTAGCTAGTGAGTTATCTAGTCAATGGTTGCATGCATTGATTAGTTAGTGGCTTGGTGTGGAGTCATTTGTACGGACTATTTAAGTTGATCAGATGAATGGAAAAGAAGGCCATGAGGGTTGTAGAAAAGATGTAGCGTTTATGGTGCCAAGGAGAGTGCTTCGTTGCAAAGCCCTTTGTGTTCTTCCTTGGTTGTGTGCGTGAGTGTGTTCTTGTCTTTCTTGAGAGAAACCACGAGAGTTGTGTGAGGCAGCTCGAGAGAGAGAAGGAACTGCGCTGCGACGAGAGGCGGCCCCAACTACGGGGATGAAGGGGAAGGAATTTCTGTCATGCCATAAACAACTAAATCATAAAGGCTTCCAAATTACTTTATATATGTATATGTGAACGCCTGGCGAACTTGGCAACTCTGAATGTTTTTTATGGCAAGTTAGTGACGCGAGGATGAGAACTTTAGTTGTCAAGCATGAAAACTTCCGTGCTTCAGTTTATTTTTGATAGAAACTTGCCGTGTGGCACTGAAATTTGTCACCCTTGAGTGACTGGAATTGCCATTGAAAAAAGGCAAGGCCGGAGTGCCACATACCTGACCTGTGGAACTTATCATTTCGGTTTTTCTATTGCCGTTAACTTTCTATGTATTTGGGTAAGTATTTGAAGTTTGCATCTGATACTTTGAATTTCATTTAGCTAATATATAATCAAATCTAAGGAAGATTGTCCGAGTAGTGTGACAGAACATGGACAAAGTCCTGTCACATGCTTCCCGGATGTATAGGTTTTTGCACCCATAAATAACAATCTTATTTGAAATATAGCTCATGAGGCATGCATGTTATTCGTTGTCATACATGCCACATGCTTGTCAAGTTTCTTCGATAGTGTTGGGCTCAATATATACCCTCCATATTTCACATTATTCATTCATGTTTGCACTATCCTGCCCTCTGCTTATTTAACCGGGGACCAAAATACCACTTTTATCTATCAAACAACATCTTGATGGTCTAGGTATCATATCCACAATACAACTTTTGTTGTATGATGGTGCAAGTTGAGATATTAGAGAGACTGACAAGCTCACTCATTCCGCTTCCTTCTGTGATCTCTTGCTTTGAAGGAGTTTTAAAACCGCCGAGCCTCAAAGACATTCCGTCATTTAGTTTGTCTAGAAATATATCTGAAAAATATTAGTTGTGCATGGTAACTTTTCCTGTTGAGCAGGTTCAGTTGGTAGATGAAATCGAGTGCTTGTGCAATGCATGACGTGTTACCAATTATTAGCTAGGACATCCTAGTTGTCTGCATTCATTAATCCATAAGAGGTTTGCCTGAGATCTTGGATGAAGCCTCATCGGACAGATATATGAGATTTAGATTGTAGTATTATGCATACACATTAAATGGTTTGAGCCGGTCAAGTAAAAGAAGGAGAAACATCTGATAATTGTATTCAGAAGAAATAAATGAGAGCAAAGCAAATGTGGAAAAAAAGTGACTTTGTACATTTTTATATGAGATTTAACCGATGAGGGGATTAAACTCCACACACCTATGATTTGTGCTCGATGGGATCATGAGAGTTGGTTGCTAACCTCATTGTTAAACATATTTCAATTCTCTGTCTCTCAGAATCACTTCACAGTATCAAAACTGTAATACACACTACATGCAAGTACATTTCTGTCACATAGGTTCAGGTGCCACAAAGAGTTCTGACAAGAATTATGCGAATTTTGATCCATTGCCCTACATTCTGCTAATGTGCAGTTCATTACTTCAGATTGGTGGACATTGTATCATTTACCGAGAGAAAATGTAGTCATGCCACAGACAGGCGTCTATCTTTTGCTCTGGTTTTTTTAGCCTATGCGACCAAAGTAACAGATCATCCAAAATATTTTTCATTACATCCGTAGCCGTGAGACAAATTTTCCTACATACCCAAGCGTTCTTCGAATCACAGATTTTCCAGAGGATTAGCAGGGTCATGAAGGTCTGCAAAGATGCTGGAAGGTGCGGTTATAGTTTAAAGCTCCAGATGATTTTGATGTCATTGCGGTGGTGGTTTACACCCGTGGCCCTCCAGATAGCCCGAGCATTTGGGAAGAGCAAGAAGAGGTGGGTGCAGTCTTCTTCTCATGTAAGTGCACTTTGCGGAGTCAACAATTTTCTTCTTGACTAAACTTTTGCTCGTATTTAATCTCTCATGTAGAAGTAGGCATACAAAAACCTTGATCTTGTTTGGGACTTTGGAGGATCTGACCTTAGCCAGTGCTTGGTACATTGTACAGTAAGCATTTTTGTCGTACTCACCCCGCGGCCGAGCTCCATCACGACCCAACGTATGTGATGGACTCACCAAACTGGGACACGTCGTTCGCCACCAAGCACGACCAGCGTCGTCGGCCCTCCTTCCAGGGTGCATCCCGTGCACCACCACGCGCTCTCCGCTCCACCTCCACCGTCGTCATGCTAAAGGAGGAGGATCGGGAGGCCAAGGAGGCCCACATTGCGGTCCTCGAGGAGGCCACAAGGTCGGCCATCGAGGAGTCCGAATGCCAGGAGCTGTCCAGGTGGTATTGCCTTGCGCAATCGCTGGCCAAATCGACGGCCGCAGTGGATGCCAACGCGCCCCCACCGCCATCAGCATCGCCCACGCCGGAGCCTGTGGAGCAGCGGCGTTCTTTTTTGTGGACGAGCACGGTGCCGGTGTATGTGTCGTGCAGGCCTGTGTGGGTGGGCGACCGACGAGGAGGCCGAGAAGAACATGTTTAAGGCCGAGAAGCAGGCAGCAAAGCATGAGATGCAGGCCCAGCGGCAGGCAACGTGGCAGCAGCAGGCTACGCATGCGGCAGCGCTGGCAACCTTCTGCGCGGGTTGCTGGTTGTTTTTTTTAATATTTTATGTTTAAATTAATGTAAGACTGGACTTTGGCTGGTCATTTATATTTTGTTAAAATTCCAAAGTCCGCCCAAGTGCGAAATGCATTGGTCCGCGTTAGGTGCACCTACATGTCCACGGACAAAACCGGACTTCGACATCCGCATGGCTGTACCTAAATGTACAACAAAAACGGATAAATTCCAAGCATTCGTTTGGGTCTGTGCGTTGGAGTTGCCCTTAGCCATGGTCATCTCCGATGACACCCACAATCGGAAAACATTAGCTTTGTAGGGAGGAGAGACACAGAAAGAGCTAAACCCAGAGTACATGTGGTCAAGGGTTAATTTGACTAAAAGGCATTTGGTTTTATGGAAGATGAGGAGAAGCTAATCCAAATAGCAAGCATTTTTGGCTGCTTATTTTTGGAAGTTGGAGTGGGAGTAACATGCATTTCGTACGCAACTAGCACGAGAGATCGGAATTTAAAACCGGGTCGTAAGGGACTAACCTTAGTGGCGAGGTTATGTTGCGTGGCAGCATGGCGAGGTTACGCTGCACCCTTCGGCTGCTGTCTGTTCGTTACGTTGCGTGGCAGCATGGTGATGCATCTTATCTTGCTTTGATTGACGGTAGCATTTTAAGATGATCTCTCACTAAAATTATCAAGAAGTGTTCTCCCTGGGTATGCACCGTTGCGAAAGTTCTTCGTGCTGAGACACCACGTGATGATCGGGTGTGATAGGCTCTACGTTCAAATACAACGGGTGCAAAACAGTTGCACACGCGGAATACTCAGGTTAAGCTTGACGAGCCTAGCATATAACAGATATGGCCTCAGAACACGGAGACCAAAAGGTCGAACGTGAATCATATAGTAGATATGATCAACATAGTGATGTTCACCATTGAAACTACTCCATCTCACGTGACGATCGAACATGGTTTAGTTGATTTGGATCACGTGATCACTTAGATGGCTAGAGAGATGTCTGTCTAAGTGGAAGTTCTTAAGTAATATGATTAATTGAACTTAAATTTATCATGAACTTAGTACCTGATAGTATTTTGCTTGTCAATGTTTGTTGTAGATAGATGGCTGGTGTTGTTGTTCCATTGGATTTTAATGCGTTCCTTGAGAAAGCAAAGTTGAAAGATTATGGTAGCAATTACACGGACTGGGTCCGTAACCTAAGGATTATCCTCATTGATGCACAGAAGAATTACGTCCTGGAAGCACCGCTGGGTGCCAGGCCTGCTGCTGATGCAACTAACGACGTTAAGAACGTCTGGCAGAGCAAAGCTGATGACTACTTGATAGTTCAGTGTGCCATGCTTTACGGCTTAGAACCGGGTCTTCAACGACGTTTTGAACGTCATGGAGCATATGAGATGTTCCAGGAGTTGAAGTTAATATTTCAAGCAAATGCCCGGGTTGATAGATATGAAGTCTCCAATAAGTTCTATAGCTGCAAGATGGAGGAGAATAGTTCTGTCAGTGAACACATACTCAAAATGTCTGGGTATAATAATCACTTGATTCAACTGGGAGTTAATCTTCCTGATGATAGTGTCATTGACAGAATTCTTCAATCACTGCCACCAAGCTACAAGAGCTTCGTGATGAACTATAATATGCAAGGGATGGACAAGACTATTCCCGAGCTCTTCGCAATGCTAAAAGCTGCGGAGGTAGAAATCAAGAAGGAGCATCAAGTGTTGATGGTCAACAGGACCACCAGTTTCAAGAAAAAAGGCAAAGGGAAGAAGAAGGGGAACTTCAAGAAGAACAACAAACAAGTTGCTGCTCAAGAGAAGAAACCCAAGTCTGGTCCTAAGCCTGAGACTGAGTGCTTCTACTGCACGCAGACTGGACACTTGAAGCGGAACTGCTCCAAGTATTTGGCGGATAAGAAGGATGGCAAAGTGAACAAAGGTATATGTGATATACATGTTATTGATGTTTACCTTACTAATGCTCGCAGTAGTACCTGGGTATTTGATACTGGTTCTGTTGCTAATATTTGCAACTCAAACAGGACTACGGATTAAGCGAAGATTGGCTAAGGACGAGGTGACGATGCGCGTGGGAAATGGTTCCAAAGTCGATGTGATCGCGGTCGGCACGCTACCTCTACATCTACCATCGGGATTAGTTTTAGACCTAAATAGTTGTTATTTGGTGCCAGCGTTGAGCATGAACATTATATCTGGATCTTGTTTGATGCAGACGGTTATTCATTTAAATCAGAGAATAATGGTTGTTCTATTTATATGAGTAATATCTTTTATGGTCATGCACCCTTGAAGAGTGGTCTATTTTTATTGAATCTTGATAATAATGATACACATATTCATAGTGTTGAAGCCAAAAGATGCAGAGTTAATAATGATAGTGCAACTTATTTGTGGCACTGCCGTTTAGGTCATATCGGTATAAAGCGCATGAAGAAACTCCATACTGATGGACTTTTGGAATCACTTGATTATGAATCACTTGGTACTTGCGAACCGTGCCTCATGGGCAAGATGACTAAAACGCCGTTCTCCGGAACTATGGAGAGAGCAACTGATTTGTTGGAAATCATACATACTGATGTTTGTGGTCCAATGAATATTGAGGCTCGCGGTGGGTATCGTTATTTTCTCACCTTCACAGATGATTTGAGCAGATATGGGTATATCTACTTAATGAAACACAAGTCTGAAACATTTGAAAAGTTCAAAGAATTTCAGAGTAAAGTGGAAAATCATCGTAACAAGAAAATAAAATTTCTACGATCTGATCGTGGAGGAGAATATTTGAGTTACGAGTTTGGTTTACATTTGAAACAATGCGGAATAGTTTCACAACTCACGCCACCCGGAACACCACAATGAAATGGTGTGTCCGAACGTCGTAATCGTACTTTACTAGATATGGTGCGATCTATGATATCTCTTACTGATTTACCGCTATCGTTTTGGGGTTATGCTTTAGAGACGGCCGCATTCACATTAAATAGGGCACCATCAAAATCCGTTGAGACGACGCCTCATGAACAGTGGTTTGGCAAGAAACCAAAGTTGTCGTTTCTTAAAGTTTGGGCCTGCGATGCTTATGTGAAGAAACTTCAACCAGATAAGCTCGAACCCAAATCGAAGAAATGTGTCTTCATAGGATACCCAAAAGAGACTGTTGGGTACACCTTCTATCACAGATCTGAGGGCAAGATTTTTGTTGCTAAATTCGGATCCTTTCTAGAGAAGGAGTTTCTCTCGAAAGAAGTGAGTGGGAGGAAAGTAGAACTTGATGAGGTAACTATACCTGCTCCCTTATTGGAAAGTAGTCCATCACAAGAACCGGTTCCTGTGACAACTACACCAATTAGTGAGGAATCTAATGATATTGATCATGAAACTTCAGATCAAGTTTCTACTGAACCTCGTAGGTCTACCAGAGTAAGATCCGCACCAGAGTGGTACGGTAATCCTATTCTGGAAGTCATGTTACTTGACCATGACGAACCTACGAACTATGAGGAAGCGATGATGAGCCCAGATAATGCAAAATGGCTAGAAGCCATGAAATCTGAGATGGGATCCATGTATGAGAAAAAAGTATGGACTTTGGTTGACTTGCCCGATGATCGGCAAGCCATTGAGAATAAATGGATCTTTAAGAAGAAGACTGACGCTGATGGTAATGTAACTGTCTATAAAGCTCGACTTGTTGCGAAAGGTTTTCGAAAAGTTCAAGGGATTGACTACGATGAGACTTTCTCACCCATAGCAATGCTTAAGTCTGTCCGAATCATGTTAGCAATTGCTGCATTTTATGATTATGAAATTTGGCAAATGGATGTCAAAACTGCATTCTTGAATGGATTTCTGGAAGAAGAGTTGTATATGATGCAACCAGAAGGTTTTGTTGATCCAAAATATGCTAACAAAGTGTGAAAGTTCCAGTGATCCATTTATGGACTGGTGCAAGCATCTCGGAGTTGGAATAAACGCTTTGATAGTGTGATCAAAGCATATGGTTTTATACAGACTTTTGGAGAAGCCTGTATTTACAAGAAAGTGAGTGGGAGCTCTATAGCATTTCTAATATTATATGTAGATGACATATTATTAATTGGAAATGATATAGAATTTCTGAATAGCATAAAGGGATACCTGAATAAAAGTTTTTCTATGAAATACCTCGGTGAAGCTGCTTACATATTGGGCATCAAGATTTATAGAGATAGATCAAGACACTTAATAGGACTTTCACAAAGCACATACCTTGATAAAGTTTTGAAAAAGTTTAAAATGGATCAGGCAAAGAAAGGGTTCTTGCATGTATTACAAGGAGTGAAGTTGAGTCAGACTCAATGCCCGACCACAGTAGAGGATAGAGAGAAAATGAAAGATGTTCCCTATGCTTCAGCCATAGGCTCTATCATGTATGCAATGTTGTGTACCAGACCTGACGTATGCTTAGCAATAAGCTTAGCAGGGAGGTACCAAAGTAATCCAAGAGTGGATCACTGGACAACGGTTAAGAACATCCTGAAATACCTGAAAAGGACTAAGGATATGTTTCTCGTATATGGAGGTGACAAAGAGCTAGTCGTAAATGGTTACGTCGATGCAAGCTTTGACACTAATCCGGACGATTCTAAATCGCAAACCGGATATGTGTTTTTATTAAACGATGGAGCTGTAAGTTGGTGCAGTTCTAAACAAAGCGTCGTGGCAGGATCTACATGTGAAGCGGAGTACATAGCTGCTTCGGATGCAGCAAATGAAGGAGTCTGGATGAAGGAGTTCATTTCCGATCTAGGTGTCATGCCTAGTGCACCGGGACCAATGAAGATCTTCTGTGACAATACTGGTGCAATTGCCTTGGCAAAGGAATCCAGATTTCACAAGAGGACCAAGCACATCAAGAGACGCTTCAATTCCATCCGGGACCAAGTCCAGGTGGGAGACATAGAGATTTGCAAGATACATACGGATCTGAATGTTGCGCACCGCTGACTAAGCCTCTTCCACGAGCAAAACATGATCAGCACCAAGACTCCATGGGTGTTAGAATCATTACTGTGTAATCTAGATTATTGACTCTAGTGCAAGTGGGATACTGAAGGAAATATGCCCTAGAGGCAATAATAAAGTTATTATTTATTTCCTCATATCATGATAAATGTTTATTATTCATGCTAGAATTGTATTAACCGGAAACATGATACATGTGTGAATACATAGGAAAACATAACGTCACTAGTATGCCTCTACTTGACTAGCTCATTAACCAAAGATGGTTATGTTTCCTGACCATAGACATGTGTTGTCATTTGATTAACGGGATCACATCATTAGGAGAATGATGTGATTGACATGACCCATTCCGTTAGCCTAGCACTTGATCGTTTAGTATGTTGCTATTGCTTTCTTCATGACTTATACATGTTCCTGTAACTATGAGATTATGCAACTCCCGTTTACCGGAGGAACACTTTGTGTGCTACCAAACGTCACAACGTAACAGGGTGATTATAAAGGAGCTCTACAGGTGTCTCCGAAGGTACATGTTGGGTAGGCGTATTTCGAGATTAGGTTTTGTCACTCCGATTGTCGGAGAGGTATCTCTGGGCCCTCTCGGTAATGCACATCACTATAAGACTTGCAAGCAATGTAGCTAATGAGTTAGTTACGGAATGATGCTTTACGCAACGAGTAAAGAGACTTGCCGGTAATGAGATTGAACTAGGGATTGGATACCGACGATCGAATCTCGGGCAAGTAACATACCGATGACAAAGGGAACAACGTATGTTGTTATGCGGTTTGACCGCGATAAAGATTTTCGTAGAATATGTAGAAGCCAATATGAGCATCCAGGTTCCGCTATTGGTTATTGACCGAGAATAGTTCTAGGTCATGTCTACATAGTTGTCGAACCCGTAGGGTCCGCACGCTTAACGTTACGATGACAGTTTTATTATGAGTTGATAAGTTTTGATGTACCGAAGATTGTTCGGAGTCCCGGATGTGATCACGGACATGACGAGGAGTCTCGAAATGGTCGAGACATAAAGATTGATATATTGGAAGCCTATATTTCGATATCGGAATGGTTCCGGGTGAAATCGGGATTTTACCGGAACATCGGGGGGTTACCGGAACCCTCCCGGGGGTTAATGGGCCTTAGTGGGCCATGAGGGACAAGAGGAGGGCCGGCCAGGGCAGGCCGCGCGCCCCTCCCCCTAGTACGAATAGGACAAGGAAGGGGGGCGGCGCCCCTCTTTCCTCTTTCCCCTCCCCCTTTCCTTCTACACCAAGGCAAGAGGGGGGAGTCCTACTCCCGGTAGGAGTAGGACTCCTCCAGGCTCACCCCTAGGGGGCCGGCTGCACCTCCCCCTCCCTCCTTTATATACGGGGGCAGGGGGCACCCTAGGACACATAAGTTGATCTTCGTGATCGTTCCTTAGCCATGTGCGGTGCCCCCCTCCACCATATTCCACCTCGGTCATATCGTTGCGGTGCTTAGGCGAAGCCCTGCGTCAGTAGAACATCATCATCGTCACCACGCCGTCGTGCTGACGGAACTCATCCCCGACACTTTGCTGGATCGTAGTCCGGGGATCGTCATCGAGCTGAACGTGTGCTGAACTCGGAGGTGCCATACGTTCGGTGCTTGGATCGGTCGGATCGTGAAGACGTACGACTACATCAACCGCGTTGTCATAATGCTTCCGCTTACGGTCTACGAGGGTACGTGGACAACACTCTCCCCTCTTGTTGCTATGCATCACCATGATCTTGCGTGTGCGTAGGAATTTTTTTGAAATTACTACGTTCCCCAACAGTCGGAGGCTCCCAAGCGACACCTAACCAATCTAGAAGACACCACTCTCCACAAGGTAATAGACGGTGTGTTGATGATGAACTCCTTGCTCTTGTGCTTCAAATGATAGTGTCCCCAATACTTAACTCTCTCTCATAGATTTAGCTATGGTGGAAGAAGGATTTGAGTGGAAAGCAACTTTGAGAAGGCTAGAAATCAAGGTTCAAATGGTAGGAATGGAATCTCTTGATCTCAACAGATGAGTAGGTGGTTCTCTCTCAGAAAATGGATGGCGGAAGTGCAGGACGTTCTAATGGCTCTTTTCTACATGAAGAGGGAGTGGAGGGGTATATATAGCCTCCACACAAAGTCCAACCATTACACACGTTTGGTCCATCTCGGTGGCACCGAAGTGAAACTCGGTGGCACCGATCAGTACAAAAGATATGAACGTTAGGAATCTCGATGGAACCGACTAGAACAACTCGGTGGGACCGATGTGCTAGGTCTTAGGGAAAATTTCATCTTGG
Source organism: Aegilops speltoides (assembly GCA_021437245.1). Taxonomy (NCBI): domain Eukaryota; kingdom Viridiplantae; phylum Streptophyta; class Magnoliopsida; order Poales; family Poaceae; genus Aegilops; species Aegilops speltoides. The sequence goes on from CM038147.1 coordinate 23,789,622, forward strand.
TGGTTTTGATTGCATCAACTCGGTGAGACCGAAGTGAAGAAATAAGCAACAGCAAATGTGTCAAGCCAACTCGGTGAGACCGGTTAACTCGGTGGGAGCAAAGCGAATGTAACAAGTCACAGAGCGCTGGCAAGGCCATCTCGGTGGGAGCAAGATCTGTATCAGTGTGACCAGACTGTTAGAGTTTTCGGCAGTGGCTATGTCAAGATGAACTCGGTGGCTCCGGGTAGAAAGTATCGGTGGGGCCTAGGTGCATTTTAGGTTTTGGACATATTTGGATGGATAAAGTGGCTGAGGGTTTTGGCGCAATATTATTAAGCATTTGAGCTAGTAGACCATTAAGCAGCACCTCATCCCCTTTTAATAGTATTGGCTTTCCTACGAACTCAATGTGATCTTGGATCACTAAAATAAATGAAGAGTCTTGAGATTTTGCCAATCTTTATCCTTATCATTTTGAGGGGTCCACATCTCTAGTCCATGTCACGCCAATCACTGAACATCCTAAAATATTTATTTTGAATGGGTATTAGTTCACTGAGCTATATGTTGTTATGAATTACAAAAACCACCTGGGGATTAGTTGCACTTTCACAGCGATCTTCGCCGGTTGACAAGCCAAAGTCCCAAATTGGTTTCCTACTAGCCATTCAATACATGGCCTATTATCCGTTAGATTGAAACATCCCCACGTGCATGAATCTCCCTTCCCTGCATCCCTATCTCTAATGAGCGCAGCGTTGGCCGGCCATTACCAGCCGCCCTGCCATTCGTGTGCTAGTAGAAATGGTCATCGATGTTTGCAGCAGTGGCCGGCCCCACTCACGGTCCTAGCGGATGTTGTTCACAGAAGATGAGGATGAAGCATCTGGTCGCACCGTCGGCGTCACAACATCCTAGTCGGCTGGTCCCGGTTGTGCGCCCTGTCGGTCACAACGTCCCAGCCGGCTGATCCCAGTCCCATCTGTGCCCCTCACTGGTCGCTGCATCCTGGCTGGCTGGTCCCTTGTTTGTGCCCTTGCAGTAGCAGTCGACGCCTTGAAGCACCGTGCAACATCCCATCATAGCATCCCTCGTAACCGATCGCAACAACATCCATCACCGGTTATAGCGTCTACAGTTGCCGGTTGTAGCATAAATGTGCCTCGGTTGTAGCATCCTCCCCCCTCCCTACCTCGCATCCGCAACTTCCAGACTGCCAGTAGTAGCAGTGGCGGCACCAGTCCCAGCACTGCATATCATCAATCCTAGTTTCACGCACCAGCGATTGCAACACCAGGCAGCGCTGGTCCTAGCTCCATGCACCGACGGTTGCAGCAGTCCATGCAGAAGTGGTGGTTTGCCTTGCTTCGTCCTTGCGGCATTGACCATTTTGGTGGCGCTTCTCCAAGTTCGAGCAGCGTCGTAGGTCCACTCCCGCAGGATCCCAGCGCTCCCGCTTGCAGCAGTGCGTGTCTGGAGGAGGACGAGGGGGGGCTTGTCCCCGCGTGAGCTGGGGACCGAGGAGGCGGTGGTGGATGAGGAGAGAGAGAGAGAGTCCTGGAAGGCCACCCTCTCACGCATCATCCCCAAGAGTAACACAAAACAGAAAAAAATTACATAAGCCACAGAGCATATACATAACCAAAATCACGGCTGCAAGTTTCTCTCTTATTGAACATTGCACGCAAAAGTACAGTAGGCCATCAACAAAAAAAAGGGGGTAAATCATGTCCAAAGGGTCCACACGTTCAGTTCTGGTGACTAATTCTTGTTGCATGAACCTCACTGAAGCATCATCCAATTAATTTCATTAAGGACCACCATCTTACGTCACTATAAGAAATATGTCAACTTGCGACCATCATTATTGGTCGCTGAATGGTCATTGCTTTTCATTTGCGACCTTTTTGCGATCAAAAATAGATGGTCAAAAGCTGGCGGTCGTATACTGAAATTAGCGATCTTCTTTGTTATATGTAAAAGGTTGTTGGCTCCACGATCAAATTTTTGGTCACTGGCAGCCTCCCCAGGACACGTAGGATCCAGCGTGGCAAGCTGACGTGGATAAGAATAAGCCCGGTCCAACTCGGTGTTCTACATGGGCCAAGCCCAACAATTCAAGCTTTTTTCCAAGTCAATTCTTGTGGGCTACATGGGCCAAGCACAATATTTCAGCTTCTTTATTTTTGGGCCTTGGCCTTCTTACAATCATTTATTTTCTATTTTCAATAATTATATTTTGGCGCTGGTCCCACTAGCCATAATGCCATAGATCAGTCACACATGTCAGAAATTTCAAAATTGCTCAGATTATATTCATAACTGGGTCCCACTGGTCAAGTTTCCATTTCATATCTTTTCAACATACATAATCATTATTTCAAATAGGACAGAACAGATATAATTCATTAACACTTACAACCCGTTACAATATTACAATTTATAGTCTACTACAGAACCAAAAACTCCTTGCTAAGTAGGGTTTCACTGCTTCACACTTGGCTTCACGGCTTCACACTCCAAAAATATAAGGCCTGGGGCTCCTGTAAAAGAATGAACATAAAGGCCACCAACATTAGTGTGTACTGCTGCTGAGGCCAGAACAAACAACTTCAATATTACAATAAAAAGATGTCTCAGGTTTATCAAGCACAACAAAACAACAGTGTGGCCATCAGTCATAGATCTTAATATAGAACAAAATAGGTCCCAGGTTTAGACTGAAAAGGAAGAGCTAGTTATGCATGATGTCTCAGGTTTAAACAAAAGATCAAGACCACAATTTTAACAATAGATATATAGTCAGTCAAATTGAACAAAATCTAGATAGTAGCATTATGAGTATTTAAGTGGAGATGTAGCAGGCAATCAAATGAATATATTCTGGAGACGATGAATAAAATTAGGCAATCAACAACTTATGCATGGTGTCCCGGTCGTCAATGGAGAGCATCTAATGCTCCAAACCAAACAAACTGATATGTTTAGCCAACCAAGAATGGAATCACTAACCAAACAGTGGCAATTTAGGCGGTGAGCTAGATGAGGTACAAACTGAGATGACATTCAATCATCTGGTAGCAAAACAAGCTTACTAGCTAGCTAGTACACTAGAACGTGACCATCGAACAAGCACACATGCACCATGCAGGAACATATATGATCATTTTTCTGTAAGGGGGGCATCAAGACCTTGTTTTGGAAGGACTAAAGAGCTCTCTTGAAGGAGTTTTGGTCATCCGGTGCTTCTTCACCATCAGGCTCATTTGGTGCTGCTGCTCATCCTCCTATACTCCATCTAAATGGAGAAGAGCGAGTTAGTTGTTTACATGGCATTCACTTAATAAAACTACATATATATTCATCTACATTACTTCTTCAGTATAGTATAGTACATAGGATGGATGGGTTTGAGTTCAAATGTTAGCTTGCACGTTTACTACTCATATACTTAGGCACATGGAAAATCAACTACAAGCAGGAACACGATGAGTCAGAACAAGCTAGTAAGACACTAGCAGTAGAGAAACCATAATATGAAGCAAACAGAGGAATCACAAGGTGATTCTACTAATTTCATTGAAAGAATAGTGGCAATTTTAGGCAGTGTGCTAGATGAGGTACAAACTGAATACTATTACAAATTAAAGCAGGTTGAATGTTGAGCAGCACATATAATATGATGGTAAGAAAATGATGGCATCAAACAGATTGATAGTGAGAATTTCTCATCTTGGGCATGGAGAGCTCTGTATAATTGAACCATTCAAAACTATACACTGCGTAGCAAGCACTATACCGAATACTAGAAAGCATTTAATTTCCTTGTGTTTGATTGTTTGACAGCCATTGTTAACAAGTCAAATTAAATCACAATAGCATATGCAGTGAGGACAAACCATCCTAGAGACCGCAAACCGCAGTGCCTCCAGAGGAGTTACAAGCGGTCTTCGTGAAACTAATAATTGTAGAATACCAACCAAAGACTGCCCCTAATAATAATATAGATAAGAGTCATAGGTTATGTATGTATAGAGCAGAGTAGCAGTGAGGGTAATGCAAATCACTGACCAAAACAGTGGATCAAGCTGAAAATCAGTAACAGAAATTGCAGGATTGAGTATATCAAAACATGTCAGCCATTGGTAACTCCAGTAAGAAGAAACCTAAAGCATGATGCTACTAAAGCTAGTACTGCCATTTTACTGTAATAAAATATAAAAAGCTATAAATGGATGGATCGTCCCAGCTTAACACAGACCAGCAGGACCGCATTCACAACACATACCCAAAATTTCCCAAATCTACCTGATCAAAGTCATCACCGCCCAATCCTATTACTATACAGGGGCGTCAGCGACGATGAATTGCAAAAATCGGAGACTGAGCTGCGATACAGAGAACCTAGCCAACCCTTCTCTAGCCAATCCAGGGAGTGTTTCACAGCCAACCACCCCAGTCCAGTTCGATTTTCTGTTCAACATAGACCAATCCAGTCCGTTCCTATTAAGCACCCATTTGAACCCATACGTACCAAACTAGCCCAAAGCAACAACGGCACCAAATAAACCAAACTAATTAACCCGCCCGATTCCCATGGACAGCAAGCAATCACACAATCTATTTTGATAGTACAAAGTTGTGCAAGCAAGCACGCACTATAACATGGACAACACGTTCGGAGACAGGAGAAGGGGACTGGAGACGGAGCAGCGGTGCCCTAATCTTAGTCGGAGAAGACGATGCCAACGCCCGTGATCCGGGTCTGGCGGCTCGGGGCGTCTGTGGTCCAGGCCCAGTGCTCCGGCCGCCTCCGAGAGGAGGCCATCCCGCCCGCCCGCCCACCCGGAGGAGGTGAACTCCAGCACATGCTCCCACCCTCACCATAGCCGGAGACCGGGAACAGGGCGAACGCGTATCTACAAAAAAGGAGCATGAGACGAGGTGAGGTGAGGAGATGCTGCACGAAGAAGGAGGGGAGGGGCTTACCGGTGCTAGATCCGGCCACCTCTGGCCTCGCCTTCATCGGATGTGGCAGATCCCGATGAAGTTAGAGTGGCGGCCGAAACCCTAGCCACGGGTGAGGTTGCGGGCTTGCACTAGAGGGTGCGAGAGAAGGATCTGACAGGAGGGCGGAAAGAGCCGCACGAGGGGAGACTGGGGTCTGCTGCGCGTCGGCCATCGAGAGCCGCCTCAACTCACCGGAATCGGGTGGAGCAGAGGAGTCATGGGAGGGAGAGAGAGAGCTCGCAGGGTAGAAGGGCTCGCGGTGAGGGATGTGGATAGGAGAGAGGATGGGGGCGTGGGGGAGGCCATGGACGGCGGGGAGCTCGGACGGAGGGAGGTGGAGGCGGCGATATGGAAAGGAGGAGGTGGCGGCTGCAATCTGGAAGGAAGGAGGAGTTGTGTGCGGGGGAGAGAGGGGCTAGGGTTCGCTGTACAGGGGAGAGAGAGGAGCTCGCGGTGGTTTTTTTGTTTGTTTGTTTTTTAGGGTAGCTCGCGGTGGGTGGGTGAGAGGGTGAGGGGGTGTGGGTCGTAGGATCTGGCAGTATCCGACGGTATCTGATGCTTGATCCACGTGACATGCCCATGGACCAATCAGAACGAAGACCATGCTTTAATGACGTTATGACCATCTATATTGGTCTTAATCGATTAACAATAGGCGCTACCTGTCAGCCAGATGATTTTGTCTAGAATTCATCCATCTAGCAGCCGCCTGATCTGCGCATTGGTGATCATTTGACCACATCAATATGTCACGACAGCACTGAGCGTGAAAAAGCTTCAACGCAGCACCGATGACATCCCCACGAACCTGTGTTCCAGCTCTCAACGGCACGCCAAGAGCTCCAACACAGCACCACGGCATCCGGCGAATCTCCATTGCGGTGTGAGCTCCAACACAACACCACGACGCCGGGTGGTAAGTTTGCTTCGCTTTTTATGACAATGTTTTTAAGTTTCCTAGTAAGTAGTAGTGTTATTCCCTCGAATAACGAAAAACACATTTTCCATTTTTCGAGTGCCCAAAATGAGTTTTTTTGTGAAGGACCTACAATATATTTGTTGCAAAACTGGACCAAATTAATTTTCTAAAATATGAGGCCATATTTAATGCACAATTGACCAAATGGTTGGGTGTCAAAAGATTCGATCCACCTCTCGTGAAAAAGACAAATTTCCGCCGATTCAGTAGGAAGCGGGTCAAATTTGAACTGCAGTAGCCTCATATTTTGCTCTTTATTTTTTCCAAAAATCATTTCTATGTACATACGTATCTATTTAATCATGGAAACACCAAAAAAAAATCAAGATTCAAGCACTAGATAGGAACGGTCATGCCCGCCGTTTTGACCGCATTTTGAAACGGGCATAAAAAATTTAAAATTTTGGAAAACCTCCACATTGTGTCATTATACGTCACCAAGTTATTAGGAAAAATAATAAACTTGTAATATGGCAATTATTTTTAAAAAGTGTTCTCAGAAATTAGCAATCATGTGTGAAGATTCATGGCTTTTCAACCCAAATGCTCAACGTTATGGGCACATCCATGTCGTAGTTTGTCCAAATGATCTCATATTGTTTACAAAGGTGCATCTTGAAATGACAAACAATGTTGGCTAAGGAAGTCTTCATTTTCTTTGGACGAAAAATTCATTTGCGTTTTTCGAGTGCCCAAAATGAGTTTTTTTTGTCAAGGACCTACATTATATTTGTTGCAAAATTGGACCAAATTAATTTTCTAAAATATGAGGCCATATTTAACGCATAATTGACCAAATGGTTGGATGTCAAAAGATTCGATCCACCTCTGGTCAAAAAGACAAATTTTCGTTGATTCAACAAGAAGCGGGTCAAATTTGAACTGCAGCTGCCTCATAGTTTGCTCTTTATTTTTTCCAAAAATCATTTATAGGTACATAAGTATCTATTTAATCATAAAAACACCAAAAAATTCAAGATTCAAGAACTTGCTAGGAACGGTCATGCCCGCCATTTTGACCGCATTTTGAAACGGGCATAAAAAATTCAAAAAAATGAAAAAATTGGAAAACCTTCACATTGTGTCATTATATGTGACCAAATTATCAGGAAAAATAATAAACTTGTAATACGGCAATTATTTTCAAAAAGTGAAGATTAATGGCTTCCAACCCAAATGCTCGACCTTATGGCCACATGAATGGCATAGTTTGTCCAAATGATCTCATATTGTTTACAAAGGTGCGTCTTGGAATGATAAACAATGTTGGCTAAGGAAGTTTTCATTTTCTTTGGATGAAAAATTCATTTTCCATTTTTCGATTGCCCAAAATGAGTTTTTTTGTGAAGGACCTACAATATATTTGTTGCAAAATTGGGCCAAATTAATTTTCTAAAATATGAGGCCATATTTAATGCACAATTTTACCAAATGGTTGTGTGTCAAAAGATTCGATCCACCTCTCGTGAAAAAGACAAATTTCCGCCGATTCAGCAGGAAGCAGGTCAAATTTGAACTGCAACTGCCTCATAGTTTGCTCTTTATTTTTTCCACAAATCATTTATAGGTACATAAGTATCTATTAATCATAGAAACACCAAAAATTTCAAGATTCAAGCAGTAGCTAGGAATGGTCATGCCTGTCGTTTTGACCGCATTTTGAAACTCGCATAAAAAATTCAAAAAATGGAAAAATGGAAAACCTTCGCATTGTGTCATTATATGTGACCAAGTTGCCAGAAAAAATATTAAACTGGTAATATAGCAATTATTTTAAAAAGGTGTTCTCAGAAATGAGCTATCATGCGTGAAGATTCATGGCTTTCAAGCCAAATGATCAATCTTATGGCCACATTCATGGCATAGTTTGTTCAAATGATCTCATATTATGCACAAGGGTGCATATGGTAATTCCAAACAATGTTTCCTAAGGGATTTTTCATTTTCTTTGCACGGAAATTTTATTTTCCATTTTTTGGGTGTCCAAAATGAGTTTTTCTGTGAAGGACTTACCATATATTTGTTGCAAAATTAGACCAAATCAACTTTCTAAAATACTAGACCATATTTAATGCACAATTGACCAAATGGTTGGGTGTCAAAAGCCTTAATCCACCTCTGGTGAAAAAGACAAATTTCTGCTGATTTAGGAGGAAGCGGGTCAAATTTGCACTACGGCTACCTCATAGTTTGCTCTTTATTTTTTCCAAAAATCATTTATAGGTACATAAGTATCTATTTAATCAGAGAAACATCAAATGTTTTCCATGATTCAACAACTAGCTAGGAACGGTCAAGCCCGCCGTTTTGACCGCACTTTGAAACGGGCATAAAAAATTCATCGCATAGTTTGTTCAAACGGTCTCATATAGTGCACGAGGGTGCATCTTGCAATGACGACCAATGTTTCCTAAGGGATTTTTATTTTCTTTGAACAAAAAATCAATTTTCATTTTTTTCGTGTCCAAAATGAGGTTTTTTTATGAACCTACTATACATTTGTGGCAAATTGGACCAAATCAAATTTCTAAAATACTAGGTCATATTTAATGTACAATTGACGAAATGGTTGGGTATAAAAAAATTTTGATCCATCTCTCGTGAAATAGAGATATTTCCGCATATTCATTTTCCATTTTTTGAGTTCCCAAAATGAGTTTTTTGTGAAGAACATAACAAATATTTTCTGTAAAAAAACTTCTCCATTTTTCAAGAGTATTAGACCACATTTTTTAATAGATATTAAATGGTTTTTAGTTACATCATTAACATTTTTAATAAATATTTTATAGATATTAAACGGTTTTAGTTACATCATTAACATTTTTAATAAATATTTTGATGTCTAATATTTTGAACACATGTCTACATTTTTAAGAAACATTGTACATATTGTTTATATATGTTTAGCTTTTTTTGAATACATGATTAACATATTTTCATATATTCCCAAAAACAAACATCTGTTCATACATACGTTTTGATGTCTATATTTGTTTTTACACATTGTACATTTTTGTATACATATAAAACATTGTTATATTGGTTAGAAATATTTAAATACAAGAAAAACTTGTTATTTTCCCATTTTCGTTGGGCCGAATATATGTTTTTTAGTATTATGAGGGCATCCCACATTTCTTCCTGGATGGGCCGAGGCCTACATGGCACACATATTTTTTTTTAAAAGAAGGTGGCCTCGTTGGAGCCCACCTTGAGCGACACCTTAAGTACCAATGCATCCACGTTCACAACCTCATGACCATTTATATTGGTCGTAATCAGGTAGAAATAAGGTCATTGACTGCTCTTGTCTGCTTTATGACCATTTGGTGTAAGGCAATTTTAGGGTTTGAGCCCTTCCAAGCGAAATGGCCGTGAATTTACGACCAATTCAGCCGGGGTCACCGAGAGAAGATCACAAGTTGGCATATTTCTTTTAGTGCATGAATACTCAACTTCAAGCGGAAGTTAGATGCGAGGGTTTCATGCTACAAACATACATATAGTGTGACGGACACGTCAAGGCTTTTCCACCCAAAAATCATAATCTGATTAACAGAACATCTCATGAGTTGTACATGTTACTTGGTGTCATATTTGCCACATGATTGCCAAGTTTCTTTGGGGGTGTTGGGCTCAATATATACCCTCCCATATGTTACCATACCCATTCAGGTTTGCAATGTATATATGACACTCCGTTTATTTAGTGAGGAATCAAAATGCAACTTTTATCCATCAACCATCGTATCGATGATCTATGCATCACATGTACAATATAACTTCTATTGTGTGATGGTGCAAGTTATAAGATATTAAAAGGAACTGAGAAGGTCATACATTCTGTTTGGACTCTACCTTCAATGCTCGCCGGAGAACTGGCCTCTATTCAGATGAGGGCTCACGTACTTTATCCACATCCGCCGGAAGGACAAGATGCCAAGTTTGTCCAGTAGAAAATGGCCAAAGCTCATACAGGCTCCGAGCTACTGTCCGAGCTCCCAGCATTGCCAACGCCATGACAGAGCTGCCGTCCGTCGGTGGCCCTGCCTGCTCCATGATATGCATGGCGGCCTTGACCGACTCCTGCTAAAGCACTGCTTCCCATTCATGTTTTCTATTCCGAGCTTAACTCCACTGGCACCGAGGCACATCACCGGTTTGGACTTGTTCAGATAGTGATGCTTGTGTCTCGGGAGTCATGAACCTCAATGAACCTGCCGTCATTGATAACTCCATAACAGAGCTCCTGTTGGCTCTACCCTGCTCCATGGTCCCGCAGCCATGATCGACCCCACTAATTCACCACTTTTCATTCATGTTTCCTGTATAGAGCTTAATCAGTACCTAGCGCCGCTTTATGCGGCACGCCTCTGGTTTGGACTTGTACGGTTATTGATTCTTGAGTCTCGCGACCCATGCATGCAGCCGTGGATCCTGCCACTAGTTCGCATGTTCACATCACTGTTAAACACACAAAGCGAGCTGAGAGGGAAAGAATGGATATTTACGCTTAATCGCATGCATTATGAGTGATCCTATCTTTTTAATCTAAAGAATTACTCCTCCGCTCCTAAATATTTTAAAATATAGATTCACTCATTTTACTTTGTGCGTAGTCACATGTTGAAATCTCTAGAAAGACAAATATTTTGGAACAGAGGGAGTACAATGTACTATGCCTCTATAACTAACCTAATCTAGCACGCCTACCTATCTAGTAGTAAAACATAACCCAATGTATCATGGCGATATAGCCTTTGCAACTTGCATGTCTTGGTTAAACCGTAACGAACGGCTTGGATAAGTTCTTTGTGCCTCCATGGGCCATGATAACAATGCAATGGACGATGACCGTTGTTTTGAGCCTTAGCATCTCCCTCAATTAGAATTTACAAGTGCCGATAATAGTTTTTATGATCTGCTATACTTCTCCGACGCCAATTTACTGCTTCAAACCCAAAAAAACCTTGTATCATTTCGATCAATAATTCTCAGCTTAATTACCTTGCTTGCTTTATTTTTCCTACCATAGGTTTACAGCTTGATTCAGCTTTTCTCTTAGTGAAAGATTAGTCTCTTAACAATAAATAATATTCAGTCTTCTTACATATGCTCCTTTATTTGATTCTTACCTATATCAGGGCCACCCCCTGCTATCCAGTAATGCGGAGAGCTTGAAAAATAAATACCGTCACTAGGGCAATGAAGTTAAGCTCTATCATCACCATGTGAACACCTTGTTTGCCATGTTCCGCCGCAAAAAGGCAGACATCAAATACTATGTGTGCACCATGAACAGAACATTCGCAAAGCCAGGCCAGCGCATGGTAACATCCTTCCTCCCACTTCATTGAAACAAAAAATGATCTTCGCTTATACCTCACAACTAAAGTACTTGCCTGACTAATCATATCAAGTACAACTTACAGTGTGCTTTTTGTTTCGGAAATTGACTTTATTGTAAAATATTAAAAAAAAACTAAATTCATTGCTATTAGTACGAGTGCAAGTTCCTACATGTATCTGAAAAGTCAAGCATGAACATGAACGGTTAGTAACTAATATTCATATAGCGTCATGTGTATGTTTTCTACCATCCTATATTTGTTCTCCTTTGTAAGAGTGCCATACATGCAGAAACAACCAATTTACATCTTATACTCTACATAGTAAAGAATGTAGCATGCTCTGCACTCTTCTTTTCCTTCCTTCTATTATTTACTAATAACTATTCTCACTATCTATATTTGAACCTTCCCAATGTAAGAGTCGAACTACAGTCTGCAATACATTCAATTAATTCCTTTCTCTCACAAGTATTTTCAGGTTTAGTGCACTGAAAAAACCTGAAGGATTACACCGACCCAGATGATGATACACTCGAGGTGAAACTCGTGAACAGTGAACTGCACGCCAATTGTCGCATCATGCTAGGAACCGACAAGAGAGCCACCATAACCACCAACTGGTCAGAATTCCGCTACCTTGCAAACATCCATGAAGGAAACATCTGCGCCTTTCGCTTCAAGGTCACCACAAAGCAGCGCCTGGTTCTCATCATGCATTGCCTTTAGATGAACTATCGACATCAACACAAGTCGTAGCTAAATATGATCTAGCGCTCTAAGAACTTCTAATCAGGCTCTGTAACAGGATGAAACCTTCCTCTGTTTTTCAACGATGCGTCGATGCCATGTGTGGCTTTTCAACAGCTACCACTTATACTCTTGCCTATGTAACCTCTACTGTTGTTGCTCATGTGCTGCACATCCATATATTAATATGCATAATGCCACCCTTATTTATAATTATCTATTTATACTGCTCTCTCTGTTTGAAACATCAACTACTTAACAACAGCACTGAATATGCTACCCAAGGAAAACCCATGCCCTACCTACCAGCGTCCACCTTCTGCTCAAGAGCTATAGCACTAACATATACCATTGAGTGTTCTATGAGCAACATTTATAATGAAACGTGTAATCATCATCACTTCAAAACACCAATATCATGTCTCTCTGACTATCTAGTTTCCTTCCTAATAGCATTGTAAATAATCAATCATTAGCCTCTTAGAACACTATATATTATTTTCAATTTGTGTCTGTTTTTTTATACACACTCTTTCAGTACTTGGCTTCCTATCGCCTTTGGCGCCATGGGCTAATGTGTCAACTTGTAAGAATAACAAACACAAGTGGTCATGACTTGTGTAACTTGGTGTCATACTTGTCACATGCTTTCGTTTCCATATGAAACTTCCTTTGGCGATGGGCTTAATATATACCCTCTCATTTTTCACCATCAAAGCCTGCAGTATTCATTTACCCCGCTGCTTGGAATCAGAATGTGACTGTTATCTATCAAACATCATCTTTAGTTAGCTATCTAAAATTTCGTTGTAGGCATGTTGGCACTTAGGATATTAGAGGGAACTGACTGCTGGCACTAGCTCTATTGCAACAATCCTTGCCAGTATCATCTATGTAATGCTCGTCGAAAGCAACAACCACACACTTGATGAATCGATGGAAGCTGATTGAGTCGTGCGTACAGAACTATCTCACTACAGCCCAATTGGTTTCTTTGGCAGGTGTACTACTTGCCGATGGCTACCTAGCTAAGCAATCAATCTGTATGGGTTCTAGCCAAGCAATCGTATTGGATTATGAACCGTTGTTCTTTCTACCTAGCTAGCCAATCTTTGTTTCCTTGGGATTACAACTTACAAAGCCAGGGTACATGTATATGTTAGGGTAGGCTAGCTATTTAACCTATTTAGATGTTACGAAGCAACCAATATATCAAGCAGCCGGGCAATTCGACTTATTCAAGGACCAGCTGTTGCATGGCGTCATCACCGCTCTCACAGCTCTCTTCAGATGGACGCGAACCAGACCATCTGCGCCCAAGCAGCGCTGATCACACATGGCGCCAAAACATCATCGACCACGAAAAGAAGTGCCTCGATCACGAATCGATCGCAGAAGCGATCGAACCAGATTTGCACTTAACCCAGAATCGTGACGAGCCGCTCGGCAATCCAGCAGGTCCTTGAAATCTCGGATCTGTGGAGCACCTGTTTCTCGCTCCGGATTTTTAACTGCAGCTCCGCCTGCTCCTGAAGCCGAATCGTGGGGTGGATGGACTTCAAATAGGCCCTGACTCGTCGTGATGCTCTTCTAATGTTAGCACAATCTATCGGCTTCCTTGCTGCCCCGAGGGTGGCTCTTTGTGGCTCGGACCTAGGATCAAAGTTTTATATCTGCATTGTTCGGCTGTGCACTATCATGCTACTATCATGAACCTCATAGTCAGCTGAGTGAGGGAAAGCCTGGTTTTCATTATTGATCACAACATCAACATAATCAGGTGAAAACGTGAAATCTCTTTCTCTTCGGAGAATGGATTTTTTGTGCCGCTATGTAGGTGCACACAATGTGTGGCAGGATGGATGTCTATGGGTGAAATCTCTTTCGGACATTCCAAACGGCGCAGACGGTAGTCAAAATCTCTTTCTTCCTTTCTTTAGATCAAGAATGATACCTTACTTAGGCCTCATTTTGTTTGGAGGAATTCAATTATGTAGGACATGATTTTTGTAGAAAATATTTATTTGGAGCCTTTGGTTTGTAGGGATGGATTCCTATTTCTATGCAGGATAGAAACCAATCATTCACATTTTAAAGAAAAAACATTAGCCTAGACTTGATGAAAAAAATTCATATCCTATGCATCAAATGGCATCTCTTTTCTATAAGAATTGAGATGCATGTTATCTCACTTTCTATGATTTTCTTATTCCGATGATATTTCTATCATATGAACCAAAGGAGACCTAAATGGTTGTTCAAGCTACTTACCAAGGGTGGTGTTTGGCAAAATCTAATGTGCAATGATTATGTAGGCCAAAAAGCAGTGTTCCGGACGTATTGGAAGCCTGGTAACTCACATTTTTGGGCTGATTTGATGGCGGTGAAGAACCATATTTTCTGCTTTGGATCATTCATGATAAAGGTGAGTGCTCGTCCAACAAGAGTGCAACAAGTTTTGTGCCATCCTTGAGAGCATCAAGGCCGCCCGTGAGTGGTCTCAGATCAAAGACATGGTATACAATTCCTTCATCTTCATTCCCGTTTCTGTTGCTTGATGCATGCATGTCCATTGCATATGAATGTACATTCATGTTTTTATTTGGCCTGTAGGCATTCCAAGGTTTGGAAGGAGTCAAGGGCCAACATGGGAACAAGCTGTTCACCCTCACCCATTGTTGGACAATCATTTATAATGACAAGAAGTTCAAGGAGTAATACACCGCCCTCAAGAAGAATGGAGGGCCAGCGGCTGTGGGGGACCATGGAGAGGGAGAGAAGCGGCCGCGGGGAAAGACCAACTCCAAGAAGGAGGTGAAGCGTGTTGTGGCGATATTTGCCTTGCAAGAAACTATGTAAGGAATGATGACCCAAAAGGAGGCAAGGGGGGAGAAGCGTCGACAAGAGAAAGAGGAGTGAATGAAGGCCTACATCGAGCCTCAAATGAAGAAGCTCCAAATGAAGGCCAACATACAAGCAAAGAAGCTAGAGATGAAGGCAGACATGCAAGTGAAGAAGCTCGAGACAGAGGCGATGAATTCAAAGACCAAAGCAAAAGAGGTCGCTCGCTTGCATGACGAAGGAGGTGGATATCATGATGGTATGCTTAAGCAAGGTGTCCCAAGAAGAAGGTCTTGGTTCGAGAAGAGCCAAAATAAGATGCTCGAGCTTTTTGGACAAAGAGCGGATTTTATTGACTCGTAATGTTGAGAAAATACAATCACTATGAGCAGACATCCGGCCTCTGCACAACTAGGATGCATACAACCAACGTCAATGCACACACAAAAAAACCTTATAAGTCCCATCGGCGAACTTAAGCATACTCATCTCGCCGACAATCGTGACATGTCCAATGTCCTAACGTGGATATCACCACGCAACCAGACATACTGTGCATACAAGGAGCAAATCAAAGCAAGGTCGCTACTATCAACTAGGTTGCCAAGACTACCGACATCCCATAACAGGGGCCAACCAGTTAGCAGCCCTAAGGTGTCGGCGTTCATCGGACGCATGCAAAAATAAAGTCGCGGGTGCAAGCGACGCACCAGCGCAAACCCATGGCGGGGACGCCTTACCTACCTGTGAAGAAGAGTCGGGAGAGGGCCGAAGAGTTTGGCCGGAGGGGGCAGGTCGCAGTTGAGGAGCAGATCGGCGGGCGAGGGCCGCCCCCGGTGCCGCTTCGGGTGCTCGTCGGCGCCCGGCCCGGCCATCAGCCTGCTACGGGCTGCCGGACGCGGCTCCCCTCCTGGATCCCGCCGCCCTTGTGCTTGGCTGTGTCCGCTCCGCCGGCCGTGGGGGTTGGTGCAGGGCAGAGCAGAGGAAGGGAGGAGCGGTTGAGTCGTCGCCTTCTCTGGCGTCCCGATAGTCCGTGGGCATTTCCAACATAGTAGTACAGTACTTATACATAGATTATGTACCAAAAGTGCGCGACACACGGGTGAAGTGAGTACGACTGACGGACGAGGGCGACGGAGGAATCTTAGCCCGGACGTACGACTTTGTTCGAAGCGTGTCCACTCCGAGCACGTTTCATCATCATCCGCTTCCTTTACGACTGCCTTACGTTTTGTCGTGAGGCGTGTCCAGCACAAACATATCATGACATCAAGCTGCAGGTGGAAGTTTGTCTTTAGCAAATATCTCTAAACTTTAACTAAATCGTCACAAGATCGTCGGTGCCAAAAGAAGATCACCGGGCTGGCCTAACCAAACATGGCAGCCATTTCCGGAGATAAAGTATCCTTCGCTAGATTAAGAGGTTCAAAATTTGAGCTCCAAAATTCATAAACTGTATAACAAATAATAATAATAAACGGACAAATGGCCACTGATCTCGAGGATAATTGCTCTGTGGCTCGCAGAATTTTCTTGTTTATAGCATCAATCGTCACCTTGCAAATCAGATGCAACATGAATTCACGAGTGTAGTTGGGTCAGAACTGCCCTTGAAACAGCTGCGACACGCCCCGAAAAGGTCACGCTATGGTCTGTGCATATTGCACCACCATCACCGGACCCATAGTTCAGTGACACCGCTGCATCCACATTGATTTTTGCATAATCAGCCCGGATGCCATATCACACATACCTGCAATCTCCTCCGACCAACTCTTTGTGCTCATCTTTGTTCTAATGATCGTATGGCAGGCGGAATAGACAAAGAAGTTGTCGCGGTTCTCATCACTCCAGCCCCAAAAATCTCCAATTCTCCTCGCGCACAACAGAATCCTAAGAAGTGCTTCTGCATCAAAAGGGGTAAAAACTGGTCGTACCACATTCTTCTTTCCATGCAACAGACGTGGCATCAATTAGATCCGCCACTAATTGCGTTGGATGTTGGACAAGTGGGGCGATCGTTCGCTTAAAATTTTCCACGGGGATCCAATTGTGATCCCATATATAACTGGTCTCACCACTCCAACTCTTCATATGATGCCTTGAGCTAAATATCACGTCCATCAAGGATCGTTCGCCATATTTGTGAGCGGTGCGAGCTCACTTCGGCTTCCAGCAAAGAACAGTTTCATGAAGTACCTTCCTTTGAGGATCTTAGCACGGAGAGACTCCAAATCAATCATAACTTGCCATGCATGTCTAGAGAGAAGTGCGAGATTGAAAATCTCGAAGTCACGGAAATCAAGGCCCCACAAGTGTTTTGGTTTGGCCATGACAATCCATGCAACTCAACAGGGCTTCCTTCTCGCTTTCTTACCGCCCCACCAAAATTGTCAAATAATAGACGTTACATTCTCACACAAAACCTATTTGTTCTTTGAAGCAAGCCATAGATCTACAGATGGAAATGGGACTAAAAGTGTCACTAACCAGCCCATCCCAAAAAACCGCTTTAGTCAAAAAAATAATAATTAGGCTATTCTGTTTAGCCCATTGAATCTACCTTAGTCTAGTAAATAGCCCAGCTGATAGATTTATCATGCACGCAGAGAACAGGCGCCACACCCGCATACTCTCCGTCGTGGCCGATTGATGCTTGCCGCCGCCTCCCCCCGCCTCTTATTCCTTGCACCCCGCTCTTTTGCCTCACACGTAGCCCTCCTACCTCGCTTCTTCTCCCTCATCCACCTCAAATCGCCATCCCCGTCAAGAATCACCACCTCCCTCGACCCCAGCCGGACATGATTGCTAGGTCACCGCCAGCCCCAACCCCGATGCCTGTGTCACCATCGGTGTCAATCTGGTTGCTTAGATAGCTCAGCCCAACCCCGATGCTTAGTTCGCCATCGGGCAAAGAGGTGCTCAATATCACCACCAGAATACCCCTCTGTTGAGGCGACCTCTCTTTCCTCTTTGTTGGATTCATAACTAGCACATAGCTAGAGTCTATCCATGTTGGATTGACAATTTTAAATCATAACCTATGCATGTAGCAGCAACATGAATGTTAGTTCAGATCTAGCTATCTGTTCCTCTAATTAATAAAATGTCCCTTAATTGGACCTAACTAACCCAAAGACTCACACATAAAGACACTTATCTTGGTCTGCCTAGCTAGGGTTGTAGTCAAGAGCCTTAAAATCAATCCAATAATTTCTTTGAGATCCTCCTTTCTAGAATCACCGCACCCCTTATCGAAAACTATGGACAATTTTGGTAAGTTTGCTCACTGATTCACTGACTTATCATAAGCTACCAAAAAGTATTTAAGGGCTGTCATGTTGTTCACTGCAAATACGCAATGATTAGGCCGAGCTCTCTTTGCGTCGGCCGCAGTTATTGGCTCCCCAAGAATCAAAGATCCCCTCCCCACCCTCAAATTGTCCCTTTTCCACTTGCAATTTTTTACAGCTTTATAATACATGCTAATCTCTCCACAGACCTCCCACTACCCCCGCCCCCCAATTTGTGGCACCCTCCCCATCCAACCAGATGGTACCACCTCATCTGTTACTCCCTCCTTCCATATATAGGGTCTAATGTATTTTTTGGGAGTTTTTTTAACACAGTACAGACGCAAGCGCTCATATACACGCGCATACACTCATTCCTATGAACGCACACACACTAGTAGAAAAGGGGGCAATGGTCCAGGCTGGGCCAGACCATTAGTCCCGGTTCAATCTAGAACCGGGACCAATGGGGGCATTGGACCCGGTTCGTGAGCCCCGGGCCAGCCGGGCCACGTGGGCCATTGGTCCCGGTTCGACCGACCTATTGGTCCCGGGGTGGGGACGAACCGGGACCAATGGGCCTGGCTCTGCCCACCACCATTGGTCCCGGTTGGTGGCTTGAACCGGACCAAAGGCTGCCCTTTAGTCCCGGTTCGAGCCGCGAACCGGACAAATTAGTTGCCTATATATACCCCTCGCCATGAGAGCAGAGCACTCCTAGTGCTCTGTTTTTCGTGGCCGGCGAGGGGAGAGCTTTGTGGTGCTCTAGCTCACCTGCTATGCACACGAGGTGTTCGATGGAATGCCCGAGCCACACTACTTAAGCTTTCTCCTCTCCAAGCTCGACCTCCAAGCTTCATTTTCCTCAATATTTGTCTAGGTTTAGCGGTCCGTCACGTCCGTCCCGCCTTCACCGCCGCCGATCGCCTGCGCCGATCTCGTCGCCGGCACCACCGTGGTGAGCCTCTTGTTCTTATCTTCTTTCTGAAAGGAAAAAAATTCTTACTTGTATGTTTATATATATACTTGTATAATTTTCTTACTTTTATTATTGCATCTTATATAGTGCGATGGTTTTGGTATCCGCCCCCGTCGGCCCTTGTCCTGTCTATGATTTGGATGTGGTATATATTATCTTTTCATAACTATTGGTTCATTTATTGTTTATGACATTTATGCCAACCAACGTGACATAGATTTTATATATCTAGGAGGTTGTTGAACCGGAAATTCCAACCGACCCTATTGTCGAGAGGTTAAATTTAGTTGAAGAAGAAAACAATTTGTTGAAGGAAAAAATTAGAAAAATTGAGGAGGAGAACATGATATTGGAGTTGCATGTTGCGGATGTCGTCGATGATCACAAGATCAAGATGGATGCAATGCGCTTGAAGATTAGAAAGATTAGAAAATATGCCATTCATACCGAGGCTTGGTATCACTATGTCGTTGGATCAGTTGTTACATTGGTTGCGATTATGATCGCATTTGTTTTCGCATTGAAATGTTTTACATAGTTTCAGTCTATGGTTTAATTAATTTAGATGCTCTGCAGAGCTTTATGTTGTTAGATGAGAACTATGTATGTACTTTGGTTTTAATGTGATGATGAACTTCTATTAATTTGGTCACTTAATTATCTATTCATGATGTTCTGTAATGATTTTTGATACACTTAATTATATATAATGCACGCAGATGAACCGGCAATGGATGTACGGTTCAAGACACACCTCCGAGTACATTAAGGGCGTGCATGATTTTCTCAAAGTGGCTGAGGCAAACAAGCAGAATGGTTTTATGTGTTGTCCATGCACTATATGTGGGAATATACGAAGTCTTACTCTGACCGGAAAATCTCCACACCCACCTGCTTTACAAGGGTTTCATGCCACACTATAATGTTTGGACAAGGCACGGAGAAATAGGGGTTATGATGGAAGATGACGAAGAAGAAGAGTACGATGACAACTATGTGCCCCCTGGATACATTGATGCTACTGAACATCAAGAGGAACCAGACGATGTGAATGATGATGCTGCAATGGGCGAAGCTGCTGAAGATCAAGAGGAACCAGACGAAGTGCCCGATGATGATGATCTCCGTCGGGTCATTGTCGATGCAAGGACGCAATGCGAAAGTCAAAAGGAGAAGCTGAAGTTCGATCGCATGTTAGAGGACCACAAAAAAGGGTTGTACCCCAATTGCGAAGATGGCAACACAAAGCTTGGTACCGTACTGGAATTGCTGCAAAGGAAGGCGAGAATATCGTGCTCGACAAAGGATTTGAGAAGCTACTGAAAATATTGAAGAAGAAGCTTCCAAAGGATAACGAATTGCCCGACAAGACATACGCAGCAAAGAAGATCGATGCCCTCTAGGATTGGAGGTGCGAAGATACATGCATGCCCTAATGATCTGATCCTCTACATGGTGCGTACAAGGAGCTGAACGATGCCCGGTATGCGTGCATTACGGTATAAGATCGAAGAGATGACCGGTGATGTTGACGGCGAGCCCCCAGAAAGAGAGTTCTGCGAAGGTGATGTGGTATGCTCGTATAATACCACGGTTGAAACGTCTGCTCGTAAACGGAGTGCATGCCAAGTTGATGCGATGGCACGATGAGGACCGTAAGACGATGGGAAGTTGAGAGCACCCACGACGGGTCGCAGTGGAGAAAAATCGAGAGAAAGTACTGGGATGAGTTTGCAACTGAGCCAAGGAACGTATGGTTTTCTTTAAGCGCGGATGGCATTAATCCTTTCAGGGAGCAGAGCAGCAATCACAGCACCTGGTCCGTGACTCTATGTATGTATAACCTTCCTCCTTGGATGTGCATGAAGCGGAAGTTCATTATGATGCCAGTTCTCATCCAAGGCCCTAAGCAACCCGGCAACGACATTGATGTGTATCTAAGGCCATTAGTTGAAGAACTTTCACAGCCAGTGGAATGGAAACGGTGTACGTACGTGGGATGAGCACAAACAGGAGGAATTTAACCTAAAGGCGTTGCTGTTCGTGACCATCAACGATTATGACGCAACTGCTTCTGGTTGCATTGAGGGGGCTTCTACCGGAAAACGTCCGATTAGCCATTGTGAAGCTCGTGCATTCCTCAATGCAATCTCTCGAAAGGTGATCGATCCGAAATCATACCAAGGCTAAGGAGTGATGTGGTGCAATGTCTTGTCGGGCTTCGAGCTGGTGTTCCCACCATCCTTCTTCAATATCATGACGCACGTCCTAGTTCATCTAGTTGACGAGATTGTCATTCTGGGCCCCGTATTTCTACACAATATGTACCCCTTTGAGAGGTTCATGGGAGTCCTAAAGAAATATGTCCGTAACCGCGCTAGGCCAGAAGGAAGCATATCTTTGGGCCATCAAACAGAGGATGTCATCAGGTTTTGTGTTGACTTCATTCCTGGCCTTAAGAAGATAGGTCTCCGTAAATCGCGGTATGAGGGGAGACTAACTGGAAAAGGCACACTTGGAAGGGACTCAATAATATGCAGGGACGAATATTCTTGGTCTCAAGCACGCTACACAGTTCTACAGAACTCTACCTTGGTGACCTCGTATGTCGATGAACACAAGAACAGTCTGCGCTCCAAACACCCGGAGCAGTGCGACGACTGGATTAAATGTGAACACATCAGGACTTTCAGCAGTTGGATGGAAGCACGTATCAGAGGTGACAACACTATTTATGAAGAGCTGTACTTGTTGTCCATGGGACCATCTTTGACTGTATTGATTTGGAAAGGATATGAGATAAATGGGAATACATTTTACATGATTGACCAAGATCAAAAGAGCACCAACCAAAACATCGGTGTCCGCTTTGATGCAACAACCGAGAGGGGAAAAGACACATATTATGGTTACATAGTGGACATATGGGAACTTGACTACGGACATGATTTTAAGGTCCCTTTGTTTAAGTGCAAATGGGTCAATCTGTCAGAGGCGGGTGCATGTAGACCCACAAAGATGTAATGACAACAAGGATCTGAAAAATCTTGGGTACATCGACGAACCGCTCATCCTAGCCAATGATGTGGCACAGGTTATCTATGTGAAGGACATGTCTACCAGACCGAGAAAGAGAAAAGATAAGGAAGCGAATACATCATACAATGAGCCAAAGCGCCACATAGTTCTTTCAGGAAAAAGGGACATCGTGGGAGTGGAGGGCAAGACAGACATGTCTGAAGATTATGAAAAGTTTCATGAAATTCCTCCCTTCAATGTCAAGGCTGACCCCAACATCCTGATAAACGATGAAGATTATCCATGGTTACGGCGCAATAAGCAAATGACACAAGCGAAGACAAAGTGAAGACTTTCTCCCGCAACTATTATGATGATACAATGCCAACTTTGTAACTGACGAGTATGATACAATTGTCTGTTTTGTACATGCACATGCTATGTGGGTCAATTTATGATACCATGCCAACTTTCAACTTTTTCAGAGTTCATTTGAAATGCTTTAATATCTTATTGTTCGGCCCTCGTAATAATTAAAAATAGCAACAATAAGTATTTTGTTGTAAGTAGAAACAAAATAAAATAAATAAAGCAAGAAAGAAAACAAAAAAACAAAAAAGTGTTTTCAAATTTGAAAACTAATGGCACTAACAGAAAGTTTATAATTTTCCTAAAACTAAAAGCGAAAAGAATTAAAAAATAAAGCAAAAAACAAAAGAAAATAAATAATGCAGAAAACAAAACAAAAAAACAACAATAAGTGTTTTGTAGTAAGTAGAAACAAAATAAAATAAATAAAGCAAGAAAGAAAACAAAAAAACAAAAAAGTGTTTTGAAATTTGAAAACTAATGGCACTAACAGAAATTTTATAATTTTCCTAAAACTAAAAGCAAACAGAATTGAAAAATAAAGCAAAAAACAAAAGAAAATAAGTAATTCAGAAAACAAAAAATAAGTATTTTGTTGTAAGTAGAAACAAAATAAAATAAAAAAAAACAAGAAAGAAAACAAAAAAAAAGTGTTTTCAAATTTGAAAACTAATGGAACTAACAGAAAGTTTATAATTTTCCTAAAACTAAAAGCAAAAAGAATTAAAAAAATAAAGCAAAAAACAAAAGAAAATAAATAATGTAGAAAACAAAACAAAAAAACTGGAAAAAATTTAAAAATAGCAACAATAAGTAAAGAAAACAAAAAAACAAAAAAAATGCCTCCTACTGGGGCCCTACGGCCTGAATACGACATGAAACCCTACAATGGGCCAGGATTCAGGCCCGAGTAGGCCCAGAAGGCCCATCAGACAAAGCAATAGCAAGTAGGCCCGAAAGCCTGCGGTGGAGAGGAGCTCGAGAGGGGTGCGGCAGTGGGGCTTATAAAACACTGCGCGCCCCTCTCAACTAGCGAGGTGGGACTAAACTTTAGCCCCGACGCAGGCAGCACAGGGGCCTTTTGGTCCCGGTTGGTGGCACCAACCGGGACTAAAGGGGGGGCATTGGTCCCGGTTGGTGGCACCAACCGGTACCAAAGGCCGCCGCTTCCCGCCCTTTGGGCTGCCAAAAGAGGTTTTGGTCCCGCTGGAGGCACCAACCGACTAAGGGTGCATTAGTCCCGTTGGTTTCACGAACCGGTACCAATGGCTTTGCTATATAAGCAAACACTTTGCAAAAATTCAGAATCTCATCGCCAGTTGCCCCCGACGACGCCGACCCTCCTCGACGCCGCCAGGCTACTCCACCTCGCCGTCGCTGCCGCCGCCAAGGCCGTCGCCTCCCCGAGCCCAAGCGCTGTCCTCGTCGCCCGGCCTCCCGAGCCCAAGACTGCCCTCCCGAGCCAGCAGCCCCCCGAGCCCCTGCCCCGTCCCATCCCCGCGCGCCGGCGCCTCACCGTCACCACTGTCGCCACCGGCGCCGGATCTAGCCGCCCCCGCTGTGAGCCGCCGCGCCGCACCGGCTCTGTTTTTTTCATTTTTATTAGTTTAACTTTTTTGTTCAATGTATATGTGTATGCATGTGGCTATATATGCGGCTCTGTTTTTCTCATTTTTATTTGTTTAGTTTTTTTGTTCATATATATATATATAATGTATATGTGTATGTATGTGGCTATGTGTATGTAGATGTTCAAAATGTATAAAAAATTGTTCAGAGCATGTTTTTGTTCATATATGTATTTTTTGTTCATATGTGTATTAATGTTTTCATATATGCAAAAGATAGATTTTTAGAAAAGTTAGTTTTTTTTTGTTCATAGATATTTTTTGGTGATACTAATTATTGTAGAATATGCAAATGTTTGTATATTCATATGAACAATGCATTAGGCAAAACCTTTGTTTTTTTCGAAATTTTCTATTTGAACATTTTTTTAAAAAACAAGCAATACTGAAAGAATGAGAGGAAAAAGGAAAATAAGAAGAGGAAGAAAGGAGAAGAAGAGGAGAGGAAGAAGAGGAGAAATAAATAAGAAGAGGAAAAAAGAAGAAAAAGAAGAGGAGAAGAAGAAAGGAATAGAGGAGAAGAAGAAAAATAGAAATTCTATTTTTCTTCCTCTCCTCTATTCCTTTCTTCTTCTCATATTTTTTTTTATTTTTTTTTCTTCTTCCTTCTTCCTCTTTTATTACTTTTCCTTATTTTCCTTTCTCGAGGGAGAAGAAGAAAAAGAAGAGTAGAAGAAGAAGAAAGGAATAGAGGAGAAAGAAGAAACTTCAACACGAGGGGGGTACCGATACCCCCTCCCCGATAACATTATTCTCCCATGTATATGTATGTCGCGTCGTTGTCGATATAACCCCCTCGAGATAACTTCGACATGAGGGGCGGTCGATATATATACCCCCTCTCGACCGTGATAACTTATACAACGGCAGCACCCCTCGCCCTCTCGCCGATTTAAAACTCTCGAGGACACCCAAACCCTAGAGAGAAAACGATGTTGGTCTCCTACCCCCTCCCGCCGCGCCCCTACCCGACAAATTAACTCTCTCGAGGCCACCCAAATTTACCAAGTTAAAAGAGCGTTGTCGTCGAGGCCACCCCAAACCCTTGAAGCGTTGTGTCGAGACGACCCCAAACCCTAGAGAAGCAGCGTCGAGGCCACTAACATGATTCCTTATTGTGATTAGCTAGCTAGTTCTACGTTTGCCACTAATATATATATATCCATCTATACCATGTTTGAATAATAATTGACATGTTGTAAATATTTGCAGAAACTATGGAGCACTCCCGGGACGAAGAAACAGAAGCGATGTTGGGGGACATAATCGCATAAGGAAGTGATGAAGTTTCGTCATTTCTCAACGACACTGATGGTCAGGAAGGACTGGGTGAAGAAGAGGGCTATGTTCATGATGGCTTCGGCCCATTAATGCCGGTAGAAGAAGGGGACTATGTTCATGATGAAGGAAATATGCCCTAGAGGCAATAATAAAGTTATTATTTATTTCCTCATATCATGATAAATGTTTATTATTCATGCTAGAATTGTATTAACCGAAAACATGATACATGTGTGAATACATAGACAAACCTATAGTCACTTGTATGCCTCTACTTGACTAGCTCATTAATCAAAGATGGTTATGTTTCCTAACCATAGACATGTGTTGTCATTTGATTAGTGGGATCACATCATGACATGACCCATTCCGTTAGCCTAGCACTTGATCATTTAGTATATTGCTATTGCTTTCTTCATGACTTATACATGTTCCTGTAACTATGAGAATTATGCAACTCCCGTTTACCGGAGGAACACTTTGGGTACTACAAAACGTCACAACGTAACTGGGTGATTATAAAGAAGTACTACAGGTGTCTCCGAAGGTACATGTTGAGTTGGTGTATTTCGAGATTAGGTTTTGTCACTCCGATCGTCGAAGAGGTATCCCTGGGCCCTCTCGGTAATGCACATCATTATAAGCCTTGCAAGCAATGTGACCAATGAGTTGGTTACGGGATGATGCATTACAGAACGAGTAAAGAGACTTGCCGGTAACGAGATTGAACTAGGTATTGGATACCGACGATCAAATCTCGGGCAAGTAACATACCGATGACAAAGGGAACAACGTATGTTTGTATGTGGTTTGACCGATAAAGATCTTCAGAGAATATGTAGGAACCAATATGGGCATCCAGGTCCCGCTATTGGTTATTGACCGAGAATAGTTCTAGGTCATGTCTACATAGTTCTCGAACCCGTAGGGTCCGCACGCTTAACGCTACGATGACAGTTTTATTATGAGTTTATAAGTTTTGATGTACGAAGTTTGTTCGAGTCCCGGATGTGATCACGGACATGAGGAGGAGTCTCAAATGGTCGAGACATAAAGATCGATATATTGGAAGCCTATATTTGGACATCGGAATCGCTCCGGTGAAATCGGCATTTTACCGAGTACCGGAGGTTACGGAACCCCGGGGTTATTGGGCCTACATGGGCCTCGAGGGAGAAGAGGAAGGAGCCAGAGGGGGGCGCGCCCTCCCTTCCTAGTCCGAATAGGACAAGGGAAGGGGTCGGTGCCCCCCTTCCTTCCTCTCTTCCTCCTCTTCCCCTTCTCCTACTCCTACTTGAAGAAGGAGTCCTACTCCCGGGGAGTAGGACTCCCCCTGGCGCGCCTCCTTGGCCGGCTGCCTCCTCCCCCGGCTCCTTTATATACGGGGCGGGGGCACCCATAGACACACAAGTTGATCTACGGATCGCCCTTAGCCGTGTGCGGTGCCACCTCCACCATATTCCACCTCGGTCATATCGTCATGAGTTTAGGCGAAGCCCTGCACCAGAGAGCATTATCATCGCCACCACGCCGTCGGCCGACGGAACACATCTCCGGAGCTTTGCTGGATCGAGCACGGAGATCGCCATCGAGCTGAACGTGTGCTGAACTCGGAGGCCCCGTGACGCTCGGTGCTTGATCGGTCGGATCGTGAAGACGACGACTACATCAACCGCTACAGCTAATGCTTCCGCCACGGTCTCACGAGGGTACGTGACTAACACTCGCCTCTCGCTGCTATGCCATCACCATGATCTTGCGTGTGCGTAGGAAATTTTTGAAATTACTACGTTCCCCAACAGTGGCATCCGAGCCTAGGTTTTATGCGTTGATGTTATATGCACGAGTAGAACACAAGTGAGTTGTGGGCGATACAAGTCATACTGCTTACCAGCATGTCATACTTTGGTTCGGCGGTATTGTGAGATGAAGCGGCCCGGACCGACATTACGCGTATGCTTACGCGAGACTGGTTTCACCGTTACGAGCACTCGTGCTTAAAGGTGGCTGGCGGGTGTCTATCTCTCTCACTTTAGCTGAATCGAGAGTGGCTACGCCCGGTCCTTGTGAAGGTTAAAACAGCACCAACTTGACGAACTATCATTGTGGTTTTTGATGCGTAGGTAAGAACGGTTCTTGCTAAAGCCCGTAGCAGCCACGTAAAATTTGCAACAACAAAGTAGAGGACGTCTAACTTGTTTTTGCAGGGCATGTTGTGATGTGATATGGTCAAGACGTGATGCTATATTTTATTGTATGAGATGATCATGTTTTGTAACCGAAGTTATTGGCAACTGGCAGGAGCCATATGGTTGTCGCTTTATTGTATGAAATGCAAACACCCTGTAATTGCTTTACTTTATCACTAAGCGGTAGCCATAGTCGTAGAAGCAATAGATGGCGTAACGACAACGATGCTACGATGGAGATCAAGGTGTCGCGCCGGTGACGATGGTGATCACGACGGTGCTTCGAAGATGGAGATCACAAGCACAAGATGATGATGGCCATATCATATCACTTATATTGATTGCATGTGATGTTTATCCTTTTATGCATCTTATCTTGCTTTGATTGACGGTAGCATTTTAAGATGATCTCTCACTAATAATCAAGAAGTGTTCTCCCGAGTATGCACCGCTGCAAAAGTTCTTCGTCTTTGAGACACCACGTGATGATCGGGTGTGATAGGCTCTACGCTCAAATACAATGGGTGCAAAACAGTTGCACACGCGAATACTCAGGTCATACTTGACGAGCCTAGCATATACAGATATGGCCTCGAACACGAAGACCGAAGGTCGAGCGTGAATCATATAGTAGATATGATCAACATAGTGATGTTCACCATTGAAACTACTCCATCTCACGCCATGATCGGACATGGTTTAGTTGATTTGGATCACGTGATCACTTAGATGACTAGAGAGATGTCTGCCTAAGTGGGAGTTCTTAAGTAATATGATTAATTGAACTTAAATTTATCATGAACTTAGTACCTGATAGTATTTTGCTTGCTTGTAGATAGATGGCTCGTGTTGTTGTTCCGTTGAATTTTAATGCGTTCCTTGAGAAAGCAAAGTTGAAAGATGATGGTAGCAATTACACGGATTGGGTCCGTAACCTGAGGATTATCCTCATTGCTGCATAGAAAAGTTACATCCTGGAAGCACCGCTGGATGCCAGGCCTGCTGCTGATGCAACTGACGACGTTAAGAACGTCTGGCAGAGCAAAGCTGATGACTATTCGATAGTTCAGCAGCCATGCTTTACGGCTTAGAACCGGTCTTCAACGATGCTTTGAACGTCATGGAGCATATGAGATGTTCTAGGAGTTGAAGTTAATATTTCAAACAAATGCCCAGATTGAGAGATATGAAGTCTCCAATAAGTTCTATAGCTGCAAGATGGAGGAGAATAGTTATGTCAGTGAACAGATACTCAAAATGTCTGGGTATAATAATCACTTGATTCAACTGGGAGTTAATCTTCGTGATGATAGTGTCATTGACATAATTCTCCAATCACTGCCACCAAGCTACAAGAGCTTCGTGATGAACTATAATATGCAAGGGATGAACAAGACTATTCCCGAGCTCTTCACAATGCTAAAAGCTGCGGAGGTAGAAATTAAGAAGGAGCATCAAGTGTTGATGGTTAACAAGACCACCAGTTTCAAGAAAAAGGGCAAAGGGAAGAAGAAGGGGAACTTCAAAAAGAACGGCAAGCAAGTTGCTGCTCAAGAGAAGAAACCCAAGTCTGGACCTAAGCCTGAAATCGAGTGCTTCTACCGCAAGCGATCGACATCGAAGCGGAACTGCCCCAAGTATTTGGCGGATAAGAAGGATGGCAAAGTGAACAAAGGTATATTTGATATACATGTTATTGATGTGTACCTTACTAATGCTCGCAGTAGCACCTGGGTATTTGATACTGGTTCTGTTGCTAATATTTGCAACTCGAAACAGGGACTACGGATTAAGCGAAGATTGGCTAAGGACGAGGTGACGATGCGTGTGGGAAATGGTTCCAAAGATGTGATCGCGGTCGGCACGCTACCTCTACATCTACCATCGGGATTAGTTTTAGACCTAAATAATTGTTATTTGGGGCCAGCGCTGAGCATGAACATTATATCTGGATCTTGTTTGTTGCGAGACGGTTATTCATTTAAATCAGAGAATAATGGTTGTTCTATTTATATGAGTAATATCTTTTATGGTCATGCACCCTTGAAGAGTGGTCTATTCTTATTGAATCTCGATAGTAGTGATACACATGTTCATAGTGTTGAAACCAAAAGATGCAGAGTTGATAACGATAGTGCAACTTATTTGTGGCACTGCCGTTTAGGTCATATCGGTGTAAAGCGCATGAAGAAACTCCATACTGATGGGCTTTTGGAATCAATTGATTATGAATCACTTGGTACTTGCAAACCATGCCTCATGGGCAAGATGACTAAAACGCCGTTCTCCGGAACTATGGAGCGAGCAACTGATTTGTTGGAAATCATACATACTGATGTTTGTGGTCCAATGAATGTTGAGGCTTGCGGCGGGTATCGTTATTTTCTCACCTTCACAGATGATTTGAGCAGATATGGGTATATCTACTTAATGAAACACAAGTCTGAAACATTTGAAAAGTTCAAAGAATTTCAGAGTGAAGTGGAAAATCATCGTAACAAGAAAATAAAGTTTCTATGATCTGATCGTGGAGGAGAATATTTGAGTTACGAGTTTGGTCTGCACTTGAAACAATGCGGAATAGTTTCTCAACTCACGCCACCCGGAACACCACAACGAAATGGTGTGTCCGAACGTCGTAATCGTACTTTACTAGATATGGTGCGATCTATGATGTCTCTTACTGATTTACCGCTATCGTTTTGGGGTTATGCTTTAGAGACGGCCGCATTCACGTTAAATAGGGCACCATCAAAACTGCTAAGACAACACCTTATGAACTGTGGTTTGGCAAGAAACCAAAGTTGTCGTT
Organism: Aegilops speltoides; assembly: GCA_021437245.1. Classification (NCBI taxonomy): domain Eukaryota; kingdom Viridiplantae; phylum Streptophyta; class Magnoliopsida; order Poales; family Poaceae; genus Aegilops; species Aegilops speltoides. The sequence continues at coordinate 23,820,104 of CM038147.1, forward strand.
TCTTAAAGTTTGGGGCTGTGATGCTTATGTGAAGAAACTTCAACCAGATAAGCTCGAACCCAAATCGGAGAAATGTGTCTTCATAGGATACCCAAAAGAGACTATTGGGTACACCTTCTATCAAAGATCTGAGGGCAAGATTTTCGTTGCTAAAATCAGATATTTTCTAGAGAAGGAGTTTCTCTCGAAAGAAGTGAGTGGGAGGAAAGTAGAACTTGATGAGATAACTGTATCTACTACCTTATTGGAAAGTAGTTCATCCCAAGAACCGGTTCCTATGACAACTACACCAATCATTGAGGAAGCTAATGATATTGATCATGAAACTTCAGATCATGATGAACCTACGAACTATGACCTAGAGGTCTACCAGAGTAAGATCCGCACCAGAGTGGTACGGTAATCCAATTCTTGAAGTCATGTTACTTGACCATGATGAACCTACGAACTATGAGGAAGCGATGATGAGCCCAGATTCTGCAAAATGGCTAGAGGCCATGAAATCTGAGATGGGATCCATGTATGAAAACAAAGTATGGACTTTGGTTGACTTGCCCGATGATCGGCAAGCCAATGAGAATAAATGGATCTTTAAGAAGAAGACTGATGCTGATGGTAATGTAACTGTCTATAAAACTCGACTGGTTGCGAAAGGTTTTCGACAAGTTCAAGGAGTTGACTACGATGAGACTTTCTCACCCGTAGCGATGCTTAAGTCTTTCCGAATCATGTTAGCTATTGCTGCATTTCATGATTAGGAAATTTGGCAAATGGATGTCAAAACTGCATTCTTGAATGGATTTCTGGAAGAAGAGTTGTATATGATGCAGCCAGAAGGTTTTGTTGATCCAAAAGGTGGTAACAAAGTGTGCAAGCTCCAGCGTTCCATTTATGGACTGGTGCAAGCATCTCGGAGTTGGAATAAACGCTTTGATAGTGTGATCAAAGATATGGTTTTATACAGACTTTTGGAGAAGCCTCAGATTTACAAGAAAGTGAGGGGAGCTCAGAGCATTTCTAGTATTATATGTAGATGACATATTATTAAGTGGAAATGATATAGAATTTCTGGATAGCATAAAGGATACTTGAATAAAACTTTTTCAATAAAAGACCTCGTGAAGCTGCTTACATATTGGGCATCAAGATCTATAGAGATAGATCAAGACGCTTAATAGGACTTTCACAAAGCACATACCTTGAATTTTTTTGAAAAGTTCAAATGGATCGAGCAAAGAAAGGATTCTTTCCTGTGCTACAAGGTGTGAAGTTGAGTCAAACTCAATGCCCACCAAAGCAAAAGATAGAGAGAAATGAAAGATGTTCCTATGCTTCAGCCATAGGCTCTATCATGTATGCAATGTTGTGTACCAGACCGACGATGCTTAGCAATAAGCTTGGAAGGAAGGTACCAAAGTAATCTAGGAGTGGATCATCGACAGCGGTCAAGAACATCCCGAAAACCTGAAAAGTACTAAGGATATGTTTCTCGATATGGAGGTGACAAAGAGCTAGTCGTAAATGGTTACGCCGATGCAAGCTTTGACACCGATCCGGACGATTCTAAATTGCAAACCGGATACGTGTTTTTATTAAACGGTGGAGCTGTAAGTTGGCGATTTCTAAACAAAGCGCCGTGGCGGATCTACATGTGAAGCGGAGTATATAGCTGCTTCAAGCAGCAAATGAAGTAGTCTGGATGAAGGAGTTCATTTCCGATCTAGGTGTCATACCTAGTGCATCGGGACAATGAAGATCTTCTGTGACAATATCGTGCAATTGCCTTGGCAAAGGAATCCAGATTTCACAAGAGGACCAAGCACATCAAGAGACGCTTCAATTCCATTCGGGACCAAGTCCAAGTGGGAGACATAGAGATTTGCAAGATACATACGGATCTGAATGTTGCGCACCCGCTGACTAAGCCTCTCTCACGAGCAAAACATGATCAGCACCAAGACTCCATGGGTGTTAGAATCATTACTATGTAATCTAGATTATTGACTCTAGTGCAAGTGGGAGACTGAAGGAAATATGCCCTAGAGGCAAAAATAAAGTTATTATTTATTTCCTCATATCATGATAAATGTTTATTATTCATGCTAGAATTGTATTAACCGGAAACATGATACATGTGTGAATACATAGACAAACATATAGTCACTAGTATGCCTCTACTTGACTAGCTCATTAATCAAAGATGGTTATGTTTCCTAACCATAGACATGTGTTGTCATTTGATTAGTGGGATCACATCATTAGAAGAATGATGTGATTGACATGACCCATTCCGTTAGCCTAGCACTTGATCGTTTAGTATACTGCTATTGCTTTCTTCATGACTTATACATGTTCCTGTAATAATGAGAATAATGCAACTCCGCTTACGGAGGAACACTTTGGTACTACCATACGTCACAACGAATCGGGTGATTATAAAGGAGTACTACAGGTGTCTCCGAAGGTACATGTTGAGTTGGCGTATTTCGAGATTAGGTTTTGTCACTCCGATCGTCGGAGAGGTATCTCTGGGCCCTCTCGGTAATGCACATCATTATAAGCCTTGCAAGCAATGTGACCAATGAGTTGGTTACGGGATGATGCATTACAGAACGAGTAAAGAGACTTGCCAGTAACGAGATTGAACTAGGTATTGGATACCGACGATCAAATCTCGGGCAAGTAACATACCGATGACAAAGGGAACAACGTATGTTGTTATGCGGATTGACCGATAAAGATCTTCGTAGAATATGTAGGAACCAATATGGGCATCCAGGTCCCGCTATTGGTTATTGACCGAGAATAGGTCTAGGTCATTTCTACATAGTTCTCGAACCCGTAGGGTCCGCACGCTTAACGTTACGATGACAGTTTTATTATGAGTTTATAAGTTTTGATGTACCGAAGTTTGTTCGGAGTCCCGGATGTGATCACGGACATGACGAGGAGTCTCGAAATGGTCGAGACATAAAGATCGATATATTGGAAGCCTATATTTGGACATCGGAATCGTTCCGGGTGAAATCGGCATTTTACCGGAGTACCAGGAGGTTACCGGAACCCCCCGGGGGGTTATTGGGCCTACATGGGCCTCGAGGGAGAAGAGGGAAGGAGCCAGGAGGGGGCCGCGCGCCCCTCCCCTTCCTAGTCCGAATAAGGGAAGGGGGGCGGCGCCCCCCCTTCCCTTCCTCTCTTCCTCCTCTTTCCCCCTTTCTCCTACTCCTACTTGGAAAGAAGGGAGTCCTACTCCCGGTGGGAGTAGGACTCCCCCCTTGGCGCGCCCTCCTTGGCCGCCGCCTCCTCCCCCCTGGCTCCTTTATATACGGGGGCGGGGGGGGCACCCATAGACACACAAGTTGATCTACGGATCGTTCCTTAGCCGTGTGTGGTGCCCCCCTCCACCATATTCCACCTCGGTCATATCGTCGTAGAGTTTAGGCGAAGCCCTGCGCTGGTAGAGCATCATCATCGTCACCATGCTGTCGTGCTGACGGAACTCATCTCCGGAGCTTTGCTGGATCGGAGCACGGAGATCGTCATCGAGCTGTATGTGTGCTGAACTCGGAGGCCCCGTACGTTCGGTGCTTGGATCGGTCGGATCGTGAAGACGTACGACTACATCAACCGTGTTGTGCTAACGCTTCCGCCACGGCCTCGAGGGTACGTGGCTAACACTCTCCTTCTCGTTGCTATGCCATCACCATGATCTTGCGTGTGCGTAGGAATTTTTTGAAATTACTACGCTCCCCAACAGCCTAGCATATCTGATATGGCCTCGGAACACGAAGACCGAAAGGTCGAGCGTGAATCATATAGTAGATATGATCAACATAGTGATGTTCACCATTGAAACTACTCCATCTCACGTCATGATCGGACATGGTTTAGTTGATTTGGATCACGTGATCACTTAGATGACTAGAGAGATGTCTGTCTAAGTGGGAGTTCTTAAGTAATATGATTAATTGAACTTAAATTTATCATGAACTTAGTACCTGATAGTATTTTGCTTGTCTGTAGATAGATGGCTCGTGTTGTTGTTCCGTTGAATTTTAATGCGTTCCTTGAGAAAGCAAAGTTGAAAGATGATGGTAGCAATTACACGGATTGGGTCCGTAACCTGAGGATTATCCTCATTGCTGCATAGAAAAGTTACATCCTGGAAGCACCGCTGGATGCCAGGCCTGCTGCTGATGCAACTGACGACGTTAAGAACGTCTGGCAGAGCAAAGCTGATGACTATTCGATAGTTCAGTGTGCCATGCTTTACGGCTTAGAACCGGGTCTTCAACGATGCTTTGAACGTCATGGAGCATATGAGATGTTCTAGGAGTTGAAGTTAATATTTCAAACAAATGCCCAGATTGAGAGATATGAAGTCTCCAATAAGTTCTATAGCTGCAAGATGGAGGAGAATAGTTATGTCAGTGAACAGATACTCAAAATGTCTGGGTATAATAATCACTTGATTCAACTGGGAGTTAATCTTCGTGATGATAGTGTCATTGACATAATTCTCCAATCACTGCCACCAAGCTACAAGAGCTTCGTGATGAACTATAATATGCAAGGGATGAACAAGACTATTCCCGAGCTCTTCACAATGCTAAAAGCTGCGGAGGTAGAAATTAAGAAGGAGCATCAAGTGTTGATGGTTAACAAGACCACCAGTTTCAAGAAAAAGGGCAAAGGGAAGAAGAAGGAACTTCAAAAGAGCGGCAAGCAAGTTGCTGCTCAAGAGAAGAAACCCAAGTCTGGACCTAAGCACAAACGAGTGCTTCTACTAAGCGATCGACACCGAAGCGGAACTGCCCCAAGTATTTGGCGGATAAGAAGGATGGCAAAGTGAACAAAGGTATATTTGATATACATGTTATTGATGTGTACCTTACTAATGCTCGCAGAGCACTGGGTATTTGATCTTGGTTACATTGCTAATATTTGCAACTCGAAGCAGGACTACGGATTAGCGAAGATTGGCTAAGGACGAGGTGACGATGCGTGTGGGAAATGGTTCCAAAGATGTGATCGCGGTCGGCACGCTACCTCTACATCTACCATCGGGATTAGTTTTAGACCTAAATAATTGTTATTTGGGGCCAGCGCTGAGCATGAACATTATATCTGGATCTTGTTTGTTGCGAGACGGTTATTCATTTAAATCAGAGAATAATGGTTGTTCTATTTATATGAGTAATATCTTTTATGGTCATGCACCCTTGAAGAGTGGTCTATTCTTATTGAATCTCGATAGTAGTGATACACATGTTCATAGTGTTGAAACCAAAAGATGCAGAGTTGATAACGATAGTGCAACTTATTTGTGGCACTGCCGTTTAGGTCATATCGGTGTAAAGCGCATGAAGAAACTCCATACTGATGGGCTTTTGGAATCAATTGATTATGAATCACTTGGTACTTGCAAACCATGCCTCATGGGCAAGATGACTAAAACGCCGTTCTCCGGAACTATGGAGCGAGCAACTGATTTGTTGGAAATCATACATACTGATGTTTGTGGTCCAATGAATGTTGAGGCTTGCGGCGGGTATCGTTATTTTCTCACCTTCACAGATGATTTGAGCAGATATGGGTATATCTACTTAATGAAACACAAGTCTGAAACATTTGAAAAGTTCAAAGAATTTCAGAGTGAAGTGGAAAATCATCGTAACAAGAAAATAAAGTTTCTATGATCTGATCGTGGAGGAGAATATTTGAGTTCTGAGTTTGGTCGCACTTGAAACAATGCGGAATAGTTTCTCAACTCCGCCACCGGAACACCACAGCGAAATGGTGTGTCGAGCGTCGTGTCGTACTTTACTAGATATGGTGCGATCTATGATGTCTCTTACTGATTTACCGCTATCGTTTTGGGGTTATGCTTTAGAGACGGCCGCATTCACGTTAAATAGGGCACCATCAAAATCCGTTAAGACAACACCTTATGAACTGTGGTTTGGCAAGAAACCAAAGTTGTCGTTTCTTAAAGTTTGGGGCTGTGATGCTTATGTGAAGAAACTTCAACCAGATAAGCTCGAACCCAAATCGGAGAAATGTGTCTTCATAGGATACCCAAAAGAGACTATTGGGTACACCTTCTATCAAAGATCTGAGGGCAAGATTTTCGTTGCTAAAATCAGATATTTTCTAGAGAAGGAGTTTCTCTCGAAAGAAGTGAGTGGGAGGAAAGTAGAACTTGATGAGATAACTGTATCTACTACCTTATTGGAAAGTAGTTCATCCCAAGAACCGGTTCCTATGACAACTACACCAATCAGTGAGGAAGCTAATGATATTGATCATGAAACTTCAGATCATGATGAACCTACGAACTATGACCTAGAGGTCTACCAGAGTAAGATCCGCACCAGAGTGGTACGGTAATCCAATTCTTGAAGTCATGTTACTTGACCATGATGAACCTACGAACTATGAGGAAGCGATGATGAGCCCAGATTACGCAAAATGGCTAGAGGCCATGAAATCTGAGATGGGATCCATGTATGAAAACAAAGTATGGACTTTGGTTGACTTGCCGATGATCGGCAAGCCAATGAGAATAAATGGATCTTTAAGAAGAAGACTGATCTTGATGGTAATGTAGCTGTCTATAAAACTCATTTGGTTGCGAAAGGTTTTCGACAAGTTCAAGGAGTTGACTACGATGAGACTTTCTCACCCGTAGCGATGCTTAAGTCTTTCCGAATCATGTTAGCTATTGCTGCATTTCATGATTAGGAAATTTGGCAAATGGATGTCAAAACTGCATTCTTGAATGGATTTCTGGAAGAAGAGTTGTATATGATGCAGCCAGAAGGTTTTGTTGATCCAAAAGGTGGTAACAAAGTGTGCAAGCTCCAGCGTTCCATTTATGGACTGGTGCAAGCATCTCGGAGTTGGAATAAACGCTTTGATAGTGTGATCAAAGCATATGGTTTTATACAGAGTTTTGGAGAAGCCTGTATTTACAAGAAAGTGAGGGGGAGCTCTGTAGCATTTCTAGTATTATATGTAGATGACATATTATTAAGTGGAAATGATATAGAATTTCTGGATAGCATAAAGGGATACTTGAATAAAACTTTTTCAATAAAAGACCTCGGTGAAGCTGCTTACATATTGGGCATCAAGATCTATAGAGATAGATCAAGACGCTTAATAGGACTTTCACAAAGCACATACCTTGAATTTTTTTTTGAAAAAGTTCAAAATGGATCAGGCAAAGAAAGGATTCTTTCCTGTGCTACAAGGTGTGAAGTTGAGTCAAACTCAATGCCCGACCAAAGCAAAAGATAGAGAGAAAATGAAAGATGTTCCCTATGCTTCAGCCATAGGCTCTATCATGTATGCAATGTTGTGTACCAGACCTGACGTATGCTTAGCAATAAGCTTGGAAGGAAGGTACCAAAGTAATCTAGGAGTGGATCACTGGACAGCGGTCAAGAACATCCTGAAAACCTGAAAAGTACTAAGGATATGTTTCTCGTATATGGAGGTGACAAAGAGCTAGTCGTAAATGGTTACGTCGATGCAAGCTTTGACACTGATCCGGACGATTCTAAATTGCAAACCGGATACGTGTTTTTATTAAACGGTGGAGCTGTAAGTTGGCGCATTTCTAAACAAAGCGTCGTGGCGGGATCTACATGTGAAGCGGAGTATATAGCTGCTTCTGAAGCAGCAAATGAAGTAGTCTGGATGAAGGAGTTCATTTCCGATCTAGGTGTCATACCTAGTGCATCGGGACAAATGAAGATCTTCTGTGACAATACTGGTGCAATTGCCTTGGCAAAGGAATCCAGATTTCACAAGAGGACCAAGCACATCAAGAGACGCTTCAATTCCATTCGGGACCAAGTCCAAGTGGGAGACATAGAGATTTGCAAGATACATACGGATCTGAATGTTGCAGACCCGTTGACTAAGCCTCTCTCACGAGCAAAACATGATCAGCACCAAGACTCCATGGGTGTTAGAATCATTACTATGTAATCTAGATTATTGACTCTAGTGCAAGTGGGAGACTGAAGGAAATATGCCCTAGAGGCAAAAATAAAGTTATTATTTATTTCCTCATATCATGATAAATGTTTATTATTCATGCTAGAATTGTATTAACGGAAACATGATACATGTGTGAATACATAGACAAACATATAGTCACTAGTATGCCTCTACTTGACTAGCTCATTAATCAAAGATGGTTATGTTTCCTAACCATAGACATGTGTTGTCATTTGATTAGTGGGATCACATCATTAGAAGAATGATGTGATTGACATGACCCATTCCGTTAGCCTAGCACTTGATCGTTTAGTATCTGCTATTGCTTTCTTCATGACTTATACATGTTCTGTAACAATGAGAATAATGCAACTCCGTTTACGGAGGAACACTTTGGGTACTACCATACGTCTGGCGTAATCGGGTGATTATAAAGGAGTACTACAGGTGTCTCGAAGGTACATGTTGAGTTGGCGTATTTGAGATTAGGTTTTGTCACTCCGATCGTCGGAGAGGTATCTCTGGCCCTCTCGGTAATGCACATCATTATAAGCCTTGCAAGCAATGTGACCAATGAGTTGGTTACGGGATGATGCATTACTGAGCGAGTAAAGAGACTTGCCAATGCGAGATTGAACTAGGTATTGGATACCGACGATCAAATCTCGGGCAAGTAACATACCGATGACAAAGGGAACAACGTATGTTGTTATGCGGATTGACCGATAAAGATCTTCGTAGAATATGTAGGAACCAATATGGGCATCAGGTCCGCTATTGGTTATTGACGAGAATAGGTCTAGGTCATTTCTACATAGTTCTCGAACCCGTAGGGTCCGCACGCTTAACGTTCGATGACAGTTTTATTATGAGTTTATAAGTTTTGATGTACGAAGTTTGTTGGTCCGGATGTGATCACGGACATGACGAGGAGTCTCGAAATGGTCGAGACATAAAGATCGATATATTGGAAGCCTATATTTGGACATCGGAATCGTTCGGGTGAAATCGGCATTTCTACCGAGTACCGGAGGTTACGGAACCCCGGGGGTTATTGGGCCTACATGGGCCTCGAGGAGAAGAGGGAAGGAGCCGGAGGGGCGCGCGCCTCCCCTTCCTAGTCGAATAAGGGAAGGGGCGGCCCCCTTCCTTCCTCTCTTCCTCCTCTTTCCCCCTTTCTCCTACTCCTACTTGGAAAGAAGGGAGTCCTACTCCCGGTGGGAGTAGGACTCCCCCCTTGGCGCGCCCTCCTTGGCCGCCGCCTCCTCCCCCCTGGCTCCTTTATATACGGGGGCGGGGGGGCACCCATAGACACACAAGTTGATCTACGGATCGTTCCTTGTGTGGTGCCCCCCTCCACCATATTCCACCTCGGTCATATCGTCGTAGAGTTTAGGCGAAGCCCTGCGCTGGTAGAGCATCATCATCGTCACCATGCTGTCGTGCTGACGGAACTCATCTCCGGAGCTTTGCTGGATCGGAGCACGGAGATCGTCATCGAGCTGTATGTGTGCTGAACTCGGAGGCCCCGTACGTTCGGTGCTTGGATCGGTCGGATCGTGAAGACGTACGACTACATCAACCGTGTTGTGCTAACGTTTCCGCTTACGGTCTACGAGGGTACGTGGGCGAACACTCTCCCTTCTCGTTGCTATGCCATCACCATGATCTTGCGTGTGCGTAGGAATTTTTTTGAAATTACTACGTTCCCCAACACATGATGGCTCCGGTGACACAATGGAGGTACAAGAAGAAGACCGTGCTGACTGCTCCAGTGACCGAACCGAGTCCGGCCAGGTATATATATATATATATAGTTAAGCCCGTGCTGACTAGTTAATTGATGCATCCATTGTTTTGGTATATGTACACATATTAATTACTCTCGTCTTTCTTCCTTATAATTTCTAGCCCTCCGGATCGAGCACAACTTTGGTAAGGAGACGAGGCCCGAAGAAAAAGTTGAACTCAGATGAAAAGTATGAGATCATAGAAATCGCGCCCAACGGCGAATCGATTGAACCCATCCGGACAAGGAAGGCATTTTCTGCTCAGTGCGGGGTTCTTGTTAGGGACAAGATCCCGATCAGCATCCATCAATGGTATAAGCCTAAGGAGGAAGACCCTGAGGTGTCTTATGTCAATGATATGCAGAAAGAAGATCTTTGGACTCACCAAGGCAAATTTCACCCTACCGCCAGAGGAGGATCCGGAGAAGCCGCTTAAAGAGCAATTAATCAAGTCTTGTGCTCTTAAGAAGATGGCAACCCTAATGAGGAGGTGGAGGAAAGAGCTGAACCAGTTTGTCGAGAAAGAAAAGACACCAGAATTCATCGGCAAATATGAGAAGATCAAAGATCACTGGCCCGCATTTGTGGCCTACAAGACATCGGAAAAGAGTAAGAAGATGTCGGCGACAAACAAGCAAAATGCTGCGAAGAAGAAGCTTCACCATCGCACGGGGTCAGGTGGCTACCTCAAAGCCTGGCCTAAGTGGTCCAAGGTTGAGCATGATCTGCTTGAAAAAGGGATCGAACCAGAGACAATGTACTGGCCAGACCGTTGCCGGACTTGGTTCTTCGGGGCTGGAGGAACCTTGGACTCTGTAACAGGGAAGTGCCAATGGACGGACGAGCAACTGCAAATACCAGTCAAGAACCTTCGACGCTATATCGATGCAGCGCAGTGAGGGACGTTCCTTCCAAACAGGGAGAAGGACAAGCTCACAATGGCCCTTGGGAATCCTGAGCACCCTGGACGGACACGAGGCACACCAAGCTCCATTCCGTGGAAGGTTGGTTTTCCGGACGTAGGGGGTTACAAAACCCACGAGAGGAGGAAGAAACTGGAGCAGGACCAACTGCAGGCGCTGCACGAAAGGGTAATGGGGCTAGAGGAACGAGAAGAGGAACGAGAAGCAGCAGATCGCAGCAAATGACCCGCCGAAGCTTCCCCCGAAGCTACCCCGCCATCTCAGCAGAGAAGCAGCATGGCTTCCACCGAGCTGCTTCAGCCGGAGCATGTCTTGACGGCTCCTGCCAGCTATCCCGTGGATGATATCACGAAGTCTCAAAATTGCCACATTATGGTGCGATGGATGAATTTGAAGGTCAAGGCGGCTGTTGGCCAAGTTTATCCTAGTGGACCCGTCACAACTTATCACTGCCAGCCGATTCCAGAAGGATATGCTAAGGTGATGGTGGATGAAATAACAGAGGGATTTGAGGACCTCGTACTTGACCACCCTACTGGTGCAGGGGAGACTAGGCTGGGTTCTGCTCTGAAGACTCCATGCCTATGGCGGAAGGAGCTCATCAACCTTCCAAACTGGACGGCTCCGCCTCCTCCTCCTCCTCCGGCGAGTCAGGGCACTCCGCCTCCTCCTCCGGCGAGTGACGATCAGGGCACGCGTGGCGGCACTCCGCCTCCTTCTCCGGCGCGTGGCGGCACTCCGCCTCCTTCTCTGCCTGCGCCGGCGCTCCCGAGCACCCAGCAGCCTCCTCCTTCTCCGCCTCACCAGCAAGGGCGGAAGAGACCCACCGCCGCCCCGGCTGCTCCGGCGCGTCGTAGTCCTTCTCCTCCACCTCGTAAGCAAGCACGAAAGAAGACAGACGCCGCAGCCGCTCCGTCTGCTCCAACGTCTAGCAGCACAAGAAGAGGAGAGAGGCAATACAGATACGGTCCACCTCTAAAGCCTCTAGAGAAGTTACCGTCCGAGAGGACCGAGGAGGAAAACAATATGATCGTGCAAACCCATGTGGAGTTCTTTGAAGGGGTGAAAGCAAAGAGACATCCACCTCCGGAGGAGAAGGTAGATCCGGTGAAAGCAAAGTGCACTCTTAATGCCCTGAGGAAACCGGCAAAGTCTCCGCCGAGAACCAACTATGAGCGCATTACTGAATAGACATATCTCCAAGCGGAGCGGTCGGGAAGTACTGTCAGACGTCAAAGAGCAAAAGAACGAGCAGCTGCGAAAAAATTGACCAGCTCGGCGAACAAGCAAACCAATCGTGCCCCCCGCTCAATGTGTCTAGCGGCAACATCGTTGCTAATGTTCCGGGGATGGTGGCCGGTTATGGCAATCTACAAGATTACCTGCCTGACGATGCACTTCCTGATTTCATGGAGGTGGAAGAACACAAATATGAGTACGGGAAGCCTCTCGTCAAAGATGAAAAATCTCTAACAACGATGATGCAAAGATTCCATACTTGGTACATGAAAACCTGCAGAGAGTCTGGGGGGACGAATACTTTGTATCTGAGAATTAAAGAGGAGCACGACCTCGTCGGAAATGATCTGTTGCCTGTTCCATTTGAGGAGTTCTTCGAGTTCTTCAAACAAAAGGCCCTCGATAAATTAACGGTCTTTGCCTACTGCCTGTAAGTACTATTTATGTCATTAAGTCTCTATATATAGCTCGGCTCTTTCATTGCATGTATTTATAATTAATTATCCTCAATATATTATGCAGATTGAAGATCGTCGAGTGCAAAAAAATGAAATTGATGATATTGGGTTCATTAACACAAATATCATAGATGTATTTCTGGTTGAAAAGCACGTCAAAGAGGCCGAGGACAACTTGCTACAATCGTTGATCAAAAATCAAAACAAAGATACATACTCTTTCCTTACAACAGCAAGTGAGTGTTACTGTCATTTGCATATTCGGTTTCCCTTATTACTCGAGCGAGGTTACAGTAATGTAATTGATGAGTTATGCATGCGTGTGCAGGTACCACTATATTCTTTTGGAGATTAAGCTTGAGCGTGGACTAGTAACCGTCTTAGACTCGAGACGGAAAGATCCCGAAACCTATGCGGACATGACTGAAATGCTCAGCAAGTAAGTTCAATCGATCATTATCGCACCATATCGGCAACTTTTTGTTCATTTCCTGATATCTCAAGTAATAATAATTATTTTCTTTGTCTTGCAGGGTTTGGAAACAGTTCACCGCACAAGCTTCGGAACTGCCGAAGGAGCTGCGATATACATACCCGAAAGTAAGTACTACTGGCTAGCTAGTTGTGCGCATCTCCCATTGATTCTATAGCTATACTTTCATCAATGCCATTTATAATGCTTCATTATCAGTTTGATTGACCTCTATTTCTCGTAAAGTGCTTGTGGCAGGAACAAGGGAATGATTTCTGTGGATACTACGTGTGCGAGTTCATCCACAACGCGACTTTGAAAAACAAGCGGGGCTACTCTCATGACACAAACACACACTCACCTCCACCCTCCGCTGCCAGTTGACAATGTCAGCGGTATAAAACCATTCGGTTTGGTTAACTTTAGCACGGCTCTCCTCACCGCCACCTAATCCGCCATGTCCTTGCTTATTTGCTGCTGCTTTGCTGCGTCCATCCCCACCTACTGATCTCTTTTCCCATGGAAATATAAAAATTGCAGCCATGGCTGCGTGACTCTCTGTCTCTTCCTCCTCCTTTGGTAAACCAGGTAGCAAGTGTGGGACTGTGAGTGAGTAAACCTCGCTACCTAAAGGTGCGAGGCACAAGTGCAGTATTATTATCCATCTAGGCTTTCAAAGTTTCAACAAGAACCAAGATTTTCTTGTGCTCCTTCTGAATTTGACACACCAGCATGTGCAGCTAAGCCGCCGCGCAAGCTATTTATCTTTCTTGGGAAGTGGGTACAAGCCAGCTCTACCTGGAAGGACAGAGCGGTGTCAATCCTTTGTAGTAAGTTTCATTGCTCGTACACACGTGCCTCCTAACATGGGCGATCATGGACGGGGGAGGGGGGACGTGGCGCTGCGGCTGCTGCTGTCCTGGGGTCAATAGCCCCTGTGCGACATCTTACGCGAGAATTGGATGGAGTGAGACGTTGGTCGACAAGAATGGCTTGGGGCGATACTTTTGAGCGACTAAATAGCCCACACATGGCATGGCCCTTAAACTGAACTGATGCCCTCATTAGCTGTTATGGGCTAGACCCACAACTTATACACGTAAGCGCAGGACCCACCACTTGTCGAGTAAGCGCGGGACCCACCACTTGTCCAGTAAGCACGGGACCCACCTCTTCGCAGCTAGAAGAGATTCCGCCCGTGCCCTTCCGCCCGCCGCCGCCCATTGCTTTTCCGCTTTCCCCATTCTTCCTCTTCTCCGGCGGACCCTCTCCGGCGACCTAGTGCAGATGTCCACCTCCTCAGCCACGCAATCAAAATGGCGTCAGTATGGTCCAGTGCCGCTCACAAGGTGCCCTGACTGCCGAGGCCCAGAGCCTCTGAAATGGTGGGTCAGTAGGACTGATGAGAATGGAAATCTTGGGCGGGAATTTGTGAAGTGCTTGAGCAAAACAATGGCAGGAAGGGATGGCAAGGTTAGATCTCAGTTCTTAGCCCGTTCTTTCAGTGCCATTTTCTCTGATTTCTCCATATTTTGTTTTTCCCCTCGAATTTTGAATTTAGGATTCATGTTGTTGTTTTCAGATCCTGAAGAAATGCACACATTTCGAGTGGATGGATGATTATGTTGAGAGGATTCAGTTCGAGGGCTACATTGATTCGAGCGTGGCCGCAACCTGGGAGCTCAATTTGGGCGGGGTGCCGCAGATGGAGAATTTGGGGAGTTCGGACAGAGGGTCGGGCAGAGTCGTGCCAATGGCGAGGTATGCGCGCAATGCTAAACCGCACTTCAAGTCTGAACTGACCGAGGAACTGAAGAAGATCAAGAAAAATCAAATGGAGATGATCGATTTGCATAAGCAAGCAAATATCATTGGGGGGTTATTGTTGTGTCATTGCTCTATTTATGTTTTACTTGCTATTCATCCGTCATTAGAGGGGGCATTTATGTCTGTCAGGGCATAGGATATGATATGTGCGCCATGCCAAGTTCTTTTAACTGAATCGAAGCAGAAATATTCATTCATACTATGTTCTTGTTCTTCAGTTAACAGAGTGCACAACCCCCAAATTCAGAAAAACAAATCTTGCTGCCGAATAGATGTTGGGCCGTGAGAAAATAAGAGGCCCAAATTGAGACAAGCCCACCCGCGTAGGGGCACCAGCAAGTTTTATAGCATAGAGGCACCCATGTTTAAAAAATGCTTTGACTAAAACCTCAAAATAAAATGTTGCTTCGGCAAATAAACCTTTAACAAACATATACTTCTTCACTTGTTTTTTTAAATTGGGATATGTGAAAGCCTCAGAAATCATTTTTGGAAAATGATCAAGTTAAAATTCGCTTCAAATAGGTCCAAGAAAATGTTCATGTTTTGCTCTAAAAATAATGGCCAGAGGTAAAATTCAAAACAATATTTTTAGGAGCACAGAAATATTTTTTGGGGCATTTTAGTTAATCCAATAATTATTTGCATGAACTAAATTAGGTGCATGTCCATGGTTGCACAAAAATTTGCACCCTACACCTACTAGCTAGGGTGACCCTATTAGCCAGGGCCTAGATACATGCATGCACACATGCAGCACACCAAGATATGAATTTTTTTCCAAAAAAATTGGGTACCCATACACTTGCATGTCCATAGTGGAATCTACCCCTTTTATTAATAACACATAGATCAACTAGATAGAACATCAAGCACGATATATATCAACTGACCAGTATCAACTAGATAGAAAAAAATCAAATAGAACACATTACAATATAGTAGCATAAGTAGTAGCATTGCATGAGCTAGATAGTACCACATTACAACTAAGATAGATAAACGGGTCCCAAGCATGACATACGTAGTACCATTGCAACTTATATAGATAGTTCATAGTTCAACCCAACACGACAATAATAAAACGAAACCCTAGATAAGATAAAACACCACACCCTTGGCTTGCTTGCTTGCTCCAAGGCCAACTCCTCCATGGCCAAATCCTCTCCTCCATGGCCAACTCCTTCACTCGTCGTCATCGGTGGGGTACGGGAGGGTGTGCATGCGCTCATCGACGAGACAGGCCTTGTCGAAGTCGGTGTAGATGTTGTACATGGTGAACGCGATGAACTCGCAACCACACCAAAAAACACAGCCGGGGAGGTAGTAGGCATCGAAGGGGTTGGTGAACCTCACGATGAGCCCGATAGGATAGCCATCGTTACTAACCTCTTCGACTTGGAACAAGACCGGAGAGCCCCTCGGGAGGTGGCGGTAGCCGGAGGAGAGGAAGAACTCGTCGAGCCCCCGTGCCCCCCTCCACCTCGAGATCGCCCACACCCGTAGGGTGTTCTCCACCCGGGCTCCGGCAGGGTAGAGCCTCTCGGGGAAGGTGGACGGCACACGGTAGGTAGCCCCGGTGAACTGCATCTTGCTTGCTTCGAGTGGATCTTGGGACGGCTCGGACGGCTTGTGGTGAATATGGGAGATAAAGGAGAGTGAGAGGAAGATGTAGGCTTGGGCGTGCATAACTAGCTGAGGTGAACCATTTCAACGTTTTATTTTCCTCTCCCTCATAATGGCATGGGAAACGGGCCAATGTGGCACCGCACCCGAGCCAACCCGTGTGTACACGCGCATGCATTGTGGTAGTACGTGAAGGAAAAATGACCTAGAGGCAATAATAAAGTTATTATTTATTTACTTATTTCATGATAAATGTTTATTATTCATGCTAGAATTGTATTAACCAGAAAAATAATACATGTGTGAATACATAGACAAACATAGTGTCACTAGTATGCCTCTACTTAACTAGCTCGTGAATCAAAGATGGTTAAGTTTCCTAGCCATAGACATGAGTTGTCATTTGATTAACGGGATCACATCATTAGGAGAATGAAGTGATTGACTTGACCCATTCCGTTAGCTTAGCACTTGATCGTTTAGTATGTTGCTACTGCTTTCTTCATGACTTATACATGTTCCTATGACTATGAGATTATGCAACTCCGTTCTTTGGAGGAACACTTTGTGTGCTACCAAACGTCTAACGTAATCGGGTGATTATAACAGAGCTCTACAGGTTTCTCGAAGGTACTTGTTGAGTTGGCATATTTGAGATTAGGATTTGTCACTCCGATTGTCGGAGAGGTATCTCTGGGCCCACTTTCGTGTCGCATCACTATAAGCGGTGCAAGCATTGCAACTAATGAGTTAGTTGCGGGATGATGTATTACGGAACGAGCAAAGACACTTGCTGGTAACGAGATTGAACTAGGTATTGAGATACCAACGATCGAATCTCGGGCAAGTAACATACCGATGACAAAGGGAACAACGTATGTTGTTATGCGGTTTGACCGATAAAGGTCTTCGTAGAATATGTGGGAGCCAATATGAGCATCCAGGTTCCGCTATTGGTTATTGACGGAGACATGTCTCGGTCATGCCTACATTGTTCTCGAACCCGTAGGGTCCGCACGCTTAAAGTTCGATGACGGTTATATTATGAGTTTATGTGTTTTGATGTACCGAAGGTAGTTCGGAGTCTCGGATGAGATCGGGGACATGACGAGGAGTCTCGAAATGGTCAATACATAAAGATCGATATATTGGAAGATATTCGGACATCGGAAATGTTCCGAGTGATTCGGGTATTTTTGGGACTACCGGAGAGTTACAGGAATTCGCTGGGGAGTATATGGGCCTTATTGGGCTTTAGGGGAAAGAGAGAGGAGAGGTTGGGCGCCCCCCAAGGCCTAGTCCGAATTGGACTAGGGGGAGGGGCTGCGCCCCCTCCTTCCTTCTCTTCTCTCTCCCCTTTCCTTGTCTCCTAATCCTACTACTTGGAAAGGCTCCTAGTTCTACTAGGAAATGGGGAATCCTACTCCCGGTGGGAGTAGGACTCCCCTAGGGCGCACCATAGAGAGGGACGGCCCTCCCCCTCCTCCACTCCTTTATATATGGAGAGAGGGGCACCCCTTGGAGACACAACAATTGATCTCTTGATCTCTCAGCCGTGTGCGGTGCCCCCCTCCACCATAGTCCTCCTCGATAATATTGTAGCGGTGCTTAGGCGAAGCCCTGCGACGGTAGAACATCAAGATCGTCACCACGCCGTCGTGCTGACGGAACTCTCCCTCAACACTCGGCTGGATCAGAGTACAAGGGACGTCATCGAGCTGAACGTGTGCTAGAACTCGGAGGTGTCGCAGTTTTGGTGCTTGATCGGTCGGGCCATGAAGACGGACGACTACATCAACCATGTTGTTGTAACGCTTCCGCTTTCGGTCCACGAGGGTACATGGACAACACTCTCCCCTCTCGTTGCTATGCATCACCATGATCTTGCGTGTGCGTAGGAATTATTTTGAAATTACTACGTTCCTCAACAGTGGCATCCGAGCCTAGGTTTTATGCGTTGATGTTATGCACGAGTAGAACACAAGTGAGTTGTGGGCGATATAAGTCATACTGCTTACCAGCATGTCATCCTTTGGTTCAGCGGTATTGTTGGATGAAGTGGCCCGGACCGACATTACGCGTACGCTTGCGCGAGACTGGTTTTATCGCCCTGCTTTGCACACAGGTGACTAGCGGGTGTCTGTTTCTCCAACTTTAGTTGAACTGAGTGTGGCTACCGGTCCTTGCGAAGGTTAAACCAGCACTAACTTGACGAACTATCGTTGTGGTTTTGACGCGTAGGTAAGAACGGTTCTTGCTAAGCCCATAGCAGCCATGTAAAACTTGCAACAACAAAATAGAGGACGTCTAACTTGTTTTTGCAGGGTATGTTGTGATGTGATATGGTCAAGATGTGATGCTATATTTTATTGTATGAGATGATCATGTTTTGTAACCGAAGTTATCGGCAACTGGCAGGAGCCATATGGTTGTCGCTTTATTGTATGAAATGCAATCGCCCTGTAATTGCTTTACTTTATCACTAAGCGGTAGCGATAGTCGTAGAAGCAATAGTTGGCGAGATGACAACGATGCTACGATGGAGATCCAGGTGTCGCGCCGGTGACGATGGTGATCATGACGATGCTTCTGAGATGGAGATCACAAGTACAAGATGATGATGGCCATATCATATCACTTATATTGATTGCATGTGATGTTTATCTTTTATGCATCTTATCTTGCTTTGATTGATGGTAGCATTATAAGATGATCTCTCACTAAATTTCAAGATAAAAGTGTTCTCCCCTGGTATGCACCGATGCCAAAGTTCATCGTGCCCAGACACCACGTGATGATTGTGTGTGATAAGCTCTACGTCCATCTACAACAGGTGCAAGCCAGTTTTGCACACGCAGAATACTCAAGTTAAACTTGACGAGCCTAGCATATACAGATATGGCCTCGGAACACTTAGACCGAAAGGTCGAGCGTGAATCATATAGTAGATATGATCAACATAGTGATGTTCACCATTGAAAGCTACTCCATTTCACGTTATGATCGGTTATGGTTTAGTTGATTTGGATCATGTGATCACTTAGATGACTACAAAGATGTCTGTCTAAGTGGGAGTTCTTAAGTAATATGATTAATTGAACTTAAATTTATCATGAACTTAGTCCTGGTAGTATTTTGCAAATTATGTTGTAGATCAATAGCTCGCGTTGTTGCTTTCATATGTTTATTTTGAAATGTTCCTAGAGAAAATTGTGTTGAAAGATGTTAGTAGCAATGATGCGGATTGGATCCGTGATCTGAGGTTTATCCTCATTGCTACACAGAAGAATTATGTCCTTAATGCACCGCTAGGTGACAGACCTATTGCAGGAGAAGATGCAGACGTTATGAATGTTTGGATAGCTCAATATGATGACTACTTGATAGTTTAGTGCACCATGCTTAACGGCTTAGAATCGGGACTTCAAAGTCGTTTTGAACGTCATGGACCATATGAGATGTTCCAGGAATTGAAGTTAATATTTGAAGCAAATACCCGAGTTGAGAAATATGAAGTCTCCAACAAGTTCTTTAGCTAAAAGATGGAGGAGAATCGCTCAACTAGTGAGCATGTGCTCAGATTGTCTGGGTACTACAATCACTTGAATCAAGTGGGAGTTAATCTTCCAGATAAGATAGTGATTGACAGAGTTCTCTAGTCACTATCACCAAGTTACTAGAACTTAGTGATAAACTATAGTATGCAAGGGATGACGAAAACGATTCCCGAGCTCTTCGTGATGTTGAAACCGATGAAGGTAGAAATCAAGAAAGAGCATCAAGTGTTGATGATTGACAAGACCACTACTTTCAAGAGAAGGGCAAAGGGAAAGTAAGGGAACTTCAAGTAGAATGACAAGCAAGTTGTCACTCCTGCAAAGAAGCCCAAAGCTGGACCAAAGCCTGAAACTGAGTTCTTTCACTGCAAAGGAAATGGTCACTGGAAGCGGAAATGCCCTAAATATTTGGTGGATCAGAAGGATGGCAAAGTGAACAAGGGTATATTTGATATACAGGTTATTGATGTGTGCCTTACTAGTGTTTATAGTAGTCCCTGATTATTTGATACTTGTTCGGTTGCGAAGATTAGTAACTCGAAACAGGAGTTACAGAATAAACAGAGAGTAGTTGAAGGGGAAGTGACAATGAGTGTTGGAAGTAGTTCCAAGATTGATATGATCATCATAACACACTCCCTATACTTTGGGGGTTAGTGTTAAACCTAAATAAATGTTATTTAGCGTTTGCGTTGAGCATGAACATGATTTGATCATGTTTATTGCAATACGGTTATTCATTTAAAGTCAGAGAATAATTGTTGTTCTGTTTACATGAATAAAACCTTCAATGGTCATACACCCAATGAAAATAGTTTGTTGGATCTCGATCGTAATGATACACATATTCATAATATTGATGCCAAAAGATGCAAAGTTAATAATGATAGTGCAACTTATTTGTGGCACTTGTCGTTTGGAGTCATATCGATGTAAAAGCATGAAGAAACTCCATAATGATGGATTTTAGGAATCACCTGGTTATGAATCATTTGATGCTTGCGAACCGTGCCTTTAGGGCAAGATGACTAAAAACTCCGTTCTCCGGAACAATGGAACGAGCTACTGACTTGTTGGAAATAATACATACTGATGTATGCAGACCAATGAGTATTAAAGGCTCGTGGCGGGTATCGTTATTTTCCGACCTTCACAGATGATTTGAGCAAATATGGGTATATGTACTTGATGAAACATAAGTCTGAAATAGTTGAAAGGTTCAAACAATTTCAGAGTGAAGTGGAGAATCATCATAACAAGAAAATAAAGTTTCTACAATCTGATCGTAGAGAAGAATATTTGAGTTACGAGTTTGGCCTTCATTTTAAACAACGTGGAATAGTTTCATAGTTCACGCCACATGGAGCACCACAGCATAATGGTGTGTCCGAATGTCATAACCGCACTTCATTGGATATGGTACGATCTATGATGTATCTTACCGATTTACCACTATCGTTTTGGGGTTATGCATTAGAGATAGCTGCATTCACTTTAAATAGGGCATCATCTAAATCCGTTGAGACGACACCGTATGAACTATGGTTTAGCAGTAAACCTAAGCTGCCATTTCCTAAAGTTTGGAGTTGCGATGCTTATGTGAAAAAGGTTTCAACCTGATAAGCTCGAACCCAAATCGGAGAAGTGCTTCTTCATAGAATACCCAAAGGAAACTATTGGGTACACCTTCTATCACAGATCCAAAGGCAAAACATTCGTTGCTAAGAATGGATCCTTTCTAGAGAAGGAGTTTCTCTCGAAAGAAGTGAGTGGGAGGAAAGTAGAGCTTGATAAGGTAATTTGTACCTTCTCTCGAATTGGAAAGTAGTTCATCACAGAAATAAGTTCCAGTGATTCCTACACCAATTAGTGAGGAAGCTAATGATGATGATCATTAAACTTCAAATTAAGTTACTATAAAATCTCGTAGGTCTTCCAAAGTACAGTCCACACCAGGTGAATGCGGTAATACTGTTACGGAAGTCATGTTACTAGACCATGATGAACCTACAAACTATGAGGAAGCGATGATGAGCCCAGATTCCACGAAATGGCTTGAGGCCATGAAATCTGAGATGGGATCCATGTATGAGAACAAAGTGTGGACTTTGGTGGAGTTGCCGATGATCGGCAAGCCATATTGTATAAATGGATCTTCAAGAGGAAGGCGGGCGCTAATAGTAGTGTTACTATCTACAAAGCTCGACTTATGCAAAAAGGTTTTCGACAAGTTCAAGGTGTTGACTACAATGAGATTTTCTCAAGCAGTAGCGATGCTTAAGTCTTTCGAATCATGTAGCAATTGCCACGTTTTATGAAATCGGCAAATGGATGTCAAGACTTCATTCCTTAATGGTTTTCTTAATGAAGAGTTGTATATGATGCAACGGAAGGTTTTGTCAATCCTAAAGGTGCTAACAAAATGTGCAAGATTGAGCGATCCATCTATGGACTAGTGCAAGCATCTCGAGTTGGAATATACGCTTTGATAAGTTGATCAAAGCATATTGTTTTATCTGATTTGCGGTGAGTGGGAGCACTACCGCCTTTCGATAAATATATGTGAGTAACATATTGTTGATCGAAAATGATGTAGAATTTTTCTAGAAAGCATAAAGGAGTATTTGAAAGGAGTTCTATAAAAGAAAGACGTCGGTAAAGCTACTTACATATTGAGCATCAAGATCTATTGAGATAAATCAAGACGCTTGATAAGTTTTTTAATAAGTACATACCTTGTCAAGATTTTGAAATAGTTCAAAATGGAACAGTCAAAGAAAGAGTTCTTGCCTGTGTTGCAAAGGTGTGAAATTGAGTAAGACTCAAATCCCGACCACGACAGAAAATAGAAAAGAGAATGAAAGTCATTCCCTATGCCTCAGTCATAGGTTCTATAAAGTATGCTATGCTATGTACCAGACCTATTGTATACTTGCTCTGAATTTGGGAAGGGAGTACAATAGTGATCTAGGAGTAGATCACTGGACATTGGTCAAGAATATCCTTAGTGAGGACTAACAAAATATTTCTCAATTATAGAGGTGATAAAAGAGCCCGTCGTAAAGAGTTACATCGGTGCAAGCTTTCACACCGATCCAGATGACTCTAAGTCTCAATCTGGATACATATTGAAAGTGGGAGCAATTAGCTAGAGTAGCTCCGTGCAGAGCATTGTAGACATAGAATATTTGTAAAATACATACGGCTTTGAATGTGACAGACCCGTTGACTAAGCTTCTCTCACGAGTAAAACATGATCACACCTTAGTACTCTTTGGGTGTTAATCACATAGAGATGTGAACAAGATTATTGACTCTAGTAAACCCTTTGGGTGTTGGTCACATGAGGTTGTGAACTATGGGTGTTAATCATATCTGAGATATGAATATTGGTGTTAAATCACATGGCGATGTGAACTAGATTATTGACTCTAGTGCAAGTGGGAGGCTGAAGGAAATATGCCTAGAGGCAATAATAAAGTTATTATTTATTTCCTTATTTCATGATAAATGTTTATTATTGATGCTAGAATTGTATTAACCAGAAACATAATACATGTGTGAATACATAGACAAACATAGTGTCACTAGTATGCCTCTACTTGACTAGCTCGTGAATCAAAGATGGTTAAGTTTCCTAGCCATAGACATGAGTTGTCATTTGATTAACGGGATCACATCATTAGGAGAATGAAGTGATTGACTTGACCCATTCTGTTAGCTTAGCGCTTGATCGCTTAGTATGTTGCTATTGCTTTCCTCATGACTTATACATGTTCCTATGACTATGAGATTATGCAACTCCCGTTTACCGGAGAACACTTTGTGTGCTACCAAATGTCTAGCGTAATCGGGTGATTATAAAGGAGCTCTCAGTGTCTCGAAGGTACTTGTTGAGTTGGCGTATTTCGAGATTAGGATTTGTCACTCCGATTGTCGGAGAGGTATCTCTGGGCCCACTCGGTAATGCACATCACTATAAGCCTTGCAAGCATTGCAAGTAATGAGTTAGTTGCGGGATTATGTATTACGGAACGAGCTAAGACACTTGCCGGTAACGAGATTGAACTAGGTATTGAGATACCAACGATCAAATCTCGGGCAAGTAACATACCGATGACAAAGCGAACAACGTATGTTGTTATGCGATTTGACCAATAAAGATCTTCGTACAATATGTAGGAGCCAATATGAGCATCCAGGTTCCGCTATTGGTTATTGACGGAGGCGTTTCTCGGTCATGTCTACATTGTTCTCGAACCCGTAGGTTCCGCGCTTAAAGTTCGATGGCGGTTATATTATGAGTTTATGTGTTTTGATGTACCGAAGGTAGTTCGAACTCCCGGTTGAGATTGGGGATATGACGAGGAGTCTTGAAATGGTCAAGACATAAAGATCGATATATTGGACGACTATATTCGGACATCGGAAATGTTCCGAGTGATTCGGGTATTTTTTGGTGTACCAGAGAGTTACGGGAATTCGCCGGGGAGTATATGGGCCTTATTGGGATATAGTGGAAAGAGAGAGGAGAGGTTGGGCGCCCCCCAAGGCCTAGTCCAAATTGGACTAGGGGGAGGGGCTGCTCCCCCTCCTTCCTTCTCTTCTCTCTCCCCTTTCCTTGTCTCCTACTCCTACTACATGGAAGGGCTCCGAGTTCTATTAGGAAAGGGGGAATCCTACTCCCGGTGGGAGTAGGACTCCCCTAGGGCGCGCCATAGAGAGGGCCGGCCCTCCCCCTCCTCCACTCCTTTATATACGGGGAGAGGGGCACCCCTTGGAGACACAACAATTGATCTCTTGATCTCTTAGCCGTGTGCGGTGCCCCCCTCCACCATAGTCCTCCTTGATAATATTGTAGCGGTGCTTAGGCGAAGCCCTGCGACGGTAGAACATCAAGATCGTCACCATGCCGTCGTGCTGACGGAACACTCCCTCGACACTCGGCTGGATCGAAGTACGAGGGACGTCATCAAGCTAAACTCGGAGGTGCCGTAGTTTCGGTGCTTGATCGGTCGGGCCGTGAAGACGTACGACTACATCAACCGCGTTGTTCTAACACTTCCGCTTTTTATCTCCGAGGGTACGTGGATAACACTCTCCCCTCTCGTTGCTATGCATCACCCTGATCTTGCGTGTGCGTAGGAATTTTTTTGAAATTACTATGTTCCTCAACAATACGACCCCGCGTAGCACTCTAGCAATTTAAACGCGTCGAGAGATGAGCTCCATGACATGCATGCAGCGGCTAGCGATGGTCGCGCATCTAGACCCATGTAGAATGTGTAATAGCCATAATGCCTTGCAACCAATGTTGAATGCTGCGAGGGCGGCCGCAGCAGGGCTGCGCGCGTGCATGCTTTTCAAGGCTGCTCAAATGCAGCGTGTTGTCCATCGGTCCAACGGGTGGGCCGCTTTAATGAAGCCCAACAACACATGGCAGGCCTGCTAAGTCCTTGTCTAAAAAACCAACGTAAAAAATGGGCTAAAACGACCAACCAATGAAAGTGCAGCCCGCGGATCTGTAACGTTGCTCCTGATCCAGACCATTGCTTATATTCACATCCATCCAATCGTCTAGAATGCTGCGTGTCATAATATTTAGCATCTTCGAATCAGCCAATTAGAGTGCAGCCCGCGGATCGCTGACGTAGCCCTAGTGCCCGATCCGTAGCATCCATTCACAGCGATCAATGGCCCGAGAGGACTGTGGGGTTTTGACGGGGTTTTGAGAGGTTTTCAATGGTTATGGTTGAGCATAACTAATTCAAAAAAAATCAAAAAAAATATAAAACTTGTGCCATTCATCGTTCTATGTCACTAAGTATCTAGGAAAAATAAGAAACTTGGACTACGAATATTTTCATGAAAAAACCTTCACAAAAGATGGCTATCAATAACGAGGTTGTAGGGTTTGGAAGAGAAGTGAGCTAGGTTTATTGTTAAACATGTCATACTTGATCGAAATGATCCAATATCAGGAAGGACTATATACACAAACTAGATGTCAAGTTTCCTTTTTTGGCTCATTTAGAGAAGGTCGAAAAAAAACTTTCTTACAAATGGGTCTGTTTTCCCTAGCTTTGGAGGGGTTTTGGAGCTCATGTAGAGCACATTTTTCATGTCCAGAGTTTCACATAATAAAAGTGCTCCGATTAATCAACTAACATGCATAATAGTCCAGAAATCATTGTAACACTAATACCACAGACCAAATAATTTCAAATTTGAATTTTGGCTCAAATTTGAACTTTGGCTCAAACTTGAATATTATTACACAAATACACATCATGTCAAAGTAAATACCATTACACAAATTCAGTCAAGGTTTTATTACTACATCATAGTAGCAATACACAAGTTTCAACAAATTTTCACTTCTGCTTCTTCCTACCATTTAATTTCTTCTTCTTCTTTTTATCAATGCTTGTTTTTGATTGTACAACACCAGTTCACTCAAGGTCTTGATTTTCTTCATTGGACTGCCTAGAACAACATCTTCATTTCGCACCTAGCAGTTGTAGTACCATCGGACCCAATATCACCATTGGCAACACAACTTCCAATATAGGCTCGATTGGCACCACATCAGCTATCTTGATTGGCAACTCAACTTCGACATAGGCTCAGCTTGCACAACATCAAAATCTTGCTCATCTTGAGAGGTGCCCATATTATCGATTGGCACGAACATCAAAATCTTGCTCATCTTACAAACAGCACATCAAAGTCTTGCTCATTATGCACCACACCATCCAAGTCTGGTTGAATGTGTATTGTTTCACCAAAATTTCCCTTTCTTCTACAACCATTGCGTATTGCATTTTTCTTTGGCCAGCACTCTTCAACAACAAGGGGCTCACCTGCACGCTTCCTCCTAAAAAGATAAAGCATGCCAACTGGTTAGTAATTGAAAAATGCAACAAAATAGTAAACAATGCAAACAGGGACCCAACAAACATATGCCCACATACTTTGCCCTTTCACGAGTGTAACAACATTTGGGAGATCCATCTCGGTGCCCAAGTTCCTGGCGCAACTTGCATCTATTTTTGTTACCTTTTGGGACCTTTTCTCTTTCCATCCTTCTTTCCCTTGCCCTTTTACTACCCCACCTTTCTCAAACCATGCCTTGAATCTACTCTCTTTAGGCCTGCCAGCCTTTCTTTTTGTTAGGGAGGACACATGGAAAATTCAATTTGCACTTGCACCCACTTGAGACTGATCTGTAAGTGCTGGAATTAGAGTTGCATATGCAGCTTTGAATCTTGCTCTTGAGTAATATTCGTGCAAATATGGGTGCATGTTTATCTTAGGTCGGGAGGCCAAGAAAAGTATGGCATGATGACATGGTTTCCTAGTGTGTTGCCACTCCAAACAAGGGCAATCATGCATTTCAGTTTTAAGAACATGCCTTCTACCAGTTTTCTATCTCTAACTTTAGGACCCCACACGTAAGATTTTTCAACAGATAAATGTGTAAGATATTTGCTCTGTTGACCACTGTTGTACCACTTGTAGGAAGCTTATCCTTGTAGACAATAACCAATCCTTCTTCTCAATTCCCATAAGTGCATGATCATGATCCTGATTTAGTCAACCATGTCATGCACAGGCAAATTTTTTAACTGCTTCACCTTGTTGTTCAAACTTTCTTCCAAGTTGTTGTTGATATGATTACACTTGATGGCAGTTTTAAATCCCGACCTATACCATAATAGAGAATGGTAGGTGTTCACCCATGGACCAAACTCGTGGCATGCTGTCATTGTCTTACCAAGATGATATGAATGTGTCTGTTTAGTGTAAGATCTTGCTGCTGGCCACATGCGACCAAATTCTTCACCTCTGAATTTTTTGATCAAATTCATCCACATATGGCCGAGGTGCTCCCTCTGCTCACAATGGAGGAAAACATTCTTCACTGCGTTTTCTAGCCCTTTGCATGCATCTATGTGCACTGCCAAAGGTGACACCGGCCCTATGCATCTTTTCAACTGCATGATGAACCATGTCCACGAGACCTCTGTCTCTGACTGAAATAAGCCAATAGCAACAGGGAACATCCAGTTGTGTCCATCCAAAGCATTGGAAGCTGCCAATTGAACATTCCACTAGCGAGTCAAAAATGATGAGTCTATGCTCAAATATGGACGACACCCTGCCTTGAAGCCATCAATGCAAGGCTTTAAAGCAATCAAAAAACTTAGAGAAAAGACCTCTTCCATCCTCTGTTGCCTCAATATCTATCTCCACAACACTGCCAGGTAACCTCTTCCCCACCTCTGCTTTGAAATTATAAAGCATCCTAAAAAAATTGCCCAGTCACCATATAATTGTTCCATTGACCTTTGTTTTGCCTTCCACACCGTGTTATACTTCACCTTAATGGGGTATTGCTTTTCCAAGTCTACTTTAAGTTTCTTTGCAGTAGTGTTTGGTTTCTTGGCTAAAATAGGAGTGATCTTTTTTGCAATCCAAAGCTGTGATGTCATGGTTGATACTCTCTGTGAACTTGTAATACAAGTATGTGTTGGGGAGCGTAGTAATTTCAAAAATTTCCTCGCACACGCAAGATCATGGTGATGCATAGCAACGAGAGGGAGAGTGTTGTCTCGTACCCTCGTGAGACCGGCGGCGATCTGGCGTAGAGGAAGTAGTCGTGCGTTCTCCTCGCGATCAAACCGATCCCAGCCGTTACTCCGGCGCCTCCGAGTTCTTGACACACGTACAGCTCGGTGGCGCTCCTCGGGCTCCGATCCAGCAAAGCTCCGGGAGGTAGAGTTCGTCGGCCTGACGGCGTGGTGGCGATCTTGATGTTCTACCGACGCAGGCTTCGCCTAAGCACCGCTTCTGATATGACCGAGGTGGATTATGGTGGAGGGGGCACCGACACGGCTAAGGAGCGATCTCAAGGATCAACTTGTGTGTCTATGGGGTGCCCCTGCCCCGTATATAAAGGAGGGAGGGAGGAGGAGGCCGGCCTAGGGAGGAGGCGCGCATAGGGGAGTCCTACTCCCACCGAGTAGGATTCCCCTTTCCTAGTCCAACTAGGGATCCTTCCATGTATTAGGAGTAGGAGACTAGGAAGGGAAGAGAGAAGGGAAGGAAGGAGGGTGCGGCCTCCCCTAGCCCATTCGGACTAGGGCAAGGGGGCGCGCGCCCTGCCCTAGGCAGCCCTCTCCCTTTCCCGCAGGCCCAATAAGGCCCAATACTTCTCCCGGCGAATTCCGTAACTCTCGGTACTCGAAAAATACCGAATCACTCGGAACCTTTCCGAACTCGAATATAGTCATCAATATATCGATCTTTACGTCTCGACCATTTGAGACTCCTCGTCATGTCCCCGATCTCATCCGGGACTCGAACTCCTTCGGTACATCAAAACTCATAAACTCATAATATAAGCATCGCCGAAACCTTAAGCGTGCGGACCCTACGGTTCGAGAACAATGTAGACATGACCGAGACCGTCTCCGGTCAATAACCAATAAGCGGGACCTGGATGCCCATATTGGTTCCTACATATTCTCTGAAGATCTTTATCGGTCGGACCGCATAACAACATACGTTGTTCCCTTTGTCATCGGTATGTTACTTGCCCGAGATTCGATCGTCGGTATCCAATACCTAGTTCAATCTCGTTACCGGCAAGTCTCTTTACTCGTTCCGTAATACATCATCTCGCAACTAACTCATTAGTTACAATGATTGCAAGGCTTAAGTGATGTGC
This sequence comes from Aegilops speltoides, assembly GCA_021437245.1. Taxonomy (NCBI): domain Eukaryota; kingdom Viridiplantae; phylum Streptophyta; class Magnoliopsida; order Poales; family Poaceae; genus Aegilops; species Aegilops speltoides. Next base: position 23,849,739 of record CM038147.1, read on the forward strand.
ATTACTGAGAGGGCCCAGAGATACCTCTCCGACATTCGGGGAGACAAATCCTAATCTCGAAATACGCCAACCCAACAAGTACCTTTGGAGACACCTGTAGAGCACCTTTATAATCACCCAGTTACTTTGTGACGTTTGGTAGCACACAAAGTGTTCCTCCGGTAAACGGGAGTTGCATAATCTCATAGTCATAGGAACATGTATAAGTCATGAAGGAAGCAATAGCAACATACTAAACGATCGTGTGCTAAGCTAACGGAATGGGTCATGTCAATCAGATCATTCAACTAATGATGTGACCTTGTTAATCAAATAACAACTCCTTGTTCATGGTTAGGAAACATAACCATCTTTGATTAACAAGCTAGTCAAGTAGAGGCATACTAGTGACACTCTGTTTGTCTATATATTCACACATGTATTATGTTTCCGGTTAATACAATTCTAGCATGAATAATAAACATTTATCATGATATAAGGAAATAAATAATAACTTTATTATTGCCTCTAGGGCATATTTCCTTCAGTCTCCCACTTGCACTAGAGTCAATAATCTAGATCACATCACCGTGTGATTAACATCGATAGTTCACATCATCATGTGATTAACACCCATAGTTCACATCGCCATGTGACCAACTCCCAAAAGGTTTTACTAGATTCAGTAATCTAGTTCACATCGCTATGTGATTAACACCCAAAGAGTACTAAGGTGTGATCATGTTTTGCTTGTGAGAGAATCTTAGTCAATGGGTCTTTCACATTCAGAGCCGTATGTATTTTGCAAATATTCTATGTCTACAATGCTCTGCATGGAGCTACTCTAGCTAATTGCTCCCACTTTCAATATGTATCCAGATTAAGACTTAGAATCATCTGGATCAGTGCCAAAACTTTTATCGACGTAACCCTTTACGACGAACCTTTTGTCACCTCCATAATCGAGAAACATATCCTTATTCCACTAAGGTGTTCTGTTACACATTTATGGTGAGTTCACATGTTCCCTAACACATAGTCGTTTTGTTCTAGGTACATATAACCCCAGATGGTGTTCTAGGTACACATTTGTGGTCAACAATAGTCGTTTTGTTCCAGGAATATATAATGCTCGGATGGTGGTCAGTTATTTATTTTATGAGTTCTAACTTGTTCCGAGAACAACAGTCGTATTAGTTTGTACATATAAGACATGGATGGTGTCCCTGTAGGCATTTATAGTGAGTTCTAAACTTGTTCCTCGAACACACGATCGTCTTGTTCCAGTACACATAATCCTGAAATGATATTCCGTATATATAGCCCCGATGATGAATCGGTATATAAGGGGAAACTCTTCCTCACCGCTGATCCGTGGTGGACATCCGCCGATGATGCCGCCGGATCGGATTCAATCGCATGGCTGCTCGGGCGCCTCTGGTCCCACGCCCTCTATCTCGAAACATCAGCCAGAATGTGCCTCCTTATCCTCACAAGCGCAGACGCTCATCCTTTCTCCTAGCACGCTATCCATCTCAAGCCCAGCCATGGCAATACGATTGCTCCTTCAGCCGTAAACCACATGTTGCCTCAAGATTGAAATCACGCCACGACGTGAGCGCCATCAACCTCACCACTGTCCCGGCACTCTAGCGCTAGACACAGCCACATCACAACCCCTTATGTTCACGGACACTCTAAGTTTCTAATAATAACGTTGTTGTAACGGTTGCAATCAAGACTGCTGATGCGGCCAAGATGTTGTTGCAATTTTTGTAGCAAGAGTCTTTTATAGAAAAGTAGGTGCGACGGAGATGTCTTTTCAAAATTTTGCAACAAAGGTCTTGTTGCAGAAAATTAGAGGGACTTGTTGCAGAAATTAGAGAATAAGAGGTTTTGCAAGGGGACTTGTTGCGAAAATCGAGAAAAGGATGTTTCGCAACAAAGCTCTTGTCAGGAAATTAGAGAAGAGAAGGTTTCGCAACAAAGCTCTTGTTGCAGGAAACTATAGAAGAGGAGGTTTTCAACAAGAGTATTGTTGCAAAATTAGAGAAGAGAGACCGACGGCTTGCATCGCAATCGAACGGCTTTTGCGAGGTGGCAGATCTTTCTAAAAGAACCGCCGGCCGACGCCAGAGCACTCCATACGGAAATGTGTATCCGAACACCATACGGAGATTACGGTACCGAACAAGTACGACTGTGTGCTCTGGGAACAAGTTTAAAACTCACCACAAATGTGTAACAAGAACACCTTCCGGAGCTTATATGCACGGAACAAGAACGACTGTTGTTCCTAGAATCGGTTTTAGAACTCGCCATAAATGTGTAATCGAACACCATGGGGCTTATATGTTGCAGAATAAGAACGGCTATGTGCTCCCTAACAAGTTCAAAACTCACCACAAATATGTACCGTAATAACAACACGAGGCTTAGGAACAAAACGAATGTTGTTTTCACAATAAGTTCGAACTCACCACAAATATGTACTTAACACCATCTAAGGCTTATCTCAGATCTCGAACAAGAACAATTGTTTGTTCCCGAACAAGTTCAGAACTCACCATAAATAAATACCCTGATCACTATCCGAGGCTTATATGTACCGAACAAGAACGATTGTTGTTCCGGAACAAGTTGAGAACTCACCAGAAATGTGTACTCGTATACCATCCGAGGCTTATATGTACTTTCCTAACATCGATCGTTGTTGTCGGAACAAGTTCGTAACTCACCACAAATATGTATCTCAACACCATTGAGACGGATATGTACCGAGTAACAACGGACTTTTGTTTATGAACATCATTACCATCATTATGAAATGTGATCTTGTACCAAGAACATACATTTTTATTACTGTACCAAGAACAGATGTGATCTTGTACCAATAACATATTCTTCTTTTTATACTGTACCAAGAACAGTTGGATGTGGAACAGACAGTTCAGAGCATAATTGTCGGACACACCAGTTCACGTGCACGCCACTACATCTGAGTCTATTATATTATGCCGCACCTATTTACAGCTCCATAGGCAATATGCCTTTCTGCTACAGTGTACCACAAATAAAAAATCTCTTTTGTATGAGGATGCGGCTGTGTCTCTACACAAATCGAGGCACCGGGAAGCCGTTTCAGCGACAGTCTAATTGCATGCAGCAGATATTACCCATTGGACAGCCGTGCCGGAGGTGGCAGATTCCATTTTAAGATGTGTCCCCACAAAGCGTGATCACTACTCACGAGGTAAATCGGTGTTTACCCTGCAAACCAGAATCGAAATGAGATATTGACAGGCCAATGTCTGTAATAAATATTGCAAACTGATTGCAATTAGCAAAAATCACAATGTAAATGACAAGGCTAACTTTAAAAGAGGTGGCTAACTTGGACAAGCTAGAATTCCATGTTTGCCCGGTTCAGGAAACTAAATATAACTCTTTTGCATACCAAATTAAGCAATGTGCTTCGTGTGGTGCCTTACCAAGTTCAAGTTCTGCCAGCAAAAACAAGATTTTAGTGTAACTAGATAATCTGCAACAAGTATTAATTTTGAAGGAATAGATTTGGCAGGAGTAGACCTGGCAGGATGTCTACAATATTAAAGGCGATGCTTGAAGGGACAGCATGCAGACAGTGATCACAGGTCACACAGGTCTAGGAGGCTCATTTTTACACACACCGCCGGCTATACTGAATACTCTATGACAACTGTCAGCACACTTGAATCGGCCCCACATATCATTCTCCTTTCAGCCACTGATGGAAAGTACTTTGGCTCACGAACTCCACCGTTCCTAGCTAGCCAATGGGGACTATGTCTATTTGGACGCAGGGACGCGATCAATGCAGCAGAATTCAGCACTACGTACACACGTTTTCCAGATGAGTTGTGGTGCAGTGTAGGCATCCAAATGAGCAGGCACTCAGATTTTGAATCGCGAGCGACATGTTTAACCTTTTGTTTTTTATGTACCATCGTAGCATATGTCATGTCCACGCTTGTTATTAGGGGAATCAAACCTACAGGCATAGCCAGGCCTAGCCTCGCTTGAAATACAAATACATCCGACTCGCGCTTAGCAAACAGTACAACTGGTAATAGCTTGCTCGCTACAGTAAATGACACATATCCCTATGAACTGAATCTGGACCAATGAGATAGGGGTGCCTAGACCGGTGCTAAAAATCCGTTTCTTATACAAAAACGAAAAGGAAAAGGTTTGAGGATAACAAAGCAAAAAAGTGCAGCTCGGTGAATGTAGCTCCGCTGCATGTGGTCCGGAAGGGTCCACCACATTGGGTCTATAGTATGCAGCCTTTTCCTACATTTCTTTAAGAGGTTGTTTTAGGACTTGACTCGTGGGCAGCAGCTTTACTCGCAAGACAAGGCTCCTTCTTAGGAAACAAAGCAAAATAAAACAAAAAAGGAAGGATAAAAAATAGAATCTACATAGGGTGATTGACTTTATGCTAGCTAAAAATAAATATTTATTTAGTGTCATGATTTCAGAAGTTTATAAAGTGTGCAACCTGTCCTTGCTATCTATCACGATGAGGGAAGCTGACTGCCTGCTTCCCACTGCATGCACACCTGCCCTGATGCAGCCCAAGACATCTGTAACCCTTCCCCAAGTGCTGCCAATTGATTGGGAAGCCCCGATGGGGTTTGATGTGTCTACTGTGAATAAAAAGGCTAATGGTGATCCAAAATGCTACACTTACGGCTAGCATTGCACAGTTTGCTACTACGGACTCTCTCCCCACCAATCTCGTGTCCCTGATTTTCACTGGGTCCTCCTCATTCCAACTTCCAACCAAATATGGACACATGTTCCCGTGAACAACAATCCCGTATGAGTTGAGCATAAGTGTAGCATCGCTCATGGTGATCAAAAGGATCAGAGTAAAGAATGTGCAGCGCTTAGCACACATTTATTTTTTGTCTGTTAATTAATTAATTTTCCGACAGCTATCTCTGATACAATTAAAATAATTCCGCCCAGTTTGTAGCCCAATATGTTTCTGCACACACACAAGTACTTTTTTAGGTGCATTATATGAGTTAAATAGCAATATGATTTATTTGGTACTTCATGGTATTATCTCTATTAAAGGGGTGTCATTAGTTCGCCGGTTCGTTAGCACTAAGATAGGAAGGTGATTGCTGCCCAGTTGTCGGAGCTATGGGGGCCTCTGCCTTGGACCTATTTCTGAATTTTGTCAATAAAAATAACCTATTTGATTAGAACTATTTTAGCATTTGCCCCCCTAGGTGATTTTTTGGCTAGCTCGCACTGTTGCCGCTTGTCACAGTGTTGATCATTGGCTCACTTGGAACAAGAGTTAGCGGATTTTGTGATAAAAGTGAGGGTTGAGAGTGAGCGGTATGGGGTTGGGTTAGTATGTTAAATTATGGCTGTCTCAAGCAGTAATTTCCATACATTAATTTTTTGGCAAATTGCATTTCACTACAGATGGCTTTGTAGGAAATTGCATGAGCGAGCGATTCATTTTTGCATCGCTCAATTTTTTAGTTAGAAGGGTAAATGTATTGGTTGGTTCAAGAGTTAATAACGGAAACAGTGGCATATACATCATATTTTTGTTTCCTGTTAATGCACAATTCAACTATTTACGCTATAACATGGCAATGGCTAAGGCGACATCGGATCTGCCTTCTTGACTTGGGGATGTCACGGGCAGCGCACGCCTGCCCTCCTTGATGGTGGTGATGGATCGACATGAACACGAGGGAGGGATCAGGCAACAGCAGGTTGGTTGGTGGACTCTCTTGGCTGTCCGGGAAGTATGATGGAAGGGAGAGAGGGCCATGGCGAAGGTGAGGTGGACATCATCCATTTTGGAAGGAGGGGGCTCCAGTGAGAAACCCGCCACGAGAGAAAATCAGGAAGGAAGGGTCCAGCAAGAAAAGGAAGGGTACGCCGTGGTGATACATTTTGAACCACGTGTTGGAGATAACATGATGCATAGTCTGAACAAACCACGCTTCCCCAGACCAGAGGGTTGAATTTTGGGGAGCTTGATGGAGGCCCATTTGATTTTCTAACATGGCTAATGATGAGCAAGAAATGAGCATCGACCTTACAAATGACCAAACTATTTAATTGATTTACTTATACATATTCTAGCCTGTGGCAACGCACGGGCAATTTACTAGTATTTATAGGTAGACAATCTATCCGCATAAACCGGATTAAGCAGGATCTAGAAAGCCCACTGAGAACGTAAAGGAGCGGCGCCCTGAACAAACACCACATGCAGCACTGCATGTAGACACGTAGTCACACCGCGGTCTATCTGGTCAAAGACAGCGATAAGAACATTTACTACTCCGTTTAGGTGAATAAGTCATTCGTAGTTCTAGGTCATTGATTTGATAAATTAAATATGTGTTATATGTAATGAAAAGTATATCACTAGATTTCTACACGGATGTAGTTTCTAAATATATATTTTTGTCACATATAAAACATATTTAGATAGTTAAATCATCAACCTAGAACTACGCAAATGACTTATTCACCGAGACGGAGGTAGTAGGAGGAACGATCGATGGGCGCCGCTGTCTACGAAGCAACCCAGTGACCAATAGCAAGGCACAGAAGCACACAGAACAACTTTATCGCACGGACTGCCCCCCGGCCAGCAAAATACTAAACGAACCAACAAAAGCCGCACACACGTTTAAGAAATTTGAAACGAAAAACTGAACACACCACACATTCGTACACAGTCACTTACCAAAAAATACACGTGCCATGTAAAGGGTTACCAAGCGGTCGTTTTCATCCAAGTGGGTTAATCTCAGGCCGAAAACGTCCCCATATATAGAGGCTTGGTGATTAATATCAACATGTGCTTAATAAGTATACTACCCCACTTTTAAGTAACGGTATAAACTCTTGAGATTGTTTGTGAGTGGCTTCTTTCCTAGCTTCTTCTCTCGTACTAGTCATATGTTCGGCTTGTTTACTCCCAGCTCAGAGGCTTGTTTCTTCGCACTAAAAAAAGCAAAATCACTGGGCAAGGCGGTTTAGGAGTCGACGTTAGAGATGCCCTAACCATACTCCGTGTTTTTGTCTCTGGTTTGATTAGCACGGACTCGCGCGTGATGGTTGGTTCGCATGTTCACACAACCTGTTAAACACACACTGCATTATCCGATCGGGTGCCTGTATGCTTTTGTTTTGAACATACTACGATCACAGATGCTCACAACACATTTGTAGGGCTACATAACAGGCGGCAGTCTTGGTCAACAATGTTACAACTTAAATCTTTCTTTTTGAACTGGCATTACAACTTAATCTTGCCTGTATGAACCTCTTAGTTGGCTAACGCTCGCTGGGGACGATGGAAATCACGCACGATCTTGAAGGCAATTTGTTGTAGGATGTGGCAATTTTTTCAGACTACCATGTAAGTCTCTTCTAGAGAAGACATATTTTTCCTAAACTGCTATTGTTTGATGGAGATCAAACGGCTGCGAGGGTGTTCCTTCCAGTAAATGTTCGCTAGTTTGCATTACCGTAAGATTAAGCGTGCAAAACCTATTCCATTTTCTGCATGGCAAGATAGGACTGGAAAGTTTTTCTTCTTTTTCTATGGTTGTCTAGGTCGATATTATAGTATCGCACGCCAGCAAACATGTAAGGTAGGCCACAATCACTTTTTAAAATGGATTTTATTTTCATAAAAACCATTCATGGCATATAAAAATATTCAAAAATACAAAAATTAGAAAATGTCCATGGCTTTTAAAAATGTTTTTAAATTTATAAACATCTATGATTAAAAATGCTTGTTAACTTTAAAAATGTTCCCCAATCTTTTTTTTTTGAATTTGAAGAAGTTATCAAAATATAAAAATAGTTCCAAATTTAAAAATTATGGACTTTATTTTTCACAAAGTTTATAAAAATGTCTCTAATTCAAAAGGAGAGAAATAAAATACGAGTAGACACTCAAAAATGAAAAAGTAATAATAAATAAACGAGAAAACCGAATCTAACAAGCTAACAAATGGTTGCCTCACTCGCACCGGCAGGTCCAATCGGCACTCGGTTGTTACATTGCTATTCCTAGTGTTTTATGCACATAACAGGATTTCAGAAGAGAGAAATAATAAAGGCTCCCTCTTGAAGAAAGAAAAATGTGTATTAGTAACAAATAAGAAAAATGGTTCAAAACAAGGCAGCGTCTTCCTTAGAAAATCAGCATGAGTTTTCTAAACATATACTACTATATTATTATAAAGTATTTCCCACTCTTCTGAGCGTGAGCTCCTACTGGTGCATCATCTCATTGCTTCTCTAGCTCCTGACGGGTCGTGCGAGGACGCGCGATTCCTCAGTTTTTGATAAGCAATTCAGCACGGACTACTTCTACCGCCTGCTGACCTTCCGTGGTGTTTCTTGTGCCTTCCATGATTTGGTCTGGGACGTTGATCCCCTTGAAGCACAAAACTTTCTGGTTAGCTTTTGGGGCCGCTAAACACTAGAGACAACATGATCAAGAAGCATTGACGGCCGCTGCTGCAAGCTCCGTTGTGATCTATATCCGTAGTGGAATCGGTTCATCATATAATGCTGCACTGCAGGGCTTACATCTGCACTATGGCATCACTGCGCCTGGCATCATTGGCTGGCAGGTCGCCGATATACTTTCCTTCGCCCAACGAGCTGATGCTCATCTAGAGTTCAAGCTTAAATGGAACGTGGCTTTTGCTGCATGTGCCATCACTCTGTGGCATGCACTAAACGATCGTGTTTTCAACTCACGTTCATGGACAGACTTATGTAAGATACTATGCTGCAGATTTGATCCATCTTTGGTGCTGCAGGACCAGGAAGCAACAAGATAAGGAGGACCTCATGTTTTGGGGTAATCTTGTAGCAACATAGTCACATAGTTTGCCTCTTGTTGTTTTTCTCCTGCCTGCCCCAACCACTCTCTTATACCAGCTCTGGCTGTTCTTCTTCTTGTGGTTTTGCACTAAAGTGCACCCCACAAGCTTCATGTAACTGTACGTTGTTCCTCAGGTTACGGACTATTTTGAAATATAAAGGCGGCCAGGAGCCTCCTTTCTTTTTCAAAAAAAATGTTTTTCGAGTTTGAAAAATGTTCACATGTTAGCAAAAAATGTTCACAAATTTTAAAATTTCATCCAATTAAAAAATATTTAACATTCATTAATTTAAAGGTGTACATGATTTTTCTAAATGGATTAGAAAATATTCATGATTTTGAAAAATATGTTGCTAATTAAAGACGCTCATTAATTTGTAAATTTTCTCTTGAATTTGGGATATTATAAATTCAAGATGTTCGTGGGTTAGCAAGAATGTTCACAAACTTTAACCTGAACAGGTCAAGGTGCCCTTCAGAGCTCATGGACCACCGACCATTCCTCCGCCACAGGTCAAGGTGCTCTAAATTCCAGGAGCATATCATCCCGCATAGCATATGACTAGAGGGATACGCATGTTTGCGTGGCGCCGATCTTCTGCCACTGAGTTTTTTTTTCTTTGCCATAATTGATATTGTAATATTGATGCAAGAATTTGCATAAAGCTCCAAGGCCTAACCGCTAGTTATTTTGGGCGCTTAAAAGCTAAGCCACCTCTTATATTCATTGGGATCGCTAATTTAGAAGCATAAAAAATTAGGGACGGCTTATTCTTTAAGCTAGGTGAGATAACTTATTTTTTGCCGCCCAAAAACTGACCCTAAAAATAGAAATGGAGCTTAGTAGACATTGACGCTGCCTCCTAACAGCCCGCCATGGACGGCTTATTCTTAAGCTAGGTGAGACAACTTATTTTTAAGCCGCCCAAAAAATTGACCCTAAGAATAGAAATGGAGCTTAGTAGATATTGACACCTCCTAACAGCCCGCCATGTTGGGTCTGATTCATCCCTCCGACCAGTTTTCTACTTTTTTTCCTCTTGAATTTTTTGGGTGCATGTCCGTAAGCACTAAAAAACATTTGTGGATTTTTTAACATAATACGACACAAACATTCTTATATATACGCCCATATACTCACCCCTATGAACACACATGCATACGCTACCCCTATGGGCACCTCCGAGAGACCGAGCCGACATATAATCTCGAGATTGACGGTCACCATAGGCGCCAGAGTCGACGGAAACGCTCCTGCCATTGAACGCGGATCACCAGAAATTCTAAAATAAGTCCAGAAAAATGCAAACACCAGGACCGCTTGAACCCTGGTGGGTCGGGTATAGACTCTCCTTCTAACCCTTCATCCCTTTGAAGATTATCAAAAGCTAGCTTCAAAACCTTTTCTCAATTTGTTTTCTAACAAATAGTGGCACCTCTACCTTCTCCTGGTCTGGCACATGGCCCATTTACTCCTCTAGCCTACAAATACCCCAGCCTCTTCTCCCACTCCACTCATCCATTTATACTTGTCTGTGAAGTGTTGCATGATGGCTTACTCGCTACCATGTAGAACCGCCTAAACCATGTTGCGTCCGCCAAGCTTGCTTTTGTTCTATCACTTTTGCACCGATGCTCCTGATGACAGGTTCTCACCATGGTGTCCTGCTCTCCGCAAGGTGCTACTGCTGCTCTCCTCCGCCAATGAGGTAGACTCCACGCCGACCGATTTGGCAATCCAAGGCCGTAAACAATGTCAAGTGTTGGCTGCTTTTGACGGACATGCTTAACACCAAAGCTTAATCTTTATCACAAAACCATCACCTCCGACTCTTCATGCTTGAGGCGCAGCGATCACTGAGAATGCCCCCGCCATCTCCTTCTCTCTTGTGCTGTTGGTGTGGCAGCCTCTCGCTTAATGTTGGAAATATGCCCTAGAGGCAATAATAAAAGTATTATTATATTTCATTGTTCATGATAATTGTCTTTGTTCATGCTATAACCGTATTATCCGAAATCATAATACACGTGTGAACACATAGACCACAATATGTCCCTAGTGAGCCTCTAGTTGACTAGCTCACAGATCAACAGATGGTCATGGTTTCTCGACTATGGACATTAGATATCGTTGATAACGGATCACATCATTGGGAGAATGATGTGATGGACAAGACCCAATCCTAAGCATAGCATAAAAGATCGATAGTTCGCTTGCTAGAAGCTTTGCCAATGTCAAGTATCTCTTCCTTCGACCATGAGATCGTAACTGCCATCCGAGGAGTGCTTTGGTGTATCAAACGTCACAACGAATCGGGTGACTATAAAGGTGCATTACAGGTATCTCCGAAAGTATCCTGGTTGACACTAATCGAGATCGATTTGTCACTCCGCATGACGGAGAGGTATCTCTCGCCCACTCGTAATGCATCATCATAATGAGCTCAAGGTGACCAAGGTGTTGGCCACGGATCATGCATTACGGATTGAGTAAAGTGATTTCCGGTAACAGACCTAACAAGGTATTGGGATACCGACGATCGAGTCTCGCAAGTAACGCATCGATTGACAAAGGGAATTGATACAGGTTTGATCGAATCTCGACATCGTGGTTCAACCGATGAAATCATCGAGGAGCATGTGGAGCCAACATGGGTATCCAGATCCCGCTGTTGGTTATTGCCCGAGGGTCGCCTCGGTCATGTCTCTGGTCTCCAACCCGTAGGGTCTACACACTTAAGGTCTGGGACGCTTAGGTTAGTAGGAAGTCAAGTATGTGACTACGAATGTTGTTCGAGTCCGGATGAGATCCCGACGTCACGAGGAGTTTCGGAATGGTCCGGAGGTAAAGAATAATATATAGGAAGTGGTATTTCGCCATCGGGTTTCGGTCTCTGGTAATGTACCGACCACCGGAGGGTCCCGGTCCACCGGTGGGGCCACCTATCCCGGAGGGCCCCTGGGCTGAAGTGGGAGGGGAACCAGCCCATAGGGGCTGGTGCGCCCCAGTCCCACTCGCGCCTAGGTTGAAACCCTAGGGGGGGCGCCCACTTGGCTGGTAAATATAATTTTATTCTTCAATTAAATCTGCCCTCTTACATTGCGGTTCTGGAATTGATTACTTATGTTACCATAGAAATTTTCTTGAATTGTTTATTCATGAGGGGATTAACTCTACCCCATCATACAAACTTCTACGTTGAGTTAGAAGGACGATTTGTCTACTTGAACATGTTCCTGATCCCCACTTTCATGATACAAGTGTGTACTGTAAACTTTAATATTGCTAATTGCTAGCTTTATTGGTGTACATAAACTGATCACTGATTTCTTAGCACCTACTAACCTAATGCAGAATTTCCTTTTGCTGCCAGAGTTAGCGCTTTCCAGTATCCACTGAACTTCTGTCGAAATCTCAATGAAATAGTCGTGTTTTCTCGTTTCCACATGACAAAATCAGCTTACCATTGAGCTTGAGTAGGCAGAAAGTCTCAGGTGTGCCAGAGTGTTTGTGTTGTCAAATCGAGTTATTAGTCTCTTAAAATATTCGGATTTTCTTTCCATTTGGTAATTTTGGGCACATACGAAGATGTATGTATTATGTTTGCTGGCATGGTGTACTAGCACCAGAAAATCCAATATAAAAGTAAAGTGATCCTTGCCGGGATCATGAAGAGTAACTAGCTATGAGCAGTGGTAACTAATAATCCATACTGTTGGTGAGGAAAGGTGACATAAAATGTGGACTGCGGAGGACTGTAATGAATTCTAAATGTACCCACAATCTCAGTTCTTTGTTTTGTTGGAGGCAAACTGCAAAAGTCTTCTCAGATTTGGATTTTCGTCTTTAGTATTGCTACACCTGAAACTACTTCTCGCTCTAGCATGTTTGACTTTTTGTCTACATATATGTGATTTTCATCTTTCTAAAACAGGGAACATCAAGATGTCGCTGGCGATCGTAGTTGCTGCACAATATGATACCATAGGTGTTTGAGGTGGCGTGCCACGGTGGCATCGGTGATTCATACTCCCTCTGTCCGGAAATACTTGTCGAAGAAATGCATAAAATGAATATATCTAGAACTAAAATACATCTAGATACATTCATTCCTCCGATGAGTATTTCGGACGGAGGGAGTATATTCTAGGGCATGGCTGGTAGTGACATCTCTGCTACTCTAATGGTGTTCTTCATAGTAAATATACAGGTTCATTAGTCCACATAAGTACTTCAGTAGTAAAGGTTCCAGAACTTGTGGGTGATGACGCCTGTGCAAGGGCACAAGATGCAAATTCATGTGAATAATTTGACTCAATAAAGAGATGCAATTAATGTTTGCAAGAAAAAAGTAACAGACCGTAAGCGTTCATATCTCCTTTCTTTCCTTAGCATGTTTCTTACTTTTGGGTTTATATATTGTCGGCTCATAAGAGGATTGGTCTAGATACTGGATGCTCAATGATTCTACAGTTGAGTCAAGCAAATTCAGTTGAAGAAATTAAGGAGTTTGTAATAATTTTGCGCAGGTGACTGTATTCCCTTTCTCGTGTTACACTATTATGGTTTTTTTATCTGGCATCTTATCTTAAAACTATTCTGATCTTTTAGATCATGACTCGTGAGGAAATAGAATACTATGGAACATGAGACCATTTTTTTTAATGAAGAGTAGCTTTTTCCGTTGAAGAGATTAATGAAATGAATGCCCAAAGGAAGCAAGTGTGTACCAATATGGGCTCAATGGCTGAAACCAGTGAAGCATTCCATCAAAAGGACATGTTATTTTCTGTTTTGAATTTCATCAAGTTTCATGCTGACCCATGTTCTCTTTTCTAGACTTTGAAGAAGGAGTTGGTTTACTTTTCAAAATTTGGAATCCTTGATGAGAATAGATGAATGGTTTAAATCTTGTGAGGATGAGAGAATTTCTGGGAAAATGAAATGGTGAATTGTATGCTGCTAATGGAATATGTCAACAGGCCTATGAGAATTGGATTGAGCTGAGGCGGAACCAGGTAAAAGGTAAGAAACTTCTTGTATTCAAGGGCCGCTTGTAGTGTTCAATCTGTAGTGCAATGTTTTAATGCTAAATAAAGAAGGCCGGCATGTTGTTATTAGATTATTCTTTGCCAAGTTTTACACCACCAACGGAGCCTTATTGTCCGGTTAAAAAATAAGAAAGCACAGATACTAGATAAACCGGAGTGAGAACCTATGTAGTGTTCGTTCCAAACATAAGTAATTACGCTGATTAATAGATTGACTTTCGTTTTTACCTAAAACACTAATTCATGGCCCTACTATATTTTTTATTGCATCAAGAAAACAAAAGAATTATACAAAACGGAAAGGTGGGATAGCACCCGGGTGCCTAGGCACCCGGTTATCAGGTCCGTTCCTGCAGAGAACAACGCCTAGAGATGTGCACCACATCTGCACACAGCAGCAGACGATTTGTGGGTGTCAGGATAATTAGCCAAGCCATTTGACCGAGACAAACAGGGCTGCTCCTAGGCTGTATTTGGCAGGATAGGCAACAGGTCCTAGGCTGTAGCAGTGTTCTTGTAGGTTGTAGTAGGCAGGGTTGGACTGTGGGAAGTAGGTCCTGCAGGAGGTGCATGGCGCATGCTGCGCTGGTGCATGTGACGTATCTTATAAAGATCACACTCCGCCACGTATTGATTCACACTGGTGAGAGGAACGCGGGGCTCTGTTGTGACATCACATCATGAATGCGTTATCACAGGAATGCGTTGCATGTCATTTGTATTTTTTTTCAACATAATAGCACCACCCTATTCCTTCAATTCCGAGAGTAGTAGTTATCTCTGAGATTCTTGATGCAAAAAAGTTCAGAAGGTATATGGCCTCTCCTATATATATATCTCCTGAACAGAATTTTGGTGAATGAAAGTAAATGCATTGCTTACAGAGATAACTACACATTTGTGGGGAGTTCTGAACTTGTTGTGGAAACAATAGTCGTTCTTGTTCCACGTACATATAAGCTTCGAAAGGTGTTCGTGATATATATTTGTGATAAGTTCTGAACTTTTTCCAAGAACAATGGTTGTTCTTGTTTCATGTACATATAATCCTCAGATATTGTTCTTGTTACACATTTGTCGTGAGTTCTGAACTTGTTCTAGAAACAAACAGTCGTGCCTGTTCCAGGTACATATAATCCCCGGATGGACTTCCGGACACACATTTCTGATGAGTTATGAACATCATCCGTGGCTTATATATACCCAGTACATCATCTAAGGGCTATATATACCTGGAACATCATTTCGTGCTTATGTGTACCTGGAACAAAAACGACCGTGTGTTCCAGGAACAAGTTTAGAACTCACCATAAATGTCTACCAGGAACACCATCTAAGTCTTATATGTACCTAAAATTTGAATGACTATTGTTCTCAGAACAAATTCAGAACTCACCAGAAATAAATACCTCGACCACCATCCGAGCCTTAGATGTTCCTGGAATAAGAACGACTGTTGCTCACCACAAATGTGTACCTAGAACACCATCCGGGGGTTATATATACCTGGAAAAAGAACGACTATGTGTTCCGGGTACATGTTCTGAACTCACCATAAATGTGTAACCAGAACACCATCCGAAGATTATATGTACATGGAACAAGAACGACAATTGTTCTCGGAACAGGTACATAACTCACAACAAATATGCACCCGAACACCATGTGAGGCTTATATGTACTTGGGTACATGAACTACTGTTTGTTCCTAGATCAAATTCAGAACTCACTGTAAATATGTACCGGAACACCATCTGAGACTTATATGTACCTGCAAGAAGTTCATAATTCACCGAAATAAATACCCGAACAACATCTGAGGTTTCTATATACCTAGAACAAACAGTATCTTCTCGAGGCTTATATAATCCCTGAATGGACTTCCGAAACACATTTCTGATGAGTTATGCACATCTTCCGAGGCTTATATATACCCAGACATCATCTGAGGGCTATATATACCTAAAACATCATTTCATGCTTATATGTACCGGAACAAGAACGACCGCGTGTTCCACGAACAAGTTGAGAACTCACCATAAATGTCTACCAGAAACACCTTCCAAGTCTTATAGGTACCTAAAACCAAAACGACTGTTGTTCTCGGAACAAATTCAGAACTCACCAACAATAAGTACCTCGAACACCATCCGAGTCTTATATGTACCTGGAAGAAGTTCACAAGCTGAACCAGAGATTTTAATCTACAATACGATTATGAGGTCGAACTGGAAGATTGACACTTCATTGAAAAAGTAGTAAATACTAGATTTTACCTCTCTTTACATCTAATTAAGTAATGGCGATGCTACGCGTTGGCTCATAAATCTTTTAAAAATTCCTGGATGGTGCTCAAGGTACAAATTTGTGGTGAGATACGAATTTGTTCAGGGAACACCGATCGTTCTTGTTCCAGGTACATAGAAGCCTCGATGGTGTTCGGGGTACATATTTGTGGTGACTTCTAAACTTGTTCCGAGAACAACAGTCATTCTAGTTCCATGTACATATAAGCCTCGGATGGTGTTCTGGTTACACGTTTGTGGTGAGTTCTGAACTTGTTCTAGGAGCACGCAGCCATTCTTGTTTCAGGTACGTATGAGCCCCGGATGGTGTACCAGGTGCACATTTGTGGTGAGTTGTGAAATTGTTTCGGAAACAACAGTCATTCTTGTTCCAGGTAAATATAAACCTTGGATGTTGTTCGGGATATTTATTTATGGTGAGTTGTGAACTTCTTCCGGGTACATATAAGCCTCAGGTGGTGTTCCCGATATGCATTTACAGTGAGTTCTGAATTTGATCCAAGAACACACAGTAGTTCATGTTCCCAAGTACATATAACCCTCAGATAGTGTTCAGGGTACATATTTGTAGCGAGTTATGTACTTGTTCCGAGAACAATAGTCGTTCTTGTTCCATGTACATATAAGCTTCGAACGTGTTCTGTTTACACATTTATGGTGAGTTCAGAACATGTTCCCGAACACATAGTCGTTCTTGTTCTAGGTACATATAACCCCCAGATGGTGTTCTAGGTACACATTTGTGGTCAACAATAGTCGTTCTTGTTCCAGGAATATATAATGCTCGGATGGTGGTCGAGTTATTTATTTTTATGAGTTCTGAACTTGTTCCGAGAACAACAGTCGTACTAGTTTCAGGTACATATAAGACATGGATGGTGTTCTGGTAGGCATTTATAGTGAGTTCTAAACTTGTTCTGGAACACACGACCGTTCTTGTTCGGTACACATAATCCTGAAATGATATTCGGTATATATAGCCCTCGATGATGAACTGGGTATATATAAGGGAAACTTCCCTCAGCCGGCTGATCCGTGGTGGACATCCGCCGATGCGATGCCGTCGGATCGGATTCAATCGCATGGCTGCCTGGCGCTCTCTCTTGGTCCCACGTCCTCTCTATCTGGAAACATCAGCCAGTAACAGTGCCTCCTTATCCTCACAAGCGCAGACTGCTCATCCTTTCTCCTAGCACGTGCTATCCATCTCAAGCTCCCAGCCATGGCAATACGATTGCTCCTCTAGCCAGAAACCACATGTTGCCTCAAGATTGAAATCACGCCACGCCGACGTGGAGCGCCATCAACCTCACCACTGTCCTGGCACCTCTAGCGCTAGACACAGCCACATCACAACCCCTTATGTTCACGCACACTCTAAGTTTCTGCAACAATAACGTTGTTGCAGAACGGCTGCAACCGAAGACTGCGCGATGCGGCCGAAGATGTTGTTGCAATTTTTGTAGCAAGAGTCTTTTTATAGAAAAGTAGGTGCGACGGGAGATGTCTTTTCAAAATTTTGCAACAAAGGTCTTGTTGCAGAAAATTAGAGGGGACTTGTTGCAGAAATTAGAGAATAAGAGGTTTTGCAACAGGGGACTTGTTGCAGAAAATCAGAGAAAAGGATGTTTCGCAACAAAGCTCTTCTTGCAGGAAATTAGAGAAGAGAAGGTTTCGCAACAAAGCTCTTGTTGCAGGAAACTATAGAAGAGGAGGTTTCGCAACAAGAGTATTGTTGCAGAAAATTAGAGAAGAGAGACTGACGGCTTGCATCAGACAATCGAACGGCTTGCGAGGTGGCAGATCTTTCTAAAAGAACCGTCGGCCGACGCGTAGCACTCCATACGGAAATGTGTATCCGGAACACCATACGGAGATTACGTGTACCTGGAACAAGTACGACTGTGTGCTCTGGGAACAAGTTTAAAACTCACCACAAATGTGTAACAAGAACACCTTCCGGAGCTTATATGCACGTGGAACAAGAACGACTGTTGTTCCTAGAATCGGTTTTAGAACTCGCCATAAATGTGTAATCGGAACACCATGGGGCTTACATGTTGCCAGAATAAGAACGGCTATGTGCTCCCCGAACAAGTTCAAAACTCACCACAAATATGTACCTGTAACACAATACGAGGCTTAGGAACAAAAACGAATGTTGTTTTCACAATAAGTTCAGAACTCACCACAAATATGTACTTCGAACACCATCTAAGGCTTATCTGCATCTGGAACAAGAACAATTGTTTGTTCCCGGAACAAGTTCAGAACTCACCATAAATAAATACCCTGATCACTATCCGAGGCTTATATGTACCTGGAACAAGAACGATTGTTGTTCCCGGAACAAGTTGAGAACTCACCAGAAATGTGTACTCAGAATACCATCCGAGGCTTATATGTACCTTCCCTAACATCGACTGTTGTTGTCGGAACAAGTTCAGAACTCACCACAAATATGTATCTCGAACACCATTGAGACGGATATGTACCTGGAGTAACAACGGACTTTTGTTTGCGGAACATCATTACCATCATTATGAAATGTGATCTTGTACCAAGAACATACATTTTTATTACTGTACCAAGAACAGATGTGATCTTGTACCAATAACATATTCTTCTTTTTTATACTGTACCAAGAACAGTTGGATGTGGAACAGGACAGTTCAGAGCATAATTGTCGGACACACCAGTTCACGTGCACGCCACTACATCTGAGTCTATTATATTATGCCGCACCTATTTACAGCTCCATAGGCAATATGCCTTTCTGCTACAGTGTACCACAAATAAAAAATCTCTCTTCTTTGTATGAGGATGCGGCTGTGTCTCTACACAAATCGAGGCACCGGGGAAGCCGTTTCAGCGACAGTCTAATTGCATGCAGCAGATATTACCCATTGGACAGCCGTGCCATGGAGGTGGCAGATTCCATTTTAAGATGTGTGTCCCCACAAAGCGTGATCACTACTCACGAGGTAAATCGGTGTTTACCCTGCAAACCAGAATCGAAATGAGATATTGACAGGGCCAATGTCTGTAACAAATATTGCAAACTGATTGCAATTAGCAAAAATCACAATGTAAATGACAAGGCTAACTTTAAAAGAGGTGGCTAACTTGGACAAGCTAGGAATTCCATGTTTGCCCGGTTCAGGAAACTAAATATAACTCTTTTTGCATACCAAATTAAGCAATGTGCTTCGTGTGGTGCCCTTACCAAGTTCAAGTTCTGCCAGCAAAAAACAAGATTTTAGTGTAACTAGATAATCTGCAACAAGTATTAATTTTGAAGGAATAGATTTGGCAGGAGTAGACCTGGCAGGATGTCTACAATATTAAAGGCGATGCTTGAAGGGACAGCATGCAGACAGTGATCACAGGTCACACAGGGTCTAGGAGGCTCATTTTTACACACACCGCCGGCTATACTGAATACTCTATGACAACTGTCAGCACACTTGAATCGGCCCCACATATCATTCTCCTTTCAGCCACTGATGGAAAGTACTTCTGGCTCACGAACTCCACCGTTCCTAGCTAGCCAATGGGGACTATGTCTATTTGGACGCAGGGACGCGATCAATGCAGCCGTAACTAGCACTACGTACACACGTTTTCCAGATGAGTTGTGGTGTACAGTGTAGGCATCCAAATGAGCAGGCACTCGTATTTTGAATCGCGAGCGACATGTTTAACCCTTTTGTTTTTTTATGTACCATCGTGCGACATGTCATGTCCACGTCTCTGTTACTAGGGGGAATCAAACCTACAGGCATAGCGTCAGTCTAGGCCTAGCTCCGTTTGAAATACAAATACATCCGACCGCTGCGCTTAGCAAACAGTACAACTGGTAATAGCTTGCTCGCTACAGTAAATGACACATATCCCTATGAACTGGAATCTGGACCAATGGTGAGATAAGGGGGTGCCTAGACCCCCGGGTGCTAAAAATCCGTTCTCTTATACAAAAAACGAAAAGGAAAAGGTTTGAGGATAACAAAGCAAAAAAGTGCAGCCTGGTGAATGTAGCTCCCGCTTGCACAGGGTCCGAGGAAGGGTCCGACCACATTGGGTCTATAGTATGCAGCCTTTTCCTACATTTCTTTAAGAGGTTGTTTTTAGGACTTGACCCCGTGGGCAGCAGCTTTACCGCTGCGACAAGGCTCCCCTTCTTAGGAAACAAAGCAAAATAAAACAAAAAAGGAAGGATAAGAAAAATAGAATCTACATAGGGTGATTGACTTTATGCTAGCTAAAAAATAAATATTTATTTAGTGTCATGATTTCAGAAGTTTATAAAGTGTGCAACCTGTCCTTGCTATCTATCACGATGAGGGAAGCCTGACTGCCTGCTTTCCCCTGCATGCACACCTGCCCTGATGCAGCCCAAGACATCTGTAACCCCTCGCCCCAAGTGCTGCCAATTGATTGGGAAGCCTGACGATGGGGTTTGGATGTGTCTACTGTGAATAAAAAGGCTAATGGTGATCCAAAAATGCTACACTTACGGCTAGCATTGCACAGTTTGCTACTACGGACTCTCTCCCCACCAATCTCTGTGTCCCCTGATTTTCACTGTGGGGTCCTCCTCATTCCAACTTCCAACCAAATATGGACACATGTTCCCGTAACAACAATCCCGTATGAGTTGAGCATAAGTGTAGCATCGCTCATGGTGATCAAAAGGATCCGTAGCAGTAACGTGCTAGCGCTAGCACACATTTATTTTTTGTCTGTTAATTAATTAATTTTCCGACAGCTATCTCTGATACAATTAAAAATAATTCCGTCCAGTTTGTAGCCCAATATGTTTCTGCACACACACAAGTACTTTTTTAGGTGCATTATATGAGTTAAATAGCAATATGATTTATTTGGTACTTCATGGTATTATCTCTATTAAAGGGGTGTCATTAGTTCGCTCGGTTCGTTAGCACTAAGATAGGAAGGTGATTGCTGCCCAGTGTCGGAGCTATGTGGGGGCCTCCGCCTTGGACCTATTTCTGAATTTTGTCAATAAAAATAACCTATTTGATTAGAACTATTTTAGCATTTGCCCCCCTAGGTGATTTTTTGGCTAGCTCCGGCACTGTTGCCGCCCTTGTCTACAGTGTTGATCATTGGCTCACTTGGAACAAGAGTTAGCGGATTTTGTGATAAAAGTGAGGGTTGAGAGTGAGCGGTATGGGGGTTGGGTTAGTATGTTAAATTATGGCTGTCTGCAGGCAGTAATTTCCATACATTAATTTTTTTGGCAAATTGCATTTCACTACAGATGGCTTTGTAGGAAATTGCATGAGCGAGCGATTCATTTTTTGCATCGTTCAATTTTTTAGTTAGAAGGGTAAATGTATTGGTTGGTTCAAGAGTTAATAACGGAATCAGTGGCATATACATCATATTTTTGTTTCCTGTTAATGCACAATTCAACTATTTACGTTACAACATGGCAATGGCTAAGGCGACATCGGATCTGCCTTCTTGACTTGGGGATGTCACGGGCAGCGCACGTCTCGTCCTCCTTGATGGTGGTGATGGATCGACATGAACACGAGGGGAGGGGATCAGGCAACAGCAGGTTGGTTGGTGGGACTCCTCTTTGGCTGTCCGCGGGGAAGTATGATGGAAGGGAGAGAGGGCGTCATGGCGAAGGTGAGGTGGACATCATCCATTTTGGAAGGAGGGGGCTCCAGTGAGAAACCCGCTACGAGAGAAAATCAGGAAGGGAAGGGTCCAGCAAGAAAAAGGAAGGGTACGTCGTGGGTGATACATTTTTGAACCACGTGTTGGAGATAACATGATGCATAGTCTGAACAAACCACGTTTTCCCCCAGATTGCCAGAGGGTTGAATTTTGGGGAGCTTGATGGAGGCCCATTTGATTTTCGAACATGGCGAATGATGAGCAAGAAATGAGCATCGACCTTACAAATGACCAAACTATTTAATTGATTTACTTATACATATTCTAGCCTGTGGCAACGCACGGGCAATTTACTAGTATTTATAGGTAGACAATCTATCCAGACAAACCGGATTAAGCAGGATCTAGAAAGCCCACTCGAGAACGAAAGGAGCGGCGCCTCCTGAACAAACACCACATGCAGCACTGCATGTAGACACGTAGTCACACCGTGTCTATCTGGTCAAAGCGACAGCGACAAGAACATCTACTACCTCCGTCTAGGTGAATAAGTCATTCGTGTAGTTCTAGGTCATTGATTTGATAAATTAAATATGTGTTATATGTAATGAAAAGTATATCACTAGATTTCTACACGGATGTAGTTTCTAAATATATATTTTTTGTCACATATAAAACATATTTAGATAGTTAAATCATCAACCTAGAACTACGCAAATGACTTATTCACCGAGACGGAGGTAGTAGGAGGAACGATCGATGCGGCGCCGCTGTTTACGTAGCGCAACCCAGTGACCAATAGCAAGGCACAGAAGCACACAGAACAACTTTATCGTACGGACTGCCCCCCCGGCCAGCAAAAATACTAAACGAACCAACAAAAGCCGCACACACGTTTAAGAAATTTGAAACGAAAAACTGAACACACCACACATTCGTACACAGTCACTTACCAAAAAATACACGTGCCATGTAAAGGGTTACCAAGCGGTCGTTTTCATCCAAGTGGGTTAATCTCAGGCCGAAAACGTCCCCATATATAGGGGCTTGGTGATTAATATCAACATGTGCTTAATAAGTATACTACCCCACTTTTAAGTAACGGTATAAACTCTTGAGATTGTTTGTGAGTGGCTTCTTTCCTAGCTTCTTCTCTCGTACTAGTCATATGTTCGGCTTGTTTACTCCCAGCTCAGAGGCTTGTTTCCTTCGCACTAAAAAAAGCAAAATCACTGGGCAAGGCGGTTTAGGAGTCGACGTTAGAGATGCCCTAACCATACTCCGTGTTTTTGTCTCTGGTTTGGATTAGCACGGAGCTCGATGCGTGATGGTTGGTTCGCATGTTCACACAACCTGTTAAACACACACTGCATTATCCGATCGGGTGCCTGTGGCGTTTTTGTTTTGAACATACTACGATCACAGATGCTCACAACACATTTGTAGGGCTACATAACAGGCGGGCAGTCTTGGTCAACAATGTTACAACTTAAATCTTTCTTTTTTGAACTGGCATTACAACTTAATCTTGCCTGTATGAACCTCTTAGTTGGCTAACGTTCGCTGGGGACGATGGAAATCACGTACGATCTTGAAGGCAATTTGTTGTAGGGATGTGGCAATTTTTTCAGACTACCATGTAAGTCTCTTCTTAGAGAAGACATATTTTTCCTAAAACTGCTATTGTTTGATGGAGATCAAACGGCTGCGAGGGTGTTCCTTCCCAGTAAATGTTCGCTAGTTTGCATTACCGTAAGATTAAGCGTGTGCAAAACCTATTCCATTTTCTGCATGGCAAGATAGGACTGGAAAGTTTTTCTCTTCTTTTTCTATGGTTGTCTAGGTCGTATATTATAGTATCGTACGCCAGCAAACACTGTAAGGTAGGCCACAATCACTTTTTAAAATGGATTTTATTTTCATAAAAAAACCATTCATGGCATATAAAAATATTCAAAAATACAAAAATTAGAAAATGTCCATGGCTTTTAAAAATGTTTTTAAATTTATAAACATCTATGATTAAAAAATGCTTGTTAACTTTAAAAATGTTCCCACAATCTTTTTTTTTTGAATTTGAAGAAGTTATCAAAATATAAAAATAGTTCCAAATTTAAAAAATTATGGACTTTATTTTTCACAAAGTTTATAAAAATGTCTCTAATTCAAAAGGAGAGAAATAAAATACGAGTAGACACTCAAAAAATGAAAAAAGTAATAATAAATAAACGTAGAAAACCGAACGAACAAGCTAACAAATGGTTGCCTCACCTCGCACTGGCAGGTCCAATCGGCGACCGGGGGTTGTTACATTGCTATTCCTAGTGTTTTATGCACATAACAGGATTTCAGAAGAGAGAAATAATAAAGGCTCCCTCTTGAAGAAAGAAAAAATGTGTATTAGTAACCAAATAAGAAAAATGGTTCAAAACAAGGCAGCGTCTTCCTTAGAAAATCAGCATGAGTTTTCTAAACATATACTACTATATTATTATAAAGTATTTCCCACTCTTCTGAGCGTGAGCTCCTACTGGTGCATCATCTCATTGCTTCTCTAGCTCCTGACGGGTCGTGCGAGGACGTGCGTACTTCCTCAGTTTTTGATAAGCAATTCAGCACGGACTACTTCTACCGTCTGCTGACCTTCCGTGGTGTTTCTTGTGCCTTCCATGATTTGGTCTGGGACGCGTTGATCCCCTTGAAGCACAAAACTTTCCTCTGGTTAGCTTTTTGGGGCCGGCTAAACACTAGAGACAACATGATCAAGAAGCATTGGACGGCCGTTGCTGCAAGCTCCGGTTGTGATCTATATCCGGTAGTGGAATCGGTTCATCATATAATGCTGCACTGCAGGGCGACATCTGCACTATGGCATCACCTGCGCCTGGCATCATTGGCTGGCAGGTCGCCCGATATACTTTCCTTCGTCCAACGAGCTGATGCTCATCTAGAGTTCAAGCGCAAATGGAACGTGGCTTTTGCTGCATGTGCCATCACTCTGTGGCATGCACTAAACGATCGTGTTTTCAACTCACGTTCATGGACAGACTCTTATGTAAGATACTATGCTGCAGATTTGATCCATCTTTGGTGCTGCAGGACCAGGAAGCAACAAGATAAGGAGGACCTCATGTTTTGGGGTAATCTTGTAGCAACATAGTCACATAGTTTGCCTCTTGTTGTTTTTCTCCTGCCTGCCCCAACCACTCTCTTATACCAGCTCTGGCTGTTCTTCTTCTTGTGGTTTTGCACTAAAGTGCACCCCACAAGCTTCATGTAACTGTACGTTGTTCCTCAGGTTACGGACTATTTTGAAATATAAAGGCGGCTAGGAGCCTCCTTTCTTTTTCAAAAAAAATGTTTTTCGAGTTTGAAAAATGTTCACATGTTAGCAAAAAATGTTCACAAATTTTAAAATTTCATCCAATTAAAAAATATTTAACATTCATTAATTTAAAGGTGTACATGATTTTTCTAAATGGATTAGAAAATATTCATGATTTTGAAAAATATGTTGCTAATTAAAGACGTTCATTAATTTGTAAATTTTCTCTTGAATTTGGGATATTATAAATTCAAGATGTTCGTGGGTTAGCAAGAATGTTCACAAACTTTAACCTGAACAGGTCAAGGTGCCCTTCAGAGCTCATGGACCACCGACCATTCCTCCGCCACAGGTCAAGGTGCTCTAAATTCCAGGAGCATATCATCCCGGCATAGCATATGACTAGAGGGATCTGGCGTGCTTGCGTGGCGCCGATCTTCTGCCACTGAGTTTTTTTTTTTGCCATAATTGATATTGTAATATTGATGCGAAGAATTTGCATAAAGCTCCAAGGCCTAACCGCTAGTTATTTTGGGCGGCTTAAAAAGCTAAGCCACCTCTTATATTCATTGGGATCGCTAATTTAGAAGCATAAAAAAATTAGGGACGGCTTATTCTTTAAGCTAGGGTGAGATAACTTATTTTTTAAGCCGCCCAAAAAACTGACCCTAAAAATAGAAATGGAGCTTAGTAGACATTGACGCGTCTCCGAACAGCCCGCCATGGACGGCTTATTCTTTAAGCTAGGGTGAGACAACTTATTTTTTAAGCCGCCCAAAAAAATTGACCCTAAGAATAGAAATGGAGCTTAGTAGATATTGACACGCCTCCGAACAGCCCGCCATGTTGGGTCTGATTCATCCCTCTGACCAGTTTCTCTACTTCTTTTCTCTCTTTTTTCCTCTTGAATTTTTTTGGGTGCATGTCCGTGGGCACTAAAAAAACATTTGTGGATTTTTTTTAACATAATACAGACACAAACATTCTTATATATACGTCCATATACTCACCCCTATGAACACACATGCATACGCTACCCCCTATGGGCACCTCCGAGAGACCGAGCCGACATATAATCTCGAGATTGACGAAGTCACCATAGGCGCCTCATAGTCGACGGAAACGTCTCCTGCCATTGAACGCGCATCACCAGAAATTCTAAAATAAGTCCAGAAAAAATGCAAACACCAGGACCGCTTGAACCCTGGTGGGTCGGGTATAGACTCTCCTTCTAACCCTTCATCCCTTTGGAAGATTATCAAAAGCTAGCTTCAAAACCTTTTCTCAATTTGTTTCCTTTCTAACAAATAGTGGCACCTCTACCTTCTCCTGGTCTGGCACATGGCCCATTTACTCCTCTAGCCTACAAATACCCCAGCCTCTTCTCCCACTCCACTCATCCATTTATACTTGTCTGTGAAGTGTTGCATGATGGCTTACTCGCTACCATGTAGAACCGCCTAAACCATGTTGCGTCCGCCAAGCTTGCTTTTGTTCTATCACTTTTGCACCGATGCTCCTGATGACAGGTTCCTCACTCATGGTGTCCCGTTCTCCGCAAGGTGCGCCTACTCGTTGCTCTCCTCCGCCAATGAGGTAGACTTCCACGCCGACCGCATTTGGCAATCCAAGGCCAGAAACAATGTCAAGTGTTGGCTGCTTTTGACGGACATGCTTAACACCAAAGCGAATCTTTATCACAAAACCATCACCTCCGACTCTTCATGCTTGAGGCGTGCGCATCACTTCGAGAATGCCTCGCACCTGGCCATCTCCTTCTCTTGTGCGTTGCGGTGTGGCAGCCTCTCGGGCTTAATGTTGGAAATATGCCCTAGAGGCAATAATAAAAGTATTATTATATTTCATTGTTCATGATAATTGTCTTTTGTTCATGCTATAACTGTATTATCCGGAAATCATAATACACGTGTGAACACATAGACCACAATATGTCCCTAGTGAGCCTCTAGTTGACTAGCTCGTTGTGATCAACAGATGGTCATGGTTTCCTGACTATGGACATTAGATATCGTTGATAACGGGATCACATCATTGGGAGAATGATGTGATGGACAAGACCCAATCCTAAGCATAGCATAAAAGATCGTATAGTTCGTTTGCTAGAAGCTTTGCCAATGTCAAGTATCTCTTCCTTCGACCATGAGATCGTGTAACTCCCGGTTACCGTAGGAGTGCCTTGGGTGTATCAAACGTCACAACGTAACTGGGTGACTATAAAGGTGCATTACAGGTATCTCCGAAAGTATCTGTTGGGTTGACACTAATCGAGACTGGGATTTGTCACTCCGTATGACGGAGAGGTATCTCTGGGCCCACTCGGTAATGCATCATCATAATGAGCTCAAGGTGACCAAGGTGTTGGCCACGGATCATGCATTACTGATGCGAGTAAAGTGACTTGCGATAACGAGACTGAACAAGGTATTGGGATACCGACGATCGAGTCTCGGGCAAGTAACGCATCGATTGACAAAGGAATTGCATACAGGGTTTGATCGAATCCTCGACATCGTGGTTCAACCGATGAAATCATCGAGGAGCATGTGGGAGCCAACATGGGTATCCAGATCCCGCTGTTGGTTATTGCCCGAGGGTCGTCTCGGTCATGTCTGCGTGTCTCCCGAACCCGTAGGGTCTACACACTTAAGGTTCGGTGACGCTAGGGTTAGTAGGAAGTCAAGTATGTGACTACCGAATGTTGTTCGGAGTCCCGGATGAGATCCCGGACGTCACGAGGAGTTTCGGAATGGTCCGGAGGTAAAGAATAATATATAGGAAGTGGTATTTCGGCCATCGGGAAAGTTTGAGGTCTCCGGTAATGTCTGGGACCACCGGAAGGGTCCCGGGGGTCCACCGGGTGGGGCCACCTATCCCGGAGGGCCCCGTGGGCTGAAGTGGGAGGGGAACCAGCCCATAGTGGGCTGGTGCGCCCCCCTAGTCCCACCTCCTGCGCCTAGGGTTGAAACCCTAGGGGTGGGGGGCGCCCCACTTGGCTTGGGGGGCACTCCACCCCCCTTGGCCGCCGCCCCACGGAGATTGGATCTCGGGGCCGCCACTTCTGGGGGCTATATAAAGGGGGGGAGGGGGCTGCTGACCCCATCTCCAAGGCGCAGCCCCTCCCCTCCCCAACACCTCTCCTCCTCCGTAAGAGCTCGGCGAAGCCCTGTCGGAGTACTGCTTCTCCACCATCACCACGCCGTCGTGCTGCCGGTGGAGCTGTCTTCCTCAGCCTCTCCTTTCCCCTTGCTGGATCAAGAAGGAGGAGACGTCTCCCGTCCCGTACGTGTGTTGAACGCGGAGGTGCTGTCCGTTCAGCACTTGCACATCGGTGATCTGAATCACGTTCGAGTACGACTCCATCATCACCTTGCAAGCTTCCGCACGCGATCTACAAGTGGTATGTAGATGCAAACTCTCTCCCGTTGCTCGTTGCTTAGATGAACTCATAGATGGATCTTGGTGAAACCGTAGGAAAAATTTTAATTTTCTGCAGCGTTCCCCAACAGTGGCATCATGAGCTAGGTCTATGCGTAGTTCTCTAATGCACGAGTAGAACACAATTTGTTGTGGGCGTTGATCTTGTCATCTTACTTGCCTCTACTAGTCTTTTCTTGCTCAACGGTATTGTGGGATGAAGCGGCCCGGACCAACCTTACACGTACACTTACGTGAGACCGGTTCCACTGACTGACATGCACTAGTTGCATAAGGTGGCTGGCGGGTGTCTGTCTCTCCCACTTTAGTTGGAGCGGATTCGATGAACAAGGCCCTTATGAAGGGTAAATAGAAGTTGACAAAATCACGTTGTGGTGTTTTTCGTAGGTAAGAAAACGTTCTTGCTAGAACCCAATCACAACCACGTAAAAGATGCAACAACAATTAGAGGACGTCTAACTTGTTTTTGCAGCGATTGATCATGTGATGTGATATGGCCAGAAGTTGTGATGAATGATGAATTGTGATGTATGAGATCATGTTCTTGTAATAGGATTCACGACTTGCATGTCGATGAGTATGACAACCAGCAGGAGCCATAGGAGTTGTCTTTATTTTTTGTATGACCTGCGTGTCATTGAAGAACGCCATGTAAACTACTTTACTTCATTACTAAACGCGTTAGTCATAGAAGTAGAAGTAGTCGTTGGCGTGACAACTTCATGAAGACACGATGATGGAGATCATGATGATGGAGATCATGGTGTCAAGCCAGTGACAGGATGATCATGGAGCCTCGAAGATGGAGATCAATGGAGCTTTATGATATTGGTCATATCATGTCACAACTATATAATTGCATGTGATGTTTATTATGTTTATGCATCTTGTTTACTTAGGACGACGGTAGTAAATAAGATGATCCCTTACAAAATTTCAAGAAGTGTTCTCCCCTAAGTGTGCACCGTTGCTACAGTTCGTCGTTTCTAAGCACCACGTGATGATCGGGTGTGATGGATCCTTACGTTCACATACAACGGGTGTAAGACAGTTTTACACAGCGAAAACACTTAGGGTTAACTTGACGAGCCTAGCATGTACGGACATGGCCTCGAACACGGAGACCGAAAGGTCGAACACGAGTCGTATGGAAGATACGATCAACATGAAGATGTTCACCGATGATGACTAGTCCGTATCACGTGATGATCGGACACGGGCTAGTCGACTCGGATCGTGTAACACTTAGATGACTAGAGGGATGTCTAATCTAAGTGGGAGTTCATAATTCTGATTAGAACTTTATTATCATGAACTTAGTCTAAAACCTTTGCAAATATGTCTTGTAGATCAATGGCCAATGCTAATGTCAACATGAACTTCAACGCGTTCCTAGAGAAAACCAAGCTGAAAGATGATGGCAGCAACTATACGGACTGGGTCCGGAACCTGAGGATCATCCTCATAGCTGCCAAGAAACAATATGTCCTAGAAGCACCGCTAGGTGACCCACCTGTTCTCCCAGCACTGCAAGACGATTTGAACGTTTGGCAGACTCGTTCTGATGATTACTCCCTCGTTCAGTGCGGCATGCTCTACAGCTTAGAACCGGGGCTCCAAAAGCGTTTTGAGCATCACGGAGCATATGAGATGTTCGAAGAGCTGAAACTAGTTTTCCAAGCTCATGCCCGGGTCGAGAGATATGATGTCTCTGACAAGTTCTATAGTTGTAAGATGGAGGAAAACAGTTACACAAGTGAGCACATCCTCAAGATGTGCAGGTTGCACAACCGTATGACCCAGTTGAACATTAACCTCCCAGATGAGGCGGTCATTGACAGAATCCTCCAGTCGCTCCCACCAAGCTACAAGAGCTTTGTGATGAACTACAACATGCAGGGGATGGTAAAGACCATTCCAAAAGTATTCTCGATGCTGAAATCAGCAGAGGCTGAAATCAAGAAAGAACATCAAGTGTTGATGGTCAATAAGACCACTAAGTTCAAGAAGGGCAAGGGTAAGAAGAACTTCAAGAAGGACGGCAAAGATGTTACCGCGCCCGGTAAGCCTGTTGCCGGGAAGAAGTCAAAGAATGGACCCAAGCCTGAGACTGAGTGCTTTTATTGCAAGGGGAAGGGTCACTGGAAGCGGAACTGCCCCAAATACTTAGCGGATAAGAAGGCCGGCAACACCAAAGGTATATTTGATATACATGTAATTGATGTGTACCTTACCAAGACTCGTAGTAACTCCCGGGTATTTGATACGGTGCCGTTGCTCATATTTGTAACTCACAGCAGGAGCTGCGGAATAAACGGAGATGGCGAAGGGCGAGGTGACGATCTTGCGTCGGGAATGGTTCCGAGTCGATGTGATCGCCGTCGACGCTGCCTCTACATTTACCCACGGGATTAGTTTTGAACCTTAATAATTGTTATTTAGTGCCATGTTTGAGCATGAACATTGTATCTGGATCTCGTTTAATCTGAGATGGCTACTCGATCGAGAATAATGGTTGTTCGATTTATATGAGAGATATGTTTTATGGTCATGCTCCGATGGTCAATGGTTTATTCTTAATGAATCTCGAACGTAATATTACACATGTTCATAGTGTGGATGCCAAAAGATGTAAAGTTGATAACGATAGTCCCACATACTTGTGGCACTGCCGCCTTGGTCACATTGGTGTCAAGCGCATGGAGAAGCTCCATGCTGATGGACTTTTAGAGTCTCTTGATTATGAATCGTTTGACACATGCGAACCATGCCTCTTGGGCAAAATGACCAAGACTCCGTTCTCCGGAACAATGGAGCGAGCAACCAACTTGTTGGAAATCATACATACCGATGTGTGCGGTCCGATGAGCGTTGAGGCTCGCGGAGGATATCGTTATGTTCTCACTCTCACTGATGACTTAAGTAGATATGGGTATGTCTACTTAATGAAACACAAGTCTGAGACCTTTGAAAAGTTCAAGGAATTTCAGAGTGAGGTAGAGAATCAACGTGACAAAAAGATAAAGTTCCTGCGATCAGATCGTAGAGGAGAATATTTAAGTCACGAATTTGGCACACACTTAAGGAAATGTGGAATCGTTTCACAACTCACGCCGCCTGGAACACCTCAGCGAAATGGTGTGTCCGAACGTCGTAATCGCACTCTATTGGATATGGTGCGGTCTATGATGTCTCTTACCGATTTACCGCTATCATTTTGGGGATACGCTCTAGAGACGGCTACATTCACTTTAAATAGGGCACCGTCTAAATCCGTTGAGACGACACCGTATGAATTATGGTTTGGGAAGAAACCTAAGCTGTCGTTTCTAAAAGTTTGGGGATGCGATGCTTATGTCAAGAAACTTCAACCTGAAAAGCTCGAACCCAAGTCGGAAAAATGCGTATTCATAGGATACCCTAAGGAAACTGTCGGGTATACCTTCTACTTAAGATCCGAAGGCAAGATCTTTGTTGCCAAGAACGGATGCTTTCTGGAAAAAGAGTTTCTCTCGAAAGAAGTAAGTGGGAGGAAAGTAGAACTCGATGAAGTACTACCTCTCGAAAGGGAAGGTGGTGCAGCGCAGGAAACCGTTCCTGTAATGCCCACGCCAGCTGAAGAGGAAAACAATGATGATGATCAAGGTACTTCGGATCAAGTTGCTACTGAACCTCGAAGGTCCACAAGGACATGTTCCGCACCAGAGTGGTACGGCAACCCTGTCATGGAAATCATGTTGTTAGACAACAATGAACCTTCGAACTATGAAGAAGCAATGGCGAGCCCAGATTCCAACAAATGGCTTGAAGCCATGAAATCCGAGATAGAATCCATGTATGAAAACAAAGTATGGA
The DNA here is from genome assembly GCA_021437245.1 of Aegilops speltoides. Lineage (NCBI taxonomy): Eukaryota > Viridiplantae > Streptophyta > Magnoliopsida > Poales > Poaceae > Aegilops > Aegilops speltoides. The sequence goes on from CM038147.1 coordinate 23,882,302, forward strand.
CTTTGACAGACTTGCCCGATGATCGGCGAGCGATAGAAAACAAATGGATTTTTAAGAAGAAGACGGACGCGGATGGTAATGTTACCATCTATAAAGCTCGACTTGTCGCTAAGGGTTATCGACAAGTTCAAGGGATTGACTACGACGAGACATTCTCTCCCGTAGCGAAGCTGAAGTCCGTCCGAATCATGTTAGCAGTTGCCGCATACTATGATTATGAGATATGGCAGATGGACGTCAAAACGGCATTCCTTAACGGACACCTTAAGGAAGAGCTGTATATGATGCAGCCGGAAGGTTTTGTCAGAATGCTAACAAAGTATGCAAGCTCCAGCGATCCATTTATGGACTGGTGCAAGCATCTCAGAGTTGGAACATTCGCTTTGATGAGATGATCAAAGCATTTGGGTTTATGCAGACTTATGGAGAAGCCTGCGTTTACAAGAAAGTGAGTGGAAGCTCTGTAGCATTTCTCCTATTATATGTAGATGACATACTCTTGATGGGAAATGATACAAAACTTCTGGATAGCATTAAGGCCTACTTGAACAAGTGTTTTTCAATGAAGGACCTTGGAGAAGCTGCTTATATATTAGGCATCAAAATCTATAGAGATAGATCGAGACGCCTCATAGGTCTTTCACAAAGCACATACCTTGATAAGATTTTGAAGAGGTTCAAAATGGATCAGTCCAAGAAGGGGTTCTTGCCTATGTTACAAGGTGTGAAATTGAGCTCAGCTCAGTCACCGACCACGGCAAAAGATAAAGAAGAGATGAGTGTCATCCCCTATGCTTCAGCCATAGGATCTATTATGTATGCCATGCTGTGTACTAGACCCGATGTAAACCTTGCCGTAAGTTTGGTTGCAAGATACCAAAGTAATCCCGGCAAGGAACACTGGACAGCGGTCAAGAATATCCTGAAGTACCTAAAAAGGACAAAGGACATGTTTCTCGTTTATGGAGGAGACGAAGAGCTCGTCGTAAAGGGTTACGTCGATGCTAGCTTCGACTCAGATCTGGATGACTCTAAGTCACAAACCGGATACGTGTATATGTTGAATGGTGGAGCGATGGCTGGTGCAGCTGCAAGCGAGCGTTGTGGCGGGATCTACATGTGAAGCGGAGTACATGGCAGCCTCGGAGGCAGCGCATGAAGCGATTTGGGTGAAGGAGTTCATCACCGACCTAGGAGTCATACCCAATGCGTCGGGGCCGATCAAACTCTTCTGTGACAACACTGGAGCTATTGCCCTTGCCAAGGAGCCCAGGTTTCACAAGAAGACCAGGCACATCAAGCGTCGTTTCAACTCCATCCGTGAAAATGTTCAAGATGGAGACATAGAGATTTGCAAAGTGCACACGGATCTGAATGTCGCAGATCCATTGACTAAACCTCTCTCGCGTGCAAAACATGATCAACACCAGAACTCTATGGGTGTTCGATTCATCACAATGTAAATAGATTAGTGACTCTAGTGCAAGTGGGAGACTGTTGGAAATATGCCCTAGAGGCAATAATAAAAGTATTATTATATTTCATTGTTCATGATAATTGTCTTTTGTTCATGCTATAACTGTATTATCCGGAAATCATAATACACGTGTGAACACATAGACCACAATATGTCCCTAGTGAGCCTCTAGTTGACTAGCTCGTTGTGATCAACAGATGGTCATGGTTTCCTGACTATGGACATTAGATGTCGTTGATAACGGGATCACATCATTGGGAGAATGATGTGATGGACAAGACCCAATCCTAAGCATAGCATAAAAGATCGTATAGTTCGTTTGCTAGAAGCTTTGCCAATGTCAAGTATCTCTTCCTTCGACCATGAGATCGTGTAACTCCCGGTTACCGTAGGAGTGCCTTGGGTGTATCAAACGTCACAACGTAACTGCGTGACTATAAAGGTGCATTACAGGTATCTCCGAAAGTATCAGTTGGGTTGACACTAATCGAGACTGGGATTTGTCACTCCGTATGACGGAGAGGTATCTCTGGGCCCACTCGGTAATGCATCATCATAATGAGCTCAAGGTGACCAAGGTGTTGGCCACGGGATCATGCATTACGGTACGAGTAAAGTGACTTGCCGGTAACGAGACTGAACAAGGTATTGGGATACCGACGATCGAGTCTCGGGCAAGTAACGTACCGATTGACAAAGGGAATTGCATACAGGGTTTGATCGAATCCTCGACATCGTGGTTCAACCGATGAAATCATCGAGGAGCATGTGGGAGCCAACATGGGTATCCAGATCCCGCTGTTGGTTATTGCCCGAGGGTCGTCTCGGTCATGTCTGCGTGTCTCCCGAACCCGTAGGGTCTACACACTTAAGGTTCGGTGACGCTAGGGTTAGTAGGAAGTCAAGTATGTGACTACCGAATGTTGTTCGGAGTCCCGGATGAGATCCCGGACGTCACGAGGAGTTTCGGAATGGTCCAGAGGTAAAGAATAATATATAGGAAGTGGTATTTCGGCCATCGGGAAAGTTTGAGGTCTCCGGTAATGTACCGACCACCGGAAGGGTCCCGGGTCCACCGGTGGGGCCACCTATCCGGAGGGCCCGTGGGCTGAAGTGGGAGGAACCAGCCCATAGTGGGCTGGTGCGCCCCAGGCCCACCCCCTGCGCCTAGGGTTGAAACCCTAGGGGTGGGGGGCGCCCCACTTGGCTTGGGGGGCACTCCACCCCCCTTGGCCGCCGCCCCCCCTGGAGATTGGATCTCCAGGGGCCGGCCACCCCCCCAGGGGGCCTATATAAAGGGGGGAGGGAGGGGGGCTGCTGACCCCATCTCCAAGGCGCAGCCCCTCCCCTCCCCAACACCTCTCCTCCTCCGTAAGAGCTCGGCGAAGCCCTGTCGGAGTACTGCTTCTCCACCATCACCACGCCGTCGTGCTGCTGGTGGAGCTGTCTTCCTCAACCTCTCCTTTCCCCTTGCTGGATCAAGAAGGAGGAGACGTCTCCCGTCCCGTACGTGTGTTGAACGCGGAGGTGCTGTCCGTTCAGCACTTGGACATCGGTGATCTGAATCACGTTCGAGTACGACTCCATCATCACCTTGCAAGCTTCCGCACGCGATCTACAAGTGGTATGTAGATGCAAACTCTCTCCCGTTGCTCGTTGCTTAGATGAACTCATAGATGGATCTTGGTGAAACCGTAGGAAAAATTTTAATTTTCTGCAACGTTCCCCAACACTTAACACTCCGCCCGACATCGACCACCTGTGGGACACTGAGCGGCATACATATATTTCACTTCCTTTAGAGCAAGCCAAACTACGGGAGCCACGCGACTCACCACTTCGTCTCTCCCAAACTAACAAGCAAACTAGGGTTTCTGCCTCCCATCGGCGGTGTCATCAGTCTGGCTTGTCTCCTATGGCCTTAGGGCCATGGGGCGCGGTGGATCTCGGCGCTTGTCGGCAGAGGGCTATATTTTTAAATGTTTCTTTGAGTTTTGTTAGGGTTTGTGTCCTAGTAAGGAAGACGGGATGACAGTGGCTCCCTGAAGATGGAATAAATTCTCCTCGCTAGCCCCCGTCCAGTGGTGGGCATAGCATCATCAGAGGGCATGTGGATGTGTTTCTCACAAGATTTGGTTGGTGGTTGTCTTTGGTATATCTGCTCGGATCCAGTCTACGTCCGTTTGTTTTCCTGTTGGATTCTTCTGACCTATGCTTATCTTGATCGAAGGCGGTTGCTGTTTTGATGCGCTAGTTCTATGGGGCCTTAGCACGATTACTTCCCGGCTATCTACTACAACAAGTTTTCTCGGCTCAAGGTAGTGAGGGGCGATGATGATAGCGTGCCTTCGGCTCGCTTTGGTACTTGTAGTCGTTGCGAGGTGGTCTATGGATCTGGACGTAATTTTTATTATATCTATTGTTCATTATACAACCCTGATTGAAAATGACTAGATTGGAAGCTTTCGCACAAAAAATAGAGCAAGCCAAACTGGTATAACATGTATAGCGTTAATGACTTCTCAGCACCCAAAAATGAATAGATTGGACAGTACAAAGAGCACAAATAAAAAAAATCCATCCATGTTCTTAGATCACTTAGCGACGACTACAAGCACATGAGCAAGCTGGAGGCGCGTCACCTCATCGCCCCTCCTTCACAGTCAGGCCAAATTTGGGGGTCCCAGCACGAGGATTTCCCAAATGTCTACTACACAGGACAAGCGCACCAGAAAGAAACCGTCATTGATGAAGTGAATTACAAATCGAAAAGATCCAACTTATGGACACAAGAACTAAGACGAATAGAGACTGGATTTGAGCAGAGCCACCAATCACCAACTCTGTGTGTATGATCCTCTATTTGTACAAGTCGTCACCATGAAATCACCAGCCTTGAAATATCCAGCATTTAGCACTCTCGCAAATAAGGATTAAGGAGCTTGCACAATCCGACATGCCTGTTTGGCCAACGACGCATGGCTGAAAGCCTCATAATCTTTGGAACCCATACCCACCTCTCTCTTTGGCCAACACATTTTATATCATGCAACCCAGTGCACCTTTCTATCCCCATTCGCTGCACTCCATCAATTTTTGAAGAAATAGAAGAAAAGTTACATGAGTTCTTACAAACTCACAAAGAAGATGTGAAGGACTTCCCACTTGACGTGAGCCATGTGTATGCACAGGGTCGAAGGTGAGGGCGGTGAGGAAGCAAGGATGACCATAAAGACGGGACTCAGAGCGAGAAGAAGAACGCCAAGAAGAGACTCAATTTTTTCGCCGGACCATCTAGGTCCTAGGCTCAACTCCCCACGTTGGCGGAACATAACTAAAGACCGTCCAACCTTACAAAGTTGGCATGTGATAACTCCGGACTGTCCAACATAGTCCTCTAGCACTATAAGAACAAAGTTGGCATTGTTCTAACCGGTGACAAATTTTATAGTGTTGTCGAAAAGAGTCGAACCATTGAGATGCCGTTGAGCTACTATATTTTTCATTGTCTGCTTACTCATGCATAGGTCTCAATAAAAAAAATTCAGTTTTTTTATAGTGTGATAATGATCATATATACTCCCTCTGTTCCTAAATATAAGTCTTTCTAGAGATTACAATATGAACTACATGCGTTCCCTAAAAAAAATATGAACTACATGCGGATGTATATAGACATGTTTCATAGTATGTAAATTCATTCATTTTGCTCCATGTAGTCCATATTAGAATCTCTAGACAGACTTGGAGAGAGTATTTATCAACAAAGCTGCTCTCCTTTCAAAAATGTTAATAAAGATACTCAAATTTGTTTTGAGACAAGCGCCACCTGTACAGAGTGACCTTTTTTCCAAAAAGAAATCTGAGAAACGAGAGAGATATTTTCCACCGTGACAGCAAGCCCATTGCTCAGCAAGCCCATCGATCTCATCCACATAAGCCCATCAATGACGCCACAGAAGAAAAAAAAATGTTCGTTCGTCGACGATCTGATGCACCAGACCCTATGGCGCCGCCGCCGCTGCCCTCCCACCCAGCACAATCGCCGGAGCCGCCGTTCCTTCAGACCCCAGTCGAGCTCCTCGAGGAAATCTTCCTCCGCCTCTCCACGGCTGCGGACCTTGCCCGCGCCTCCACCGCCTGCGCCTCCTTCCGCCGCGTCATCGGCGGCCACGCCTTCCTTCGCCGCTACCGCGCCCTCCACCCGCCGCCCCTCGTCGGCATGCTCCACAAACCCTTCGTCACTGCCCAGCCGCCGCACCCCTCCGCCCTCGCCGCCCGTGCCTTCGCCGACTTCGATTTCTCCTGCTCCTCCTTCCTCCCCTCCACCGCCGGCCGTGCCTGGAGTCCGATCGACTTCTTGGACGGACACGTCCTCGTCGACTGCACCCCGGTAGAAAGCGGCATCCTCGTCGGCCTGTGCGACTTCGAGTACCGCGGATTCTTGGCCAGGGACCTTGCAGTGTGCGACCCCGTGCACCGCCGGTACGTGCTGCTGCCCGCCATCCCCGACGACCTCAAAGCAATGGTCCCTTGCCCGGACCTCCTCGGTATGGAGACTTTTTCCTTGCTCCCGGCGATGATGAGGAGGAACCTTTGTCGTTCAGAGTTATGTGCCTGGTGCAATGCAGAATGCGTCTGCTGCTCCTCGTCTTCTCCTCTTTGGATGGACAATGGCATGTTCGTACATACGACCAATGGAATGCTACACTTGCTTTAGTTGAAAACTCTCAGGGTGGGTTGTCATCTCGTCAATTCGTCCAGGGATGCTTCTGTTGGCATCTACATTTCCTGAACAAATTGCTTCTGCTTGACACCCACACCATGGGGTTCTCTGCTGTCAACCTCCCACCTGAACGAGTATGGACTAGCCAGTTTGTCATCGTTGAGGCAGCGGATGGAGCGCTTGGAATGCTCGCTGAATGTGATGATGAGTACAGTGAAGACGACTCAAATTTGCTCACGTATATCGTTCTGAGAAATAACCAATGGCAATCAGAGAAGGTCATCCCACTGCCCCTAAAGCATGTGATTCTGATTGGTGTCACCGGGGGATACCTGCTTATACAAGGGCTCTACACCATAGCTTCACAAGAGGAGCTATCAAAAGAAGTGCTGAAGTTTGGATTCTTCTCGGTGGACCTGAAGACGTTGCACGTCGAGCTGTTTGCTGGGTTTAGCAAAGCCATCTTGCCTAATCGATTCTATGCTAGTTTCCCACCATCATTGTGTCCGCCAACCGCCATGATCCGTCCCGCGCCGACGACGCCGACGACGTGTACACCGCGTCGTCGTCTTCCACGCCGCCGCCATGTTCCATCTAACCTCGTCTTGCACGCCACCGCCGGACGGCTTGTCGGCTGCGATCGACCGAGCTGTCGTCCGGAAGCCGCGGATCGGGCCTCGCGACGACCTACGTCCGCGACGCTCAGACCGCTGCCCTCGCCTTCCACGCCGCCGGCGTCTTCCATCTAACCCTCGTCTTGCACGTCGCCGCTGTCTACTCCGCAGCCCAAGGTTTGCCATCTAATCTCCTCGTCTAAATCTAGCATGCTAGTTGATATGAGTCACACGTAGTGACCTAGGGTTTATGGTTGAGTTAACATGCTGTCGCAGCGGCGCCTCTCCGGAGGACCGCATGTTGTAGGCAGATAGAGTTGCACTTGGGCATGATCCACAGTAGAAACTTAACACGTGATGAATTAACTTATGCAGTTTGGTCAGTTAGGCTTGTTGCCATGGATGAACAAACCGCATTGACGGGGGATGATAATGGTACTAATAAGGCTACTCTGAATGATAACGAATTTTTTAATGAGGATGATGACAGCAGCGACAACGATTCCGTATCGTCTTTTGATATCTTGCCTCCGGAGGATTTTGCTCATAATGAACATGGCGCAAATAGTGAAAACGTAAGTGTCGTATATTTTGATTTCATCTTTGAACGTTCAATGTATGCCATGGCTAACTATTTATCTATGTGTAAAAATTTGCAGGAAGATGTGGATGTTCACAATGTGGAAAATAGTTTACAGGAATCATTCGCGGATAACTTGAGCCAGGTTCGTAGATGGATGTTGTACATGAATGAATATTGTGAATTAAATGATAGTAATTAACATATACATTTCATATGAATTTTGTAGGAGTCAGATGGTATTAGCGGTGATCACGATGAGGGAGAGATGGACATTGAGGAGGCTCGAAGGCAGCAGCAAATGGTGGATACACATTGGAAGGTCATGGCTATGACCTTTCGGTCGCAAGGTGATGCATAATATTCTATAACAATCACGCCAAAGAGAACGGGTTTAGCATCAGAGAACAGAAGGTCAAACGAGGTGCTTCAGGAATGATACGGTACCGGAGATTTCTTTGCTCCAGGGCAGGTAGAAGGCAGAGCAAGTTTATAACCATGGAGGGCCGCAAGCGCAGGCTTAGACCGGAGACTCGTTGCGATTATGTGCACATATGGTGGTGAAGCTGGACAGAGAACATGGTGTTTGGTTCGTCGCGTCATTCGTGGATGATCACAACCACGCGATGGCTAGGCCCGACGAGGTTTGTTTTCTGTGGTCTCACAGATGGATTGGAGAAGGCACGAGGGCAGAGATATTGGCGTTGGAAGCTGCCGGGATAAGAAAACATATAATAATGGACAACTTTATCAGCAGATACGGTTCGTATGATAAGTGCGGGCTTATCAGGAGGGATATTTACAATCTTTGTTGTAGAGAAAAAATGAAGCTCATTGCAAAAGGTGACGCAGAGACGGCAGTTGGCATCATGAGGAGCAGGAAGGAGAAGGACCCTGAGTTTTTTTTTGAGTATGTGCATGACAAGGAAGGGCGATCAAGAGTATGTTTTGGTGTGATGCACAAATGCGAAGGGACTATCGGACTACGGAGATGTGGTTGTGTTTGATAGCACGATAAGATGAACAGGTATGGTATGCCGTTCGTCCCTTTGTCGGAGTTAACAACCACCGCTGCACCACAGTGTTTGGATGTGCCATAATTGCCGATTTAGACGGAAGCGACATATGTGTGGCTGTTGCGTACATTTATGAAGGCAAACTGTCGGTGAAGCCAAAGTCAATAATCACAGATGGTGACGCTGCAATGATCCGGCTATTCAGACTGTGCTTTCGGATGTTTTCCATCGCCTTTGCTCCGCATATCGAGAAAAATATGCAGAGGCACCTGCATTACAAGTCACTGGATGAGTTCAGATCGCTCCTATACTATGCCACCTCTCAAGCGAACTTTGAGCAGAGATGGACCGCTTTCGATAATAAGTGGAAGACAGATAGAACTAAAGAGTGGCTTGACAGGATGTACAGGAAGAAGAGACTTTGGGCAGCTTCATATCTTTCTGATGGTTTTTTCCTTGGTATGCGAAGTAACCAGAGAAGCGAAAGCCTCAACTCCTGCCTTCACCTACACCTGGACTACGGTATGACAATAGTTGATTTGGTTGTGCATTATGAGAACTGTATAGTTCGCCTGCGTGAGAATGAGGCGTACGATGATTGTGAGGCTCACCAAAAAGAACCACCGTCGGTTACTGAATATAAGGCACTTGAGGAGCATGCCGCCAAAGTATTCACACCTGCTAATTTTTACATCCTGCAAAATGATTTGCACAAGATGGGTCAGCTGGAGATATTTGAGACGCTCGTGGGAATTGAGCGTCAGACATATATGGTGACATGGAAGGATAACCACAAGTTCATGTACAATGTTGTTTATGAACCGTAACTCGTAAGAAACAATAACATGAAGTTGTCTTAGGATGGTTCGAAAGGCCTGCCATGCAAACACATTCTTTTTGTTCTCCATCATCTGAGCATAACTGAAATACCAAAGTGTTGTGTCCTTCATCGGTTGTCAAAAAATGCGAGAGATGGTTTGCCTGTGCAGCGGAAGAGTGATATGTTTGGGTGGGGTTGGTCAGGGCCATTAGAGAGAGACCGGTATAGTCAAGTAAGCATAAAAACCGCAGAGGCAGCTCATGTTGCAGCAAATGATCCCTTCTTGTTTGACGAGTTGATGAAGTGTCTGGACAACATAATAGCGTAGAAAAAGATACCAGAGGAGGAACTTATAGGAAGTAAAAGGTATGCTAAGCTTAAGAAGGAGGCAAGTCAAGCGCAACAAGTTGAGCCTGGTATTGGTGATCCTGAGAAAGTTTCGACGAAGGGTGCACCTAAGAAGGGGCGGTCAAAGGGGGGCCCTGATGTTACGAAGAATGGTAGGCCAAAAGATTTTACAGAGAAAAAAAGTGGTCCTTTGTGCAGTCTATGTAGTCAACCAGGTCATAACAAGGCTACATGCAAAAAAAACGAGAAGTAAGATGCTATTTTTTTTATTTTTTGTTATGTTGGTACTTAGGTTTTGCAAACAATATTTTCTCACCCATTTTTGTATGTTATGTTCAGGAATTGGGCGTAGAGAAGCATCTTGCTATGTTGGAAGAATAAAAATGGTTGCACGAGTCTAGTCCGAATAAACTATTGTGTTTCTTGTTCGTACTTGTGTGGCAGCAAACTCTGTGTCTCGTTTTGTTTATGTGGGATGAAAATATTTATGTGAACATATGTGATATGACACATCATATTTATTTACAGAATTGTCATGTTATTTGTACTGCTATGTGAAAGACTTCACAGTTCTAATATACTGCGTTTTAGTTACTGTTTCTGTTGCAAAAATATACCCGACCGTCGTTCTGCGCAAAAACAAAGCCGTCCGTCCTTGTGCAAAAAAATGCCCGGCCGGCAGCTGGACCGCAAGTTGGGATATATGACCAGGCAACTCGGGAGGTCCATATGAAGCCCAACAAGGGCCTAGCAGCCGGATCCAACTGGGCGTCGACATCAAGCAGTAGTAGCACAGGAGTTCGACCTGTGTACCACGGCGGCATATTTAAGCTGGTCCTCACCCCCGTCAACTTCGAGGTGGGACTAAACTCGTACGTCGGGCGCGCGAGGCGACGGTGCATGGGCCGGGGAGAGGCGACGCTGGGCCTGTCGTATTGGGCCGACTTGGGCCGGCCGGCGACTTCGTAGAAATGGAGGATCGTCAGCGTTCACTCGACCGCATCACTTGTTTAGTCCCACCTCGGAAGCAGAAAGGCGCACCGACCGGCTTAAATAGCCGCGTCGGCCGTGTGTTTCGAACTCCTCTGTTACAAGCTCCTTCTCAGCCCCGTTGGACCTCCTTGTGGGCCCTTGTGGGGTCCGACCGACCGCCTGAGTCGCCTGTCGGGCTAGATTTGGGTTGGTTTAGTCCCTGGGTCCACAAGGCTAGGTTGGGCTGTTTTTTTTTCTAAACATAATTTCTGTAACAAAGGAGGAGGCGTCCGCCTGCATTTATATCATCACAAATTTATATTGCACGTAGCAGCTGAACATATATAGCATATAGCACATAGTAAAAAAAATTAAAATAAGCATATAGCAGACGGCGGCATCATCATGACATAAGCATATTGTAGCTAGTACATAACCATATATAGCAGACGGCGGCATCATCATCACATAAGCATATAGCACATAGCAGCTGAACATATATAGTTAGAAAATAAGCAAATAAATATTGTAGCTAGTACCGACGACGGCGCATTTATTTAGATGCGGACGTGCGTATATAGTCATGCCCATTACAATAAAAAATGTCATAATATCTAAATCGTTCCTAGTGCCGTCAACGGCACGTTTATTTAGTTGCGATCAAAAACCCATCAACGCACAAATTTCTTCTCCATGATCTTCAAAATCTTCTCTTTCACAGTTTCCATCGTGTTGCACTCTGAAAAAAGTATTTCAGCTAGAATGCGTCCCCTTGAAGCATTCACCTCAGCTTGATCAAAGTCAAATATCCATTCATCTCCATTCCAGTTTTGAATGCATTTCACCACAAACAGAGCACACGAAACTCTGCAACAAAACGCGAGTCAGCCATCGCTGTGTAAGAGAAGTACTTAGAACTTAAACAGTTGCACATACCCATCCTTTTGTAACGGCATATCGTACTCATTTATTGGCCAGAAGATACGCCCTGATGTTCCATTTCTAGAAGGAGTTCACCTCCAACGTATCTTTAGCTATTTCTGCCCTCTGAAATAAAAATGTGAAGTTCATATGAAATACATAACTAATTACTACTATCTATCTTGTCTAATGTAAAGAAAGAAACTTACCAGCTGCCTTATTTTTTTAAGAACTCCCTTGCTGCATTTACCAGTAGAATTTAAAACTTGAAACTCTTTTTTCTTGTTGTGCATGAGAATTGTTATCCAGTGATTTTCTTCCACATGAAAAGGAAAGTACGCCTACAACAAAGTTTATTCAAGTTCTTGGACACACAAATAGTTATGTACTACGAAGGATCATACAAAAGTGAAGTACCTTATCTGTAATGAAATACTCATCATTAACTCTAGACACCATTTTAGATTGGTTTGTGAAATGCTCCATAAAATGGTGCTTGGAGTTCTTAACCTTTCCTTCACCACGAAGAAGAAGCCAGTGTGACACCCAAGATGATAAAATGTGACGGTCAGCACGACGATTATGGGTCTGCATATGCTTGCAATAACTATTGATGACCTGAAAATAACATAATAACAATACTCCTCTTAGAAACAAATTAAAAATGACATGTAGAACTGCATATAATTGTTGTACTACTTACACCGCCATGCAACCATTTTTTCGCAATGATGGCTTGAAGCATATCAGGTGTACATGTTTCCCCAGCAATTCCTGTCATGTGCACGACAGTTTTCCTACTAAGCTTCTCCGAGTCTGATAGTGTCTGGACATAAACTTTCGCGGCCTCTATGTGATCCTCGGTAATGTAATCGGTATTAATCAGAACGTCTCATATACCAAACAAACCTAAAATATAATGAAACAATGAGTAAATACAGTATGCATGCAAGGACTGAAATATCTTCAAATCAAAGTACATAACACCTACTTTTCTTTGGACGTTTACGTCCACCGAGCTGCTGAAATGGTGAAAGAACGTACTTTGACTTTTTTCTCTTGCGTTTCCCATCATTCTCCTCAGTGCCACTCTCTATCGCATTTTTCATACGTGTGTTCAGACTATCCAAACTAATCTCCTCAGATTTATTGGTGCTAGACCCGTCTAACAGTGCATTTATATTCTTGGGGGTTGAAGTAACTGCTAGAAAGTCATTCTTGTCTACCGTTGCAAAAGATGGGTCGATTGATTTACCATTCTCGTCAATAACGAAGGGGTCCCCTTCATCTCCTGTACCGGGTGTGTTGAGATGCATACCTTTCTCACGTGTGGAGTTTTTCCTGTTCCCATTGGTGAACGATGTCTCCACCCCGTTGTCCATATCGTCCTTTGCAGGAGTTGATTTTACATCTGGAAAATATTTTGACGGACCATACCTCCTCATCCAGTTCTCACTATGCTCCACAAACTCAACGTCAGGAAACCCTCTGTTTGTCTTGAAGACAAGACCTTTGTTCTCCAGCTCCTCAAGTACTATCTGCAATAACACATGGGAAGCATTAAGTACATGCAAAGAATGTCATGTAATTTGAAGAACACATCACTAATTACCTCAGCACATTTTTTAGGGACAAGGCGAATTTCTTTCTGCATATCTTTGATGCTTTTCATAATTTGATCTAAGGTTGTGTCCTTGCTCGATGAAGCCTCATCTCTATTATCCTTCCTTTTCCGCGAACGACCTGTTCCATCAACTGGCTCAGACTCTTCCTCCACGAATTTCCCCTCTTGAGCGATTATCATCTGTCTGTGCTTCTCACTTATTATGTCATCAACCTGTCCCATGTTATATCATGTTAAAATACTCACCATGAAAACGTTCCATAAGTCCATGCACGCAAACAGTAAATACTTACCCTCCCATTCCCGCTGCCGTGCGATGTGTAAGACGATCACGCTCATAGCCTCGACTTACGCCGATTAAGCATCAGCGGATACTCATGCGATAGTGGATCAAATGTGTCGTCATCAAGTGGCTGCACTTTCTCCCAAAACATGTACTGCATGAACATGAAATATATTAGCAATCTTAATACTCCAGCCTATAGTTCGAAATAAATTATATAACATACAATTTACCTGTATGAGGGCAAGGTTTCCCACCGGCCATGTAAATTTCGTCAGATCTGATACAGTCTTTGTGATGCCATCGACGCAAACGCGTAAAGTAAACGCGTTCCAGTTATATGTTTTAATGCTCTCCACATCGTGCACTAGCTTGTAAAAAGAATTAGGAACTTCTACCGTGGAATGTGGTGCAAGAACTGTGCCTAGAAGAACCAACACAATTCGACGCAGAAAATCGTCATCATACAATCCACTAGTAGTGATGTCCTGTATGAGCTGGTCTATCATTATTAGATTCGTACTCGAATCTACGAAATTACTCGGCACTTTCACTTTTGCCTTTAGCCCCCTTTACCTAAAGCATTCATCGCATCTCTGCCCTTGTTCACTAGGCCAAAATTGTTGGGGAACGAGTAATTTCAAAAATTTCCTACGCACACGCAAGATCATGGTGATGCATAGCAACGAGAGGGGAGAGTGTTGTCTACGCACTCAGAGACCCGGGCGAAGCGATCACAACGTAGAGGAAGTAGTCGACGTTCTCCTCGCGATCCGACCGATCCCGCGCCAAGCACTCGGCGCCCCGAGTTCTTAACACACGCAGCTTGATGACGCCCTCGTACTCGATCCAGCCGAGTGTCGAGGGAGAGTTCCACAAGACGACGGCGTGGTGGCGATCTTGATGTTCTATCGGCGCAGAGCTTCGCTTAAGCTTCGCGACGATATGACCGAGGTGGAATATGGTGGAGGGGGCACCGCACACGGCTAAGGAACGATCCGTAGATCAAACTTGTGTGTTCTAGGGTGCCCCTTCCCCTTCCCCTATATAAAGGAGGGAGGGGGAGGTGCGGCCGCCCAAGGGAGGCGCTGCTGAGGAGTCCTACTCCCACCGAGTAGGACTCCCCCTTTCCTAGTTAGAGTAGGATTGGGGAGGGAAGAAGGAAGGGGCGCCGCCTCCTTGTCCTATTCGGACTAGGGGAGGCGCGGCCTGCCCTGGCCAGCCCCTCCTCTTCTCCCTCGAGGCCCACTAAGGCCAATTTAGTTCCTGGGGTTCCGTAACCTCCCTACTCAGAAAATTCCTGTTTTCACCCGAACCATTCCAACTCCAAATATAGGCTTCCAATATATCAATCTTTATGTCTCGACCATTTCGAGACTCCTCGTCATGTCCGTGATCACATCCGGACTCAACTTCTTCGGTACATCAAAATACATAAACTCATAATAACATCGCCATCGAAACCTTGCGTGCAGGACCCTACGGTTCGAGAACAATGTAGACATGGCCGAGACACGTCTCGGTCAATAACCAATAGCGGACCTGGATGCCCATATTGGTTCCTACATATTCTACGAAGATCTTTATCGGTCGACCGCATAACAACATACGTTGTTCCTTTGTCATCGGTATGTTACTTGCCCGAGATTCGATCGTCGGTATCCAATACCTAGTTCAATCTCGCTACGGCAAGTCTCTTTACTCGTTCCGTAATACATCATCTCACAGCTAACTCATTAGTTGTAATGCTTGCAAGGCTTCATGATGTGTATTACCGAGAGGGCCAGAGATACCTCTCCGACAATCGGAGTGACAAAACCTAATCTCAAATACGCCAACCCAACATCTGCCTTTGGAGACACTGTAGTACTCCTTTATAATCACCCGATTCGCTGTGACGCTTGGTAGCACCAAAGTGTTCCTCCGTAAACGGAGTTGCATAATCTCATAGTTACGAGGAACATGTATAAGTCATGGATAAAAGCAGTAGCAACATACTAAACGATCGTGTGCTAAGGTAATGGAATGGGTCATGTCAATCAGATCATTCTACTAATGATGTGACCTTGTTAATCAAATAACAGCTCTTTGTTCATGGTTAGGAAACATAACCATCGTTGATTAACAAGCTACTCTAGTAGAGGCATACTAGTGACATGTTGTTTGTTTATGCACTCACACATGTATCATGTTTCCGGTTAATACAATTCTAGCATGAATGATAAACATTTATCATGAAATAAGGAAATAAATAATAACTTTATTATTGCCTCTAGGGCATATTTCCTTCAGCTCCCACTTGGACTAGAGTCAATAATCTAGATTACATAGTAATGATTCTAACACCCATGGAGTCTTGGTGCTGATCATGTTTTGCTCGTGGAAGAGGCTTAGTCAACGGTCTGCAACATTCAGATCCGTATGTATCTTGCAAATCTCTATGTCTCCCACCGGACTAAGTCCCGGATGGAATTGAAGCGCCTCTTGATGTGCTTGGTCCTCTTGTGAAATCTGGATTCCTTCGCTAAGGCAATTGCTCCAAGATTGTCACGAAAGATTTTCATTGACCCGATGCACTAGGTATGACACCTAGATCGGATATGAACTCCTTCATCCGACTCCTTCATTAGCTGCTTCCGGCTGCTATGTACTCCGCTTCACATGTAGATCCCGCCACGACGCTTTGTTTAGAACTGCACCAACCGACAGCTCCTCCGCTTAGTGTAAATACGATCCGTCTGCGATTTAGAATCGTCCGGATTAGTGTCAAAGCTTGCATCAACGTAACTGCCATTTACGATGAGCTCTTTGTCACCTCCATATATGAGAAACATATCCTTAGTCCTTTTCGTATTTCAGATGTTCTTGACCGCTGTCCATGATCCACTCTGGATTACTTTGGTACCTCCTGCTAAACTTATAGCAAGGCACACATCAGGTCTGGTACACAGCATTGCATACATGATAGAGCCTATGGCTGAAGCATAGGAACATCTTTCATTTTCTCTATCTTCTGAAGTGGTCGGGCATTGAGTCTTACTCAACTTCACACCTAGTAACACAGGCAAGAACCCTTTCTTTGCTTGATCCATTTTGAACTTCTTCAAAATTTTGTCAAGGTATGTGCTTTGTGAAAGTCCAATTAAGCTTCTTGATCTATCTCTATAGATTTTAATGCCCAATATGTAAGCAGCTTCACCGAGGTCTTTCATTGAAAAACTCTTATTCAAGTATCCCTTTATGCTATCCAGAATTCTATATCATTTCCGATCAGCAATATGTCATCTACATATAATATCGAAATGCTACAGAGCTCCCACTCACTTTCTTGTAAATACAAAGCTTCTCCAAAAGTCTCAGACAAACCCAAATGCTTTGATCACACTATCAAAGCGCTTATTCCAACTCCGAGATGCTTGCACCAGTCCATAAATGGATCGCTGGAGCTTGCACACTTTGTTAGCTCCCTTTGGATCGATAAAACCTTCTGTTGCATCATATACAACTCTTCTTCCGTAAACCCATTCAGAATGCAGTCTTTACATCCATTTGCCAAATTTCATAATCATAAAATGCGCAATTGCTAACATGATTCGGATAGACTTAAGCATCGCTTCGGGTGAGAAGGTCTCATCGTAGTCAATCCCTTGAACTTGTCGAAAACCCTTTGCGATAAGTCGAGCTTTGTAGACGAGAACATTACCGTCGGCGTCGGTCTTCTTCTTGAAGATCCACTTGTTTTCTATTGCTTGCCTACCCTCGGGCAAGTCAACCAAAGTCCATACTTTGTTTTCATACATGGATCCCATCTCAGATTTCATGGCCTCAAGCCATTTTATGGAATCTGGGCTCACCATCGCTTCTTCATAGTTCGTAGGTTCATCATGATCTAGTAGCATGATTTCCGAACAGGATTACCGCACCACTCGGCGCGGATCTTACTCTGCTTGATCTACGAGGTTCTGCAGTAACTTGATCTGAAGTTTCATGATCAACATCATCAACTTCCTCACTACTTGGTGTAGATGTCTCGTAAACCGGTTTCGCGACAAACTACTTTCAAGTAAGGGAGAAGGTACTATTACCTTATCAAGTTCTACTTTCCTCCCACTCACTTCTTTCGAGAGAAACTCCTTCTAGAAAGGATCCATTCTTAGCAACGAATGTCTTGCCTTCGGATCTGTGATAGAAGGTGTACCCAACTGTCTCCTTTGGGTATCCTATGAAGACACATTTCTCGATTTGGGTTCGAGCTTATCAGGTTGAAGCTTTTTCACATAAGCATCGCATCCCCAAACTTTAAGAAACGACAACTTTGGTTTCTTGCCAAACCACAGTTCATAAGGTGTCGTCTCAACGGATTTCGATGGTGTTCTATTCAGGTGAATGCGGCCGCCTCTAGAGCATAACCCCAAAACGATAGCGGTAAATCAGAAGAGACATCATAGATCGCACCATATCTAGTAAAGTGCGACATGACGCTCGACACACCATTACGCTGTGGTGTTCCGGTGGCGTGAGTTGCGAAACTATTCCGCATTGTTTCAAATGTAGACCAAACTCAGAACTCAAATATTCACCTCCACTATCGATCGTAGAAATTTAATTTTCTTGTTACGATGATTTTCAACTTCACTCTGAAATTCTTTGAACTTTTCAAATGTTTCAGACTTATGTTTCATTAAGTAGATATACCCATATCTGCTTAAGTCATCTGTGAAGGTGAGAAAATAACGATATCCGCCACGAGCCTCAACATTCAACGGACCACATACATCTCAGTATGTATGATTTCCAACAAATCTGTTGCTCTCTCCATAGTACGGAGAACGGGTTCTAGTCATCTTGCCCATAAGGCACGGTTCGCAAGTGCCAAGTGATTCATAATCAAGTGACTCCAAAAGTCCATCAAGATGGAGTTTCTTCATGCGCTTTACACCGATATGACCTAAACGGCAATGCCACAAATAAGTTGCACTATCATTATCAACTCTGCATCTTTTGGTTTCAACATTATGAATATGTGTATCACTACTATCGAGATTCATCAAAATAGACCACTCCTCAAGGGTGCATGACCATAAAAGATATTACTCATATAAATAGAACAACCATTATTCTCTGATTTAAATGAATAACCGCCTCGCATCAAACAAGATCCAGATATAATGTTCATGCTCAACGCAGCACCAAATAACAATTATTTAGGTCTAAAACTAATCCCAAGGTAGATGTAGAGGTAGCGTGTCGACCGCAATCACATCGACTTTGGAACCATTTCCCACGCGCATCGTCACCTCGCCCTTTGCCGTGTTCGCAATCCGTAGTCCCTGCTTTGAGTTGCAAATATTAGCAATGTAACCAGATCAAATACCAGTGCTATGCGAGCTCTAGTAAGGTACACATCAATAACATGTATATCACATATACCTTTGTTCACCTTGCCATCCTTCTTATCCGCCAAATACTTGGGGCAGTTCCGCTTCCAAAGGACTACCGCTTGCAAGAGAAGCACTCGGCCAGGCTTAGGTCCGACTTGGGTTTTTCTCTCGAGCAGAACTTGCTTGCTGTCCTTCTTGAAGTTCCTTCTTCTTCCCTTTGCCTTTCTTCTTGAAACTAGTGGTCTTATTGACCATCAACACTTGATGCTCCTTCTTGATTTCTACCTCCGCAGCCTTTAGCATTGCGAAGAGCTCTGTATAGTCTTTACTAACCCTTGCATATTATAGTTCATCACGAAGCCTTTGTAGCTTGGTGGCGTGATTGAAGAATTCATCAATGACACAATCATCCGGAAGATTAACTCCCAATTGTGTCAAGTGATTGTAGTACCCGGACATTCTCGAGTATGTGCTCACTAATGTAACTATTCTCCTCCATCTTGCAGCTATAGAACTTATTGGAGACTTCATATCTCTCAATCCGGCATTCTGTTGAATATCAACTTCAACTCCCGAACATCTCATATGCTCCATGACGCTCAAAACGCCGTTGAAGTCCCGGTTCTAAGCCGTAAAGCATGGCACACTCGAACTATAGAGTAGTCATCAGCTTTGCTCGCCAGACGCTCATAACATCCGGTGTTGCTCCAGCAGACAAGCCTCGCACCCAGCGGTGCATCCAGACGTAACTCTTCAGGCAGCAATGAGGATAATCCTCAAGTTACGGACCCAGTCCGTAATTGCTACCATCATCTTTCAACTTTGCTTTCTCAAGGAACGCATTAAAATTCAACGGAACAACAAAGACGAGCCATCTATCTACAATCAAACATAAACAAGCAAGATACTATCAGTACTAAGTTCATGATAAATTTAAGTTCAATTAATCATATTACTTAAGAACTCCCACTTAGACAGACATCTCTCTAGTCATCTAAGTGATCACGTGATCCAAATCAACTAAACCATAACCGATCATCACGTGAAATGGAGTAGTTTTCAATGGTGAACATCTTATGTTGATCATATCTACTATATGATTCACGCCGACCTTTCGGTCTCCGTGTTCCGAGGCCATATCTGCATATGCTAGGCTCGTCAAGTATAACCCGAGTATTCTGCGTGTGCAAAACTGGCTTGCACCCATTGTAGATGGACGAGAGCTTATCATACCCGATCATCACGTGGTGTCCGGGCACGATTTAACTTTGGCAACGGTGCATACTGGGAGAACACTTCTTGATAATTTAGTGAGAGATCATCTTATAATGCTACCGCCAATCAAAGCAAGATAAGATGCATAAAGGATAAACATCACATGCAAATCAATATAAGTGATATGATATGGTCATCATCATCTTGTGCTTCGTGATCTTCATCTCCGCAGCACCACCATGATCACCATCGCCACCGCGCGACACCTTGATCTCCATCGTAGCATCGTTGTCGCCTCGCCAAACTTATGCTTCTACGACTATCGCTACCGCTTAGTGATAAAGTAAAGCATTACGAGGCGATTGCATTGCATACAATAAAGCGACAACCATATGGCTCCAGCCGATTGCCGATAATTTCGTTACAAAACATGATCATCTCATACAATAAAATATAGCATCACGCCTTGACCATATCACATCACAACATGCCCTGCAAAAACAAGTTAGACGCCCTCTACTTTGTTGTTGCAAATTTTACGTGGCTGCTACGGGCTTAAGCAAGAACTAGTCTCACCCACGCATCAAAACCACAACGATATTTCGTCAAATAGACTCCGCTTAACCTTCTCAAGGACCGGCGAGTCACACTCGGTTCAACTAAAGTGAGAGAGACAGACACCCACCATTCACCTTTAAGCAACGAGTGCTCGTGGCGGTGAAACCAGTCTCGCGTAAGCGTCACGCAGTAATGTCGGTCTAGGCCGCTTCATCTCACAATACCGCTGAACCAAAATATGACATGCTGGTAGGTAGTATGACTTGTATCGCCCACAACTCACTTGTGTTCTACTCTGCAAAGCATCAAACCATAAAACCTAGGCTCGGATGCCACTGTTGGGGAACGAGTAATTTCAAAAAATTCCTACGCACACGCAAGATCATGGTGATGCATAGCAACGAGAGGGGAGAGTGTTGTCTACGCACCCTCGTAGACCGAAGCGAAGCGATCACAACGTAGAGGAAGTAGTCGACGCTTCTCCTCGCGATCCGACCGATCCCGCGCCAGCATCCGGCGCCCCGAGTTCTTGACACACGTACAGCTTGATGACGCCCCTCGTACTCGATCCAGCCGAGTGTCGAGGGAGAGTTCCACAAGACGACAGCGCAGGACGATCTTGATGTTCTACTGGCGCAGAGCTTCGCCTTAAGCTTCGACGATATGACCGAGGTGGAATATGGTGGAGGGGGCACCGCACACGGCTAAGGAACGATCCGAGATCAAACTTGTGTGTTCTAGGGTGCCCCTTCCCCGTAAATAAAGGAGGGAGGGGGAGGTGCGGCCGCCCAAGGGAGGTGCGCGAGGAGTCCTACTCCCACCGAGTAGGACTCCCCCTTCCTAGTTGGAGTAGGATTGGGGGGGGGAAGAAGGAAGGCGCCCCCCTCCTTGTCCTATTCGGACTAGGGGGGGGGCGCACGCCTGCCCTGGCCGGCCCCTCCTCTTCTCCTCGAGGCCCACTAAGGCCCATTTAGTTCCCGGGGTTCCGTAACCTCCCTGCACTCCGTAAATTCTGTTTTCACCCGAACCATTCGAACTCCAAATATAGGCTTCCAATATATCAATCTTTATGTCTCGACCATTTAGAGACTCCTCGTCATGTCCGTGATCACATCCGGACTCAACTTCTTCGGTACATCAAAATACATAAACTCATAATAACCGCCATCGAAACCTTAAGCGTGCGGACCCTACGGTTCGAGAACAATGTAGACATGGCCGAGACACGCCTCCGGTCAATAACCAATAGCGGACCTGGATGCCCATATTTGTTCCTACATATTCTACGAAGATCTTTATCGGTCAGACCGCATAACAACATACGTTGTTCCTTTGTCATCGGTATGTTACTTGCCCGAGATTCGATCGTCGGTATCCAATACCTAGTTCAATCTCGCATCGCAAGTCTCTTTACTCGCTCCGTAATACATCATCTCACAGCTAACTCATTAGTTGTAATGCTTGCAAGGCTTCAGTGATGTGTATTACCGAGAGGGCCCAGAGATACCTCTCCGACAATCGGAGTGACAAAACCTAATCTCGAATACGCCAACCCAACATCGCCTTTGGAGACACCTGTAGTACTCCTTTATAATCACCCGATTACGCCAGACGCTTGGTAGCACCAAAGTGTTCCTCCGTAAACGGAGTTGCATAATCTCATAGTTACGGGAACATGTATAAGTCATGGATAAAAGCAGTAGCAACATACTAAACGATCGTGTGCTAAGCTAATGGAATGGGTCATGTCAATCAGATCATTCTACTAATGATGTGACCTTGTTAATCAAATAACAACTCTTTCTTCATGGTTAGGAAACATAACCATCTTTGATTAACAAGCTAGTCTAGTAGAGGCATACTAGTGACATGTTGTTTGTTTATGCACTCACACATGTATCATGTTTCCGGTTAATACAATTCTAGCATGAATGATAAACATTTATCATGAAATAAGGAAATAAATAATAACTTTATTATTGCCTCTAGGGCATATTTCCTTCAAAAATATCATACACATCTTCGGCGCGCAATGATATCGCACTGTTTCGTGATGGCATAATGAACCTTTTTCTCTCCAATGCGTAAGATTTGATAATAAACTTTAGCGTACACACTTTCATGCATGAGCACACTAGGAATCATCAACATTTGTCCTAGTCTAGTGCTTGCAAATCGCTTTTTTTTGCCTAGAGGTCAGTTTGCTCACGAGGAGACACCACTTCTCAACAGAACAGTAAAATCTCCGCATCCTCCATCACTACTTAATAGGAACAAATAATATATTAGCTACTTTTCATGTCTAGATGATGAACATGATGAATGAACTGTTCAAAAACTTTAAATTTACCTCCCACCAATACGGGCGCGGTGGCGGGGGTGGGGTGTTTTGGTCAATCTCTTAAAATTATTTTTAAGAATCCATGTCTCGAAATTTTCCTACACGAATTCATTGCCAGGGACATCCTGTTTTATAAAAGCCACACAAAGCAATACGTTATTATACAAATAAATTAAGTAGGCTACATTAATTATCGTCATCAACATGTACATCACGGCGTGTGTTCTTCCTAATTGATATTACAGTATGGATATTTATATTTAGTCAAAGACTAAAGGAATACGGTACATCGTAAACCTTGATTTAACATGGTATTTGTTAAGAATGCCATGTCCAAGACATTTGGTATATCCATCAACAATTTCTGACTGGATTTTAAAGCTGCTTCCATGTATTATTTCTCATGGAATAATGCTCTTAGGTGGACTGGGCCCTCGTGTAGTTTTGTTTGGTCACCTATTTCAGGACTGGATACATAGAGCCTGGAACGATCATTTGCGTTTGTTCTTGGTATCACAGTCACCATTGTTTCTACTGTGTTTGCTGAGTAGAGGAACATTGAAACTAAAGTTTGATGGATCAAGAAACAGCCACCAGATTTTCATGTACAACCAATGCTGCCCAGGGGTCTACATTACTATTCTTTGGGGGCAAAGATGTTTATAATATGCTTCGACCTTGTTCCAGTACTGCGAGTGAAATCGTCCCACCTAGTGGCACGATCTTTCCCTATACAAAAGTCTCTTAAAAGATGCATGGCTAAAACAAGTACACCTAAGTGGCAGATGCTTGGTCACTGTCAGATCAAAACTATCGATAAAATTGCTAAAATAGTGGTGCACATGACTTGGAAAAAGTTCAATATTGTGGGAACACAGAATCGCAAGCATGTTAGAGAAACTGTGGGAGCATATATAAATGATCAGGATTCAGGAAATACAGGTGAAGCGAACAGGAATGCACCATCTTGCAGCCCCTTCACGTCATACACAAGATAATCAAGGGTGGACACATACATGGAGCAGAGCATACTGGCAGGCACTTCAGGTCAATTCCACTCCGGCCTTCTTAGCAGCTTAACCAGATTATATAGTACTCCGGCGCGGACAGACTGGATGTCGTCGTTGAACGCATGCACAGATTCTACCAAGTAATCATAATGGGTAGATGAAACTAGCAACACTACAACTCGCTTAAAATCAGAAGTGTATAAGTACATGCACAAAATATGATGTGATGCAGGCTACCTACAAAGCAATCAGACCCGTGTAACTACTTTTTATTTTCTGCAGCTATTTTTTGTTTATTCTTCCTGCTGCTGTTTTTTAGTCCCACCTGCAAGCGAGAGACTCCTTGTTTATAAGCCCTGAGTGCAGAGACGATGTGAAGAGGCTCAATGCTCATGCGCGTTAGTTAGCTTCAAGCCTTGAGGAATACGGTAGACTGCAGAGCTATGTGCGTGGGTTGACACTATTCGAAAGGCAAAAATTAACGGCATTCGCTCTTTTTATTTTTAATGACTTATTACAACTCAGAAATAAAAGAAAAAAAATAAATGTAGCAGATAAGAAAAAAAATATAAAACCACTCAGAAATAAATAGAAGAAACAATTATTTTGATTAACTTTACTAAAAAATAGCATAGATGCTTATTTTTAATGACTTATTACAACTCGAAATAAAAAAATGAATAAATATAACAGAAAAGAAAAACAAATATAGAATACTACTCGAAATGAATAGAAGCAAAAAATAGTTGTGATTAACTGTACTAAAAGGGAGCATATATGCTTATTTTAATGGCTTATTACAACTCGATAAAAAGAAAAAAAATAAATATAGCAGAAAAGAAAAAAACTATATAAAAACTACTCGAATGAGTAGAGATCTTTATAGAAAATCAACTTAAATTCATAACAATTTCAACAAATCCGTATGAATTTATGCTAAATCCTATATAAGGGCATCTATTTTCATTTGAAGGAGCTCAATAAGGTAGAGAGGAGGGGCTTATAAACCGTCCGATTCCTTTGATTGGCGAGGTGGGACTAAACTCGATCGCAACGTGGACTGCCTTTAGTCGGTTGGTGGCCGACAGGAGACGGCCTTTGGTGGGTTCGAGCCAGCCGGGACCAATGGTGGTGGGCAAGGCGAGGCGTTGGTCCGTTCGTCCCACCAAGACCAAAAGGTCCGAATGAACAGGACCATGGCCCGGTGGCCTGGCCCCCCGGGCCCACGAACGGTCGGTGCCCATTGGTCGGTTCGGATTGAACCAGGACTAATGGGCTTGACCATTTCAACCCATTGGCCCATTTAGTGTAGTACAAAATATGATGCGATGCATGCTACCTACAAATCAATCAACCCCGCCTCGGGGGCTCGGGTGACCTAACCCTCCGAGGATCGTCGGTGGCGGCCGTCACGGGCGGCGTGGGTGGCGAATGCTAGCGTGGTGGAGAAGCCCGGCGCCTCAGCGGCATGGAGGCCTGGGTTGGGTCGGCGCCATGTGGTTTGCTCTCCGGACAGATCGATCGGCGGTGCGACCTCAATGTGCGGCGGCTCGGATCGGCGACCCTTGCACGATTCTTGATGGAGGTTCCTTCAGCGGATCCGGTGAAAACCTAGTTCTCGGCTTGATGCCAAGACCGGCGTTGGCGGCAACCTTTTGTGTCATAACCTTCTTGAAGGCCTGCCCGTGGAAGCTCGATCTCTATCCGCTACCTCGGGAAACCCTAGATGAGTAGATCAGATGGCGCATTGGTATCGTTTCCTCCTTGGGGCGTCATTCTTGGAATACAGGTTCGGGGACCATGGGGCTTTTTGTGGAGAGGTGCTTCATCCGCACATTGATGACGGCGGATCTCGTGGCATTGGTGTAGTGGAGACTCGGCGCCCGATCTGTGATCTGGACTCGCGTAGGAGGGTTCTTCTCTGGCGTCATAGTGGCGTCGATGGCGGTGGCTGAC
Source organism: Aegilops speltoides (assembly GCA_021437245.1). Lineage (NCBI taxonomy): Eukaryota > Viridiplantae > Streptophyta > Magnoliopsida > Poales > Poaceae > Aegilops > Aegilops speltoides. The sequence continues at coordinate 23,908,144 of CM038147.1, forward strand.
AAGGTAGAAGCCTCAATATGCTGCAAGACGGACGGTGGAAGATGGCGGCAACGACACATGTGAGTGCGTCGAGCCAGTTCATGCCCTGCACCGGTATGTGGCTCGGTTGGGGCTTCGGCTTTGATGATAGGCTTAGGTGAGTGGACTGGTATTTGGCTTAGCGCCCTTCATCATATGGATAGGAGTAGTGGCATATGATGCCAAGATGGCGGATTCAGGCCTATTATTGTAATACTTTGTAGGTCCTAGAATAATCAATAAAGTGGCGCATGCATCTCCAGAATCAGAGGCCAGGGTCATCCTCCTTTTCTAAAAAAGGCTACCTACTAAAGAATTGTTACCTATGAAGTGAAGAGTCTTGATTTAGTACCAACATGTAACCTTTCAATGCACTAGCAAGATACACCAAACTTTATTTGCTTCCTAAGAATACTCTATCACAATGTTCCTTTGTCACCTATTACTCTTGGACAATTTAGATGTGTCTTCAGAGGACACCACTCTAGTCACCGGCGGATGTTGCTGTCAAGTGCATGCTTAGTCAATGCAACCAAAAGACCGATCGATGGAAGAGATGTAGCCAGATTCTTCCAGTTATTCGCCGTCGTTACGATCGAGGAAGACCGGATCGCTAGGCGTTCGTGCGCGTGGTGATCGTGATGCGCGTGGGCACTGCATCGCTATAAAACCGGTTGTACCAGTAGTTTGTTAGGATGTGGAGGAGTCCAGATATAACGGAAAAGGCGAGCGTTTGGTCGCTGTGGCGTTTTGTGGCCAGAATATCTTTCTGTCCAGTACTACTTCTACCTCCATCCACCTGTGAGAGAGCTAGTTAGGGCTGCCCCAACACGCCCAACATAGTTTGAGGACCTCCGAACACTGGAAAGCTACGCGGAAGGATTCAACTTAGACAAAAAGACATTAAAACTTGTTGTAAAACGAAGAAATGATGATATAGTACAACTGAGCAAACTACAAACGTCGTGGGTCCTACACTAGTGACTAGGGTGTCTAACAAGGGACTTAATAGCACGATTCTACAGTAGCTAGTGACTAGGCTAAATGGTTGGAGCAGAGCTCGGGTATCACTTCATTTGTACTCTGGTAACTACACCAGTTTTGACCAATATATTACTCCATAAATAGATGTGAGATCAAAGTGGTAAAAAACCTTACGATCGATCATGTTTGAATCAACAAATGAAGACGTAAAGAAAAATATCACCAAATATTTGCCAATTTCTCAATTATCAATGCCTTATTTGAACAATGTATACAAAATACTGATCAACACTTATAAATTTTTATCAGCCACCATAGCAGAGCGGGCAGAGCATAGGCTACGTTTTCTCGAATCAAACCTCAACTCTTGGCTTGCCGGCGATGGGGTGATTCTGGCTCTATTTGTGGCCTACTGGCATGCATGTTTCGCGTCGTCCACTGCTGTTGGACTGTTCCTGGCATGGAGGACGCTACACCTGCAAGCTATAAGAAAATGGAGGATCACTTTCGTCTCTTGGATGCCCATGATCAAATCGCTCTCATCTTGTGCGCAAGGCTTCTACTTGTTACTAGGCTCACGCACAGCATGGCTGTCTCTGTACCACACTCTTTCTTCGGTTCACCCCAGTGCCCTACAGACAAATAAGCGCACATCCGTAGGTCTCCTCCATGTCGAGGCCACATTGTTGATGCTTTGAGACTAGCTCATCACAACAACGACAAAGAAGAAGATCAGCAGTCCGAGGTGGCATGTAGGTAGTTCCCCATGTCACCCAGTCCCACGAGTTGCTCTTTGCAGCCCATCCAAAGACCATTATCTGTCTCTCCTTCCTTTCCACTACAAAAGAACGATGGGAGGTGGTAGTATCATGTTGCTCTATGCTACTCCATCCACATTTTATAACATGGGTTCGCTGGAGGGAGATGCACATAATTCTGTAAAAGTGGTTGAAGCGTATGCTTTAGCAGGGACGCGTTGCGTGTTATTTATAGATCATAAGTACATGGTCGGTAGTTCAGGTTGTTAGGAGATTGATCCTCAAGCTAAGATCTATACAAGATAGAGATCAATCTCAACCAACCTAAACTACCTAGAGTACAACACACGCAATCCATACTATACGCGTACGTGGTTTATACTACACCACCACGTACACATTTACATTGTCTAACACTCCCCCTCAATCATAACTTACCAAGTTGAGATTGCTCTTGAAATCTTCCAATTTACGCCATGATAGGGCTTTGGTAAAGCCATCTGCAACTTGATCATTGGTGGAATGCAGAATGTCTAGCTTCTTGGCTACTCTTTCTCTCCAAAGTGATAGTCCACTTCAATATGTTTTGTCCTTGCATGAAATACTGGGTTTTTGAAAGGTAAGTGGCACCAATATTATCACACCAAAGACATGCAACTGGTGAGTGCATCACACCTAACTCTTTTAGCAAAGTTTGAACCCATATAATTTCAGCTGTGGCATTCGCTAATGCCTTGTATTCCTCAGTACTAGACCTTGACACTGTTGCTTGTTTGCGAGCACTCCAAGATATCAAGTTGGGTCCAAAGAAAACAGCAAAGCCACTGTGGACCTTCATCATCTGGACATCCTGCCAGATCTGCATCTGAAAGGCACTTACCAATGTAGAACTTGACTTGGAGAATTTCAGCCCATACTCATGGTTCCTCCGAGATATCTGAGAATTCTTTTTACTGCAGTCCAATGTTCAAGGGTAGGAGAATGCAAGAATTGACATACTTTGTTAACGAAAAGGATATATCAGGCCTTGTCAAAGTCAAGTACTGCAATGCACCTACCACACTACGTAATTAATAGAATCATAAGCTCCCAAGATTTCACCATTTTCCTTAGAGAGCTTTTGGATGTGGATGAGGCATGTTTGACACTTTGCAATTCATCATACCAGTACGTTTTAATACATCTGATACATACTTTTCTTGAGTGAGAAGTATACCATCCTTGACCTTCTTCACCTCTATTCCCAAGAAATAGTGCAAGTCACCAAGATCTTTGGGCAAAATCCTTAGAGATCTTCCAACAATGCTGTAGTTCCCTCCTGTGAAGAGCTAGCAACAATAATGTCATCAACATACACAAGCATAAAGATGGTGATCTTGCCTTTGTGATAAAAGAATAATGACGTGTCAGCCTTTGATGGTCGAAACCAAGCTTGAAGTTTTCACTTAACCTAGAATACCATGCTCTAGGTGCTTGTTTTAACCCATACAAAGACTTGTCAAGTTTACATAGTGTTGCTTGTTTTTCACCTCATACAGAGGTTGTTTCATATACACTTCTTCCTCTAGAGCGCCATGAAGGGCATTACGCATCCAATGTGAAGGCTCCATCCTTTTGATCTGCAATAGATAGAACAAGTCCGCATTGTTTAACAACTGGATGAAGGTATCCTCGTAGTCAATGCCATATCTTTGTTTAAACCTTTTGCAACTAGCACGGCTTTGTATCTATCTATCTCTCCGTAGCCTTTCTTTTAACTCTATAAACCCATTTGCAATCAATAATATTTGCCCTTGGCAGAGGAACTAGATGCCACGTTTTGTTCTTGATTAATGCACTATATTCCTCATTCATTGCATTTTTCCATTGTTTACTCAAAAGGCTTCATGTAAACTATGCGGTTCTTCGTAGTAGTAAGACCAGCAAATTTTGTTTTACCGTACTGACCGTACCATCTGTATGCGCACCTTAGGTTTTGCAATGCCATCTGAGAGCGTCGTCGATTTTGTTCGGGTGCATGCGATTGGCGAGATGATCCGCGATTAACCTGAAAGATCCTACGGTTCGTGGCGGATGAGCGAGGCACCGATCCGCGGATCTCGAGGGATCAGCGGCCGCCCGATCCGAGGATCCCGCGAATCAGCGGCGCGGCGAACCAGAGATGATGTCGAGGCCCGCGCTCCCTGTGTCGTGGCAGCGGCCGCCAGACTGGCGGCTGGGCGTCCGCCGTTCCACTGGACCCACGATCCGGTCTGCGTGGGGCTGCTCGGCGACCCGCGGTCAGCGTCATCGGCGGCGGGCGCGATGAAGGCGTGGATGGGTCATTGTCGGCGTCTGATCATCGCAGCGCAAGCGGCGTGGGCCGTTCTTCCCCCTGCGGTAGCAGCGGTCGAAGATTTCGCTCGGGATCGCCGCCCGCGAGCTTCGCTGCCGACTGGATCTTCCTCGTGTTCGCGGATGGTTGCCATAAAATCATGACACAACAGGGTTTCCTCCAAAATTGATGGCAGGATTTGCATGAAAATTAACCAACGGGTTAGCACTAATTTCATCCCCATGATCAAGAGGCTCATTAGGGAGGCAGGATGTTGGAAGAAGAACTTCTGCCCTAAGGAGAGGCGGCATTGATTGGGTTTAGGGAGGCAAAAGAAACGGTTTCGTAAACACTACATCACGAGATATATAAACCCGTCCGGAGCTACATCCGGACACTTGAACCCTTTGTAGATGCTATATCCGAGAAAAACACAGCGTTGGAGCGAAATTCAAGCTTCTTGGAGTTGAATGGGCGAGATTAGGCCAACAAGCGCACCCAAAAGTGCGGAGAGCATGATAGTTTGGTTTTCTTGGAACAATCGTTCGAGAGGTGTTTCAAGATTTATCACTTTCTGGGGGTTCTGTGATAAGGTAGGTGGCAGCTAGAAAGGCCTCGTCCCAAAATTTTAAGGGCATGGAGGCATGTAGTAATGAAAGTCCAACTTCCACAAGATGCCGGTGTTTCCTCTCGGCCGACCCATTTTGCCGGTGTGCATGAGGGCAGGAGACGTGGTGAGTGCTGCCAATTTGCCGAAAGAAGGAGTTTAAACGCTCGTACTCACCACCCCAATATGTTTGCATGGTGATGATTTTACGATTAAAGCGTCTTTCAACAAGAGCTTGGAATTCATGAAATATTTTGAACACTTCAGACTTATGTTTGAGGATATAAATCCAGACTCACATAATAATTCTTTCTATTAATAGAATCTCGGGCAGGCCCCCATACATCAGAAAAAAACTAGCTCTAAAGGAGCATTGGAAACACTAAAGGAATTCGGATAGGGGAGTTGGTGACTTTTGCCTTTTTGGCAAGCATCACATACACTCTCTTTATTCAACTCACTATTTGAAAAGGAAATCTTATTCTTCCTAAGAACATGATGAACGATTGTTGACGAAGGGTGACCTAATCGGCTGTGCCACCTTGATGGAGAGACCTTGGTGGCACCAAACGCTTACTGCCCGAGCTTAAAGGTGCAGATGAAAGAGGATAGAGGCCACCCCTACATCGCCTTGAGGAGGGTTTTCTTCGTTGCCTTGTCCTTGACAAAGAAATAGTGTGGATGAGTTTCAAGAAAGGCATGATTGTCATGAGATAATCGATGAGCAGAGATCAAGTTTTGGTTGCCTTAGGAACATGCGGTATATCTTTAAGATGAAGATTGCGAGTAGGGGTATGAATATAGGCTTGACCGTGGCTAATTTTCATACCTGCGCCGTTGGCATGTTCACTTGATCTGGCGGAGTACTTCTCCCTCATGGTGAGCTTGTCAAGCTCCTTTGGTGATGTGTGGCCCTGTGTCCGGCGTACCAGTTGGTGTCGACCCGTAAAGGCTGGTGTTGGTGTTGGACGCTGCGCTCTTCTCCTTGGTGAACGCGATGTCGGCGGCGGTAGCACTCCATAGCAACATGGTTGGGCTTGGAGCAGATCGGCGAGAAGACCTCGGGGAGATCGTTGGCCTCCACCTTGGCGCGACCTCCACGGCCTTGCCGCGTCGCCGCCTCCACCTCTGCGCCACCTCCGTCCGCCCTCGTCACCGGCCACGTGAGGCGGCGTTGGCGGAGGTGGGAGGATTGATGCCGCCATCGAACATGGCGAGCCTGTTCTCGAATCCGCGAGGAGGGAGTAGAGCTCGTTCACCTTGATTGGCTCGGCCGGCACACGGGGAGGAGAAGCCCATGTAGTCGTCGAGGAGGCCGGCAAGTATGTATGACACCATGTCATCGTCGGTGAGGGCTTAGCGGACGCCAGTCTCCGGCGCCTTCATGCGGCCGATGTACTCGGCGATAGTGGAGTGCCCTTCTTGGTGTTTGTGAGGCGATCCTCGTGTTCACCACGTGAGCCTGGGTTTGGGAGATGAACATCTCCGTGATGATCCATCTGCCGAGGCCGTGGTGCGATGCGTCTGGATCATCACGAGGAGGTGAGTGAATTGAACAGAAAACTGAACACAGGAATCCTGTGCCTGGCGATCTCGTCGCGGATTGGGCGCATCTGTTGGCTGCCCTCCTTGTCCATGAGCTTGGGCGCGGCTCTTCTCTCGCGGGGTTGATGTAGGCGACAGCTGAGCACCGGATGGCAGCAATGGCTTGGGCACGCCACACCGGAAGTTGGGCGATGGGCGTTGATGGGAATGAGGGCTGGTGCAGCGGCGGCGGTGGAGCTTGAGGCCATGGCTAGGTTTTGGATGTGCTTAGAGGTTAGGCTCTGAATACCATGTAAAAGTGGTTGAAGCGTATGCTTTTCATGAGGGGCAATTGCGTGTTATTTATAGAACAGAATACAAGATCGGTAGTTCAGGTTGTTGGTGGATTGATCCTCAAGCTAAAGTCTATACAAGATAGAGATCAATCCTAACCAACCTAAACTACCTAGAGTAAGACTCACGCAACACCCGTCGTGGTTTATACACCACGCACGTATACATTACATTGTCTAACAAATTCAACGGTTTTTATTTTATTTTTCTGAAGCTACAATATTTCACTAAATGAATGCTACTGTAGTATTTATTATTCCTCGTGGCTATGAGCAGGAGCCAGGGAGCAGTGGAGCACGCAGCTCCTCTAGGGCCACTTTTTATTTTCTCCTGCGATGTTTTGTTGCTGGTCCGTACAGAGCGTTAGTGCAAGGTACTACAGTTATATAGCTTGGGCTACTAGTGATCATATGATGTGCACTCCAAACAAAATACTGTTCAGTAGTGAGGTTAAGTATTTGTAAGAAATAATGATTAATAGGCTTTTGCCCCTTTATAGATAAAGCACTGGTCCATACAACAAGCATCCGAATCTCAGACGAACAACAACGGTTGAGGCCACATCACAGAGATGCCCAAAAAGCATAAAAGAAATAGGAAAAAAGCCCTAGTGGCAGCCAAGCGGCACTAAGATGACGAAGATGATCGTTGTATCTAGACGCATCCACCATGAGGCTGAGATGGACATGGTCACGCTGCCTCGAGAGCGGTGCGGTGCAGCGAAAAGACAAGGAATTTGAAGAAGGAGTCGAGATGCCTTCGGCGGAAGACCTTCTCAATCACTATCTTATTATGAGTCGATCAAAGAGTCCAAGACATCGCCACAAAATGAGTCGAGAAAAGCGGCGATGACAATTATGATCAATTAGACACAAGTGTTCATTGATATAGATTTTAGTTGCACAATGATGATTAATTAGACACGGTGTAACGTGTGGCATAATCGTTCCATGCACAAATCTTTTAATGACCTCTTTGATCACTATTGCTTATGTTGGAATTTGAGAGGATTTGAATTCTAAGGATATTGTTTTATGAAAGCCTTTTGGATTACGGATTGAGTTTTACCGAAGTCATATGGAATATTTTCCTATGCCTTGCCTTCCATAGTAATCTCAATATGAGCACAAACCTCATTTTGATTTTCCTTTGAGAAGTCCAATGCACGTACATTCTATCTCTCTTCCCTTTATCAATCCTCTAAAATTCTTGTGATTGTGTCCTGTTCACCAACCAAAAATTCCCATGTCTTTTTATGGGACAATTCTCATGCGGAATCATTCAGTAATCCACAGTACACAACATCTCAATTCTACAGGCTTTTTATTCCCAGGTTTTCAAATTCATGCAATCCAAATAAAAATTACTAAGATGCACGGATAAAACAAATACTAACTGACGGAACAGGTCCTTCTAGTCAAAGAAGTTAGTGCGAACATCAAGATGCTCGATCACAGTCAAATCAAAACTGTCGATAATATAGCTTAAATAGTTCTCATGACTTAAAAAAGGTTCCTAGTCGGCCGGCTGTAGGAAGCATGATGAGGAAGTACAGATGAAACAAACAAGAGTGCCCCTTTCACGTGAAGACGGGTATAGTACCAGTGAGCCCGTTGTTGTGAAGAGTAAGCTTTGAGATGTTTTTGAGTGATGCTACCACTACTAGAAGCTGGTTTTGTGCGAGTTACATAACTTTACCGAGTTCATTCTACCAGAAACTTGGCAAATTTTGTCTGCAGTTTGATTCAAAATTGAACTCTGCAGTGATAAGCAACTTGGTAGAGCTCTGACTTTGCCTAGTTCTGCAAAAAATAACTCTGCGAGCAAAAACATTATTTAAACATTTGCTGAGTTCCTATGGAAAGAACTCTCAGATATTACTGATTGTCGGGCCCCGTCCAACGGCGTTGTCGCGCTGGGTTTGCACTTCAGCGAAGATTTACGAGTTTATTATACTCCGAGTTTCTTTGAAACTTCGGTAAAAGGCTATTTAGTAGTGTACCACCGAGGCAAGTGCTCCATCGTGAGGCCAAATGACCAAAAGAGAGGAGATGACACTACCAAGCATAACATTTCCTCCGACAAGATGCTTCCATCTCCATAAAATATTTGAATGAAAATGAGCATGATGTTAGGAAAATTTGTTAACAATTCGACAAGGTTTCTAGTTTACCTCTACCCACTGGAAGAGAACATTCTGCTTCTTTAGATTTCCTAATGAGCTTATCTCCTGGGACACTCGTTGGTCCTTTTTATCTCTATATGCCTGAAGATCATGCGAAGCAATCAATGACTTACACCAACGTAACATCAAAACCAACCTGTTGTTGACCACACCCGATCCTGGACTTCAAGAAAAGTTCTCCAAAAACTCTGTCTCCATGAAGGAAATATGTCGTGTTTGGCATCTAATTAAAGAGATGAATCATGGGATTTCATCCTAGAAAAACAGTCCACCAATTGCGGATAATGCCTTTAGCAAAGGAAGGACAAGTAAGACCCCCATTACGGTATAACTATAGGATGGCAGAACTACACTCTTCATACCATAACTCAAGAGTCGTTACTTGAAGATCACCACCAAAATCAAAATCACCTCTTCCTCGCCTAAGAAGTCCAATACCGATGGCCATATGATGGGCACGTGCGCTATAGACCCAAAATCTGGAATCTTCTATCATATGCATTGTTTGTGCAGGATTCCTACATGGACATCATGATGCAAGGAAAAACGTGTCCATCCAAAACGGCGCTAGCAAAGCCTGCAATCACCAACCACCACCAGTGGGATGCCCCATTTCTGATTAACACCAACCTCGACGGATATCTTGGTTCCTCGAGTCACTAAGTCGCGAACTCATTACCGAGCCGACCGGATCGAGCGTGAGGCCTGTGAAACAGGATGAAACCCATGCATCAAACATAGTTTAAACTCTAGATCTACAGTCAAAGTCACCTTTGCGTCGGTGTTGAGCACTCCAACGCGTTACATCAATGTGGGAACACAACACACCTACAAGGCTAGCTGCAACCAATCTGGTCAACAACGGGCCTTGGACCTGACCACGCGCGATTGCTGTTGCCGAACCGAGAAGGACAGTCATGCGGAGATGCGGTTCTAAAATGAACTCGAGAAAACACAGAAATCAATGCAAGAGATGCACCTACAGTGATGTAAACTATATTTGCAACATACTAAGCATTATATTCCTGACGTCTCCTACTCTCAAACAATCGTCCCTTAGTTTTTTTTTGCCTTGATTTTGCTAAAGGATAGTATGAAGGCAGGTCCTGAAACCGGTGACTTATGAAGACTCATGAAGTAGGGTGAGCGCGCTTCACCGGTGGTCGCATTTATATGGATGATTAGCTATACATGACACAGTTGCGAGACATTTATACCGGCACGAGGAATTCCTGCACACAATTTCTTCATAAACATGGAAGTCTCAAAGCCTAGAAGATCTTATCATCAAATAAGCAGGATCCTTGCTCATAGAGATTTTTGGCAGTGAAACTGGTTACAAATTGCAGGCACGCTAGGTCATGAGAAGAGTAATGCCTCAAAGACAAGGCGGTAACCTTTACCACTTGGTTCGTATTGTATCAGTTGAATTCTCGTAGGTTAAATATAATGTTTTTCTTGAACCATCAAATAGATAGAAGAAAAAGGGGAAGAACCCTACAAAGAGAGTACACACAACCTCCAGTATTGAACAACACACACACACACATAAAAAACAACACCCTCAGAGCAAGTATAATAAAGTGGCGTAAGCGGGCTATAAGGATTTAAATATTATATTATTGCTGAGTTGGAAGAGATAATAGGAGAGAGAAGAAGCGGGCCATAGACTTACAGCCGCTGCAACACGACTCTAAGAAGTTTTGAGAGAGTGAATGTGGGCCACATGTTGATAAAATAGTACTTCCATATAGCTAACTATTATTCGTGTTGACTATTACGTTGGTTATAGATGACATGTCAACATGCTATAGCCAGCAGTTGGCTATAGTATTAACCATGCTCTCAAAGAGCTACCCACAGCCAGGCAAAAGAACAACTTTAGAGTGCGAACGATATTCAGGCACAAACAAACACCCATCCACAAGACAGCATCCTGAAAGATCCCCCCACCGTCGAGGTTGGTGTTTATCCATGCTGTAGCTGTTCTGCCGCTTGGGTTGTAGTCAAACAGGCTAGTGTGAACATCAGGGCGCGTGATCGCTGCCGATCTAACCTATCGACAAAATTGCTAAATAGTGGTGTGTGCATGACTTAAAAAGGTTCCTAGTCAAAACTCAGAACACAGAGTCAGAACAATGTTAGAGAAAATTGTAAGCATGGGCAGGAAGTACAGATGAAACGAACAGGAGTGCACGCCACTGCAGCCCACTTCACGTCATACACTAGATACTCAATATACAAATACTCATACTTTTTTCCGTTTAATACGAAAAGATTTGACATAGTAATCATAATGTGCAGATGAAACTGGCAACACTACGACTCGCTTAAAATCAGAATAGTATATGTAGATGCAAGAAATATGCTGCACTGCGAGCGGAGCTACAGGACTGCAACGTGCAATGTTTCCTTCACAATTTGTTTATTTCAATCTTGTGCCTATCAACACATCGATTCCCCCAAACATCCATGTTCATTGTCATGATTTATCGTACGAGTTGGCAACCAAATTGTGTGCACGGTATTGCCACGACTCTCTTTCTTAAAGATGCGTGATAGGTCATGATAGGTCAACGATCACACACATTTCATTTTCGCACACTGTTGGATTTTGTAATGATACCTTCATCACACACAGTTTGGCACTGGCTAGGGTTTACGATCGGAGGGATTAATAGCATAATTTTTCACTAGTTACTGGGCTACATGGTTGGGCAGAGCTCGAGCAGTCACTTCATTTATACTCCAGTATCCATAACAACTTTAACCATACTATATTACTCAATATATAGATGCGAGATCAAAGCAAAATAAAGACTATATATAGATGCATGATCAAAGAAAAAAATTACTATGGCTTCCTTTGCTTTATACCCTCCCATGTCGCTCCAGTTAGTGACGCGAGGAGAACCCTAACCGCCCGGCCCGGCGCCCCTTCCTACCTCTTCCTCGCTGCCACCGCCCACGCCGACGGGCAGGTAATTACCGCTGGCGTGAGCTTCTATTCCCACATCGATGTAGGCCGGCGGGGACAGTGGTGTTTGGCAGCGGTGTTGCGTTGGTGACAGTGCGATGGCTCGATGGTGGAGGTGGCGGCGGTGCAGCGTGGCCGTGGTGAAGGACCTCGTGGCGGCGGATCCGCGCTCGCGCTGGAGATGTGGCGCTCCTGCCCCTGCGGCGGGTGGCGAGTGGATGCGAAGCGTCGTCACGGCAGCGAGGCGGTAGTCGGTGTTAGGCACATAGCTTGCTCCTGGGATCCCCTCCCCCCGGTGGTCCTCGGAGCAGATTTGGATGATGGTGGTCCCCCTCACGCCCCTTCTTGCCTTGCCAGCCCGCGCTACCGAGGCCCTCTTGCTCGCCTGATGTGGTAGCTGGGTGAGGTTGGGGATCGTGGCTCGGATTGGGGAATCCTTGGCCTCTTTGTGTCCACGATGCGGTGGCGCCTGGCCTCTCCTCCTTCGATGGCACATCGAGATCCGACACGCCCTATTCCTCCATGTTCGGGTGAAAACCCCAAATCCTTGGACTGGGTAGCGGCGGTGCTGGCGTCGTTGATCTTCTTGATGGTGCCACCTTGGAACTGTGGTGTGGTGGTCGTGGATGGCGATGCGGTGGACTAGTAGATATATTTAGTTGGCTACCGCTGGCTTGCGGTTGATGTGTTCCTTGCGGCGGTCGTGTCGAAATTTGGGGTGTTGCTTGCTCGGTGCGGTAGCTGTGCTCTCATTATCTCCTTTGCAAGCTATTGATTCCGTTCTTCCACTTGAGGGTGAGTGGCTTTGCTTGCCGACGACGTGGCGTCCTTCGATCCGGGATGAGAAGGCAGGTGCCTTCTTGAGGGTGAGGCGGACGAGGCAACAATAATACCATTTGGTTGGTATTGTGTATCAGTTGAATATAATACTTTTGTTTCTTACAATATTCCCTTCTCTGAAAAGGCTTGGTAAAATATATAGATTATACATTCTGTTTCCAGGCGCGGTGGCAGATATCTGAGCGAATTCTAAAGCAATGGACCTCATTAAACAACCTTGATAGGGAACACCATGAGCATGCTAAGAACAATTTTACATAACATCTTATCCTAAAGCCACGACCATGGGTATTGGCTGGCACAGTTATCAGACGATCAGTTTATGACTGTGACTGGAACAACACTTCATGTTCGAGGTGGAAACTCTTGTTCTGACCTTTGTTGGTCAGGCTCGGCTGACCCCACAGCTTTTTTGAAAAAAAGGCTATAATTATTGGAGATAATGTTCATCATGAAGAAAAAATTGCCCCAGCTTCTTGCAGGCATTGCCGCAGAAGGAGTCGACTTAGTTGCAGGTGTTAATTTCATATTTGTAATGGTTCTGCGTGGTTGTCTATGTTACGCACTCTACTGGTTTATGTCTTGGTCTTTATTGGCTTCCATACACTGTAATATGGATGGATGTGTGAATCACAATAATGCAGATGCTCGAGATTTCAAACTCCTTTGAAAAAAATCTTATGCTAAAAGGCCAGGATGCCATGGTGGTGCAACAAAAACAGTTGGCAGATCAAATGGTTTGGTCAATCTCTTAAAATTATTTTTTAAGAATCCATGTCTCTCGAAATTTTCCTACACGAATTCATTGCCAGGGGACATCCTGTTTTATAAAAGCCACACAAAGCAATACGTTATTATACAAATAAATTAAGTAGGCTACATTAATTATCGTCATCAACATGTACATCACGGCGTGTGTTCTTCCTAATTGATATTACAGTATGGATATTTATATTTAGTCAAAGACTAAAGGAATACGGTACATACGTAAACCTTGATTTAACATGGTATTTGTTAAGAATGCCATGTCCAAGACATTTGGTATATCCATCAACAATTTCTGACTGGATTTTAAAGCTGCTTCCCATGTATTATTTCTCATGGAATAATGCTCTTAGGTGGACTGGGCCCTCGTGTAGTTTTGTTTGGTCACCTATTTCAGGACTGGATACATAGAGCCTGGAACGATCATTTGCGTTTGTTCTTGGTATCACAGTCACCATTGTTTCTACTGTGTTTGCTGAGTAGAGGAACATTGAAACTAAAGTTTGATGGATCAAGAAACAGCCACCAGATTTTCATGTACAACCAATGCTGCCCAGGGGTCTACATTACTATTCTTTGGGGGCAAAGATGTTTATAATATGCTTCGACCTTGTTCCAGTACTGCGAGTGAAATCGTCCCACCCGTAGTGGCACGATCTTTCCCTATACAAAAGTCTCTTAAAAGATGCATGGCTAAAACAAGTACACCTAAGTGGCAGATGCTTGGTCACTGTCAGATCAAAACTATCGATAAAATTGCTAAAATAGTGGTGCACATGACTTGGAAAAAGTTCAATATTGTGGGAACACAGAATCGCAAGCATGTTAGAGAAAACTGTGGGGAGCATATATAAATGATCAGGATTCAGGAAATACAGGTGAAGCGAACAGGAATGCACCATCTTGCAGCCCCTTCACGTCATACACAAGATAATCAAGGGTGGACACATACATGGAGCAGAGCATACTGGCAGGCACTTCAGGTCAATTCCACTCCGGCCTTCTTAGCAGCTTAACCAGATTATATAGTACTCCGGCGCGGACAGACTGGATGTCGTCGTTGAACGCATGCACAGATTCTACCAAGTAATCATAATGGGTAGATGAAACTAGCAACACTACAACTCGCTTAAAATCAGAAGTGTATAAGTACATGCACAAAATATGATGTGATGCAGGCTACCTACAAAGCAATCAGACCCGTGTAACTACTTTTTTATTTTCTGCAGCTATTTTTTTGTTTATTCTTCCTGCAGCTGTTTTTTAGTCCCACCTCGCCAAGCGAGAGGCACTCGCAGCTGTTTATAAGCCCTGAGTGCAGAGACGATGACGAAGAGGCTCAATGCTCCTGCACGTTGGTTAGCTTCAAGCCTTGAGGAATACGGTAGACTGCACAGAGCTATGTGCAGTGCAGTTGACACTATTCCGAAAGGCTTGAAGCAAATTAACGAGCATTGCGCCTCTTTTTTATTTTTAATGACTTATTACAACTCAGAAATAAAAAGAAAAAAAATAAATGTAGCAGAAAAGAAAAAAAATATAAAAACCACTCAGAAATAAATAGAAGAAACAATTATTTTGATTAACTTTACTAAAAAAATAGCATAGATGCTTATTTTTAATGACTTATTACAACTCAGAAATAAAAAAAATGAATAAATATAACAGAAAAGAAAAACAAATATAGAATACTACTCAGAAATGAATAGAAGCAAAAAATAGTTGTGATTAACTGTACTAAAAGGGAGCATATATGCTTATTTTTAATGGCTTATTACAACTCAGAAATAAAAAGAAAAAAAATAAATATAGCAGAAAAAGAAAAAAAACTATATAAAAACTACTCAGAATGAGTAGAGATGCGCTTATAGAGAAATCCAACTTAAATTCATAACAATTTCAACAAACCGTATGAATTTATGCTAAATTCCTATATAAGGGCATCTATTTTCATTTTCAGAGGAGCTCAATAAGGTAGAGAGGGAGGGGCTTATAAACCGGTCCGATTCCCCTTTGATTGGCGAGGTGGGACTAAACTCTGATCGCAACGTGGACCAAGCCTTTAGTCCCGGTTGGTGGCACGACCCGGGACGAATGGTCAGCCTTTGGTCCCGGTTCGAGCCACCAACCGGGACCAATGGTGGTGGGCCAGGAGCGAGGCCCATTGGTCCCGGTTCGTCCCACCAACCGGGACCAAAAGGTCCAGATGAACCGGGACCAATGGCCCACGTGGCCTGGCCGGCCCCCGGGGCCCACGAACCGGGTCCGGTGCCCCCATTGGTCCCGGTTCTGGATTGAACCAGGACTAATGGGCTGGACCGGCCTAGACCATTGGCCCATTTTCTACTAGTGTAAGTACATGCACAAAATATGATGCGATGCATGCTACCTACAAATCAATCAACCCCGCCTCCAGGGGGCGGCTCAGGTGACCTAACCCCTCCAGGGATGCGTCGGTGCTGGCCGTCCTGGGACGCGTGGGTGGCAGGGCGGCTGCGCGTGGTGGAGGCCCCGGCGCCTCTGGCCCTTAGCGGCATGGAGGGCCTGGGTTGGGTCGGCGCCATGTGTGGTTTGCTCTCCGGACAGATCTGATCTGGCCGGTGCGACCTCAATGTGCGGCGGCTCAGATCGGCGGCGACCCTTGCACACGATTCTTGATGGAGGTTCCTTCAGCGGATCCGAGTGAAAACCTAGTTCTCGGCTTGATGCCAAGACCGGCGTTGGCGGCAACCTTTTGTGTCATAACCTTCTTGAAGGCCTCGCCGTGGAGAAGCTCCAGATCTCTATCCGCTACCTCCGGGGGAAACCCTAGATGAGTAGATCAGATGACGGCGGCGCATTGGTATCGTTTCCTCCTTGGGGGCGTCATTCTTGGAGGCGTACACGGGTTCGAGGGACCAGTGGGCGGCTTTTTTGGTGGAGAGGTGCTTCATCCTGCACATTGATGACGGCGGATCTCGGCGGCATTGGTGTAGTGGAGACTCGGCGCCCGATGCGCGGTGCTGGACTCGCGTAGGAGGGGGTTGCTGTCTGGCGTCATAGTGGCGTCGATGGCAGAGTGGCCTGACAAGGTAGAAGCCTCAATATCTGCTCTGAAGACGGACCAGTGGAAGATGGCGGCAACGACACATGTGAGTGCGTCAGACCAGTTCATGCCCCAGACCCGGTATGTGGCTCGGTTGGGGCTTCTGGCTTTTGATGATAGGCTTAGGTGAGTGGACTGGGTATTTGGCTTAGCTAGCGCCCCTTCATCATATGGATAGGAGTAGTGGCATATGATGCCAAGATGGCGGATTCAGGCCTATTATTGTAATACTTTGTAAGGTCCTCGAGAATAATCAATAAAGTGGCCGCATGCATCTCCCAGATGCAGAGGCCGGGGGTCATCCTCCTTTTCTAAAAAAAAGGCTACCTACTAAAGAATTGTTACCTATGAAGTGAAGAGTCTTGATTTAGTACCAACATGTAACCTTTCAATGCACTAGCAAGATACACCAAACTTTATTTGCTTCCTAAGAATACTCTATCACAATGTTCCCTTTGTCACCTATTACTCTTGGACAATTTAGATGTGTCTTCACAGAGGACACCACTCTAGTCACCCGGCCGGATGTTGCTGTACAAGTGCATGCTCTAGTCAATGCAACCAAAAGACCGATCTGATGGAAGAGATGTAACGCCAGATTCTTCCAGTTATTCGCCGTCGTTACGATCGAGGAAGACCGGATCGCTAGGCGTTCGTGCGCGTGGTGATCGTGATGCGCGTGGGCACTGCATCGCTATAAAACCGGTTGTACCAGTAGTTTGTTAGGATGTGGGAGGAGTCCAGATATAACGGAAAAGGCGAGCGTTTGGTCGCTGTGGCGTTTTGTGGCCAGGAATATCTTTCTGTCCAGTACTACTTCTACCTCCATCCACCTGTGAGAGAGCTAGTTAGGGCTGCCCCAACACGCCCAACATAGTTTGAGGACCTCCGAACACTGGAAAGCTACGCGGAAGGATTCAACTTAGACAAAAAGACATTAAAACTTGTTGTAAAACGAAGAAATGATGATATAGTACAACTGAGCAAACTACAAACGTACGTGGGTCCTACACTAGTGACTAGGGTGTCTAACAAGGGGACTTAATAGCACGATTCTACAGTAGCTAGTGACTAGGCTAAATGGTTGGAGCAGAGCTCGCGGGTAGTCACTTCATTTGTACTCTGGTAACTACACCAGTTTTGACCAATATATTACTCCATAAATAGATGTGAGATCAAAGTGGTAAAAAACCTTACGATCGATCATGTTTGAATCAACAAATGAAGACGTAAAGAAAAATATCACCAAATATTTGCCAATTTCTCAATTATCAATGCCTTATTTGAACAATGTATACAAAATACTGATCAACACTTATAAATTTTTATCAGCCACCATAGCAGAGCGGGCAGAGCATAGGCTACGTTTTCTCGAATCAAACCTCAACTCTTGGCTTGCCGGCGATGGGGTGATTCTGGCTCTATTTGTGGCCTACTGGCATGCATGTTTCGCGTCGTCCACTGCTGTTGGACTGTTCCTGGCATGGAGGACGCTACACCTGCAAGCTATAAGAAAATGGAGGATCACTTTCGTCTCTTGGATGCCCATGATCAAATCGCTCTCATCTTGTGCGCAAGGCTTCTACTTGTTACTAGGCTCACGCACAGCATGGCTGTCTCTGTACCACACTCTTTCTTCGGTTCACCCCAGTGCCCTACAGACAAATAAGCGCACATCCGTAGGTCTCCTCCATGTCGAGGCCACATTGTTGATGCTTTGAGACTAGCTCATCACAACAACGACAAAGAAGAAGATCAGCAGTCCGAGGTGGCATGTAGGTAGTTCCCCATGTCACCCAGTCCCACGAGTTGCTCTTTGCAGCCCATCCAAAGACCATTATCTGTCTCTCCTTCCTTTCCACTACAAAAGAACGATGGGAGGTGGTAGTATCATGTTGCTCTATGCTACTCCATCCACATTTTATAACATGGGTTCGCTGGAGGGAGATGCACATAATTCTGTAAAAGTGGTTGAAGCGTATGCTTTCGCAGGGACGCGTTGCGTGTTATTTATAGAACAGAATACAAGATCGGTAGTTCAGGTTGTTGGTGGATTGATCCTCAAGCTAAAGTCTATACAAGATAGAGATCAATCCTAACCAACCTAAACTACCTAGAGTAAGACTCACGCAACACCCGTACGTGGTTTATACACCACCACGTACGTATACATTACATTGTCTAACACTCCCCCTCAATCATAACTTACCAAGTTGAGATTGCTCTTGAAGTCTTCCAATTTTCGCCATGATAGGGCTTTAGTAAAACCATCTGCAACTTGATCATTGGTGGGAATGAAACGAATGTCTAGTAGCTTCTTGGCTACTCTTTCTCTCACAAAGTGATAGTCCACTTCAATATGTTTTGTCCTTGCATGAAATACTGGGTTTGCTGAAAGGTAAGTGGCACCAATATTATCACACCAAAGACATGCAACTGGTGAGTGCATCACACCTAACTCTTTTAGCAAAGTTTGAACCCATATAATTTCAGCTGTGGCATTCGCTAATGCCTTGTATTCTGCCTCAGTACTAGACCTTGACACTGTTGCTTGTTTGCGAGCACTCCAAGATATCAAGTTGGGTCCAAAGAAAACAGCAAAGCCACCTGTGGACCTTCTGTCATCTGGACATCCTGCCCAGTCTGCATCTGAAAAGGCACTTACCAATGTAGAACTTGACTTGGAGAATTTCAGCCCAGTACTCATGGTTCCTCTGAGATATCTGAGAATTCTTTTTACTGCAGTCCAATGTTCAAGGGTAGGAGAATGCAAGAATTGACATACTTTGTTAACAGAAAAGGATATATCAGGCCTTGTCAAAGTCAAGTACTGCAATGCACCTACCACACTTCTGTAATTCGTAGAATCATAAGCTCCCAAGATTTCACCATTTTCCTTAGAGAGCTTTTCGGATGTGGACAGAGGCATGTTTGACACTTTGCAATTCATCATACCAGCACGTTTTAATACATCTGATACATACTTTTCTTGAGTGAGAAGTATACCATCCTTGACCTTCTTCACCTCTATTCCCAAGAAATAGTGCAAGTCACCAAGATCTTTTAGGGCAAAATCCCTTCTGAGATCTTCCAACAATGCTGTAGTTCCCTCCTGTGAAGAGCTAGCAACAATAATGTCATCAACATACACAAGCATAAAGATGGTGATCTTGCCTTTGTGATAAAAGAATAATGACGTGTCAGCCTTTGATGGTCTGAAACCAAGCTTCTGAAGTTTTTCACTTAACCTAGAATACCATGCTCTAGGTGCTTGTTTTAACCCATACAAAGACTTGTCAAGTTTACACACATAGTGTTGCTTGTTTTTCACCTCATACCCAGGAGGTTGTTTCATATACACTTCTTCCTCTAGAACGCCATGAAGGAACGCATTCTGCACATCCAACTGACGAAGGCTCCATCCTTTTGATACTGCAATAGATAGAACAAGTCTGACAGTAGCAGCTTTAACAACTGGACTGAAGGTATCCTCGTAGTCAATGCCATATCTTTGTTTAAAACCTTTTGCAACTAGCCTGGCTTTGTATCTATCTATCTCTCCTGTAGCCTTTCTTTTAACTCTATAAACCCATTTGCAATCAATAATATTTCTGCCCTTGGCAGGAGGAACTAGATGCCACGTTTTGTTCTTGATTAATGCACTATATTCCTCATTCATTGCATTTTTCCATTGTTTACTCTCAAAGGCTTCATGTAAACTATGCGGTTCTTCTGTAGTAGTAAGACCAGCAAATTTTGTTTTACCGTACCTGACCGTACCATCTGTGCGCACCTTGGGTTTTGCAATGCCATGCTGAGAGCGCGTACGTCGATTTTGTTCGGTGCCGCAATGCTGACGCAGATGATCCCGCAGTTGGCATGAAAGATCCTACCGGTCATGGCGATGAGCGAGGCACCGATCCGAAGCGGATCTCGACAGGATCAGCAGGCGCGCCCGATCCGAGGCGGATCCCGACCGAATCAGCGGCAGCGGCAGACCCAGAGATGATGTCGAGGGCCCGCCGCTCCCCTGTGTCAGCGCGCGGCGCAGAGGCCGCCACCTGGCGGCTCGGAGCGTCCGCCGTTCCACCCCTGGACCCACCTGATCCGGAGTGCGCGGTGGGGCTGCTCCCAGCGGGCCCGCAGTCAGCGTCATCGGGCGAAGGCGGGCGCGTGGGCGAAGCGTGGATGGGTCATTGCTGCTGCGTCGCGGTCGCTGTCACGCTGCAGCGAGCGCGGCCGGCGGCTGCTGTCCCCACCGCAGCGCGCAATGAGATTTCGCTCGGGATCGCCGCCCGCAGAGCTTCCGCTGCCAGAACCTGGATCTTCCTCGTGTTCCGCGCCAGATGGTTGCTGCATAAAATCATGACACACAACAGGGTTTCCTCCAAAATTGATGGCAGGATTTGCATGAAAATTAACCAACGGGTTAGCACTAATTTCATCCCCATGATCAAGAGGCTCATTAGGGACAGGATGTTCAGGAAGGAGAAGAACTTCTGCCCTAAGGAGAGCGCCGGCATTGGGGTTTAGGGAGGCAAAAGGAAACACGGTTTCGTCAAACACTACATCACGAGATATATAAACCCGTCCGGCAGCTACATCCAGACACTTGAACCCTTTGTGGAGATTGCTATATCCGAGAAAAACACAGCGTTTGGAGCGAAATTCAAGCTTCTTGGAGTTGAATGGGCGGAGATTAGGCCAACAAGCGCACCCAAAAGTGCGGAGAGCATGATAGTTTGGTTTTTCTTGGAACAATCGTTCGAGAGGTGTTTCAAGATTTATCACTTTGCTGGGGGTTCTGTTGATAAGGTAGGTGGCAGCTAGAAAGGCCTCGTCCCAAAATTTTAAGGGCATGGAGGCATGTGCTAGTAATGAAAGTCCTACTTCCACAAGATGCCGATGTTTTCTTTCGGCCGATCCATTTTGTTGGTGCGCATGAGGGCAGGAGACATGATGGGTGATGCCAATTTGCCGAAAAAAGGAGTTTAGACGCTCATACTCACCACCCCAATCAGTTTGCATGGTGATGATTTTACGATTAAAGCGTCGTTCAACAAGAGCTTGGAATTCATGAAATATTTTGAACACTTCAGATTTATGTTTAAGGATGTAAATCCAAGTGAACTTGCTGAAATCGTCGATGAAACTCACATAATAATTCTTTCTATTAATAGAATCTCGGGCAGGCCCCCATACATCAGAAAAAACTAGCTCTAAAGGAGCGTTGGAAACACTACTGGAGTTTGGGTAGGGGAGTTGGTGACTTTTGCCTTTTTGGCAAGCATCACATATACTCTCTTTATTCAACTCATTGTTTGAAAAGGAAATTTTATTCTTCCTAAGGACGTGCTGAACGATTGTTGATGAAGGGTGACCTAATCGGCTGTGCCACCTTGATGGAGAGACCTTGGTGGCTCCAAACGCTTGCCTGCCCGAGCTTAAAGGTGCAGATGAAAGAGGATAGAGGCCACCCCTACATCTGCCTTGCAGGAGGGTTTTCTTCGTTGCCTTGTCCTTGACAAAGAAATAGTGTGGATGAGTTTCAAGAAAGGCATGATTGTCATGAGATAATCGATGAGCAGAGATCAAGTTTTTGGTTGCCTTAGGAACATGCAGTATATCTTTAAGATGAAGATTGCGAGTAGGGGTATGAATATAGGCTTGACCAACGTGGCTAATTTTCATACCTGCGCCGTTTGGCATGTTCACTTGATCCTGGCCGGAGTACTTCTCCCTCATGGTGAGCTTGTCAAGCTCACTGGTGATGTGGTTCAGGCCCCGTGGTCGACGCACAGTTGGTGTCGACCCGAGGAGCTGGTGTTGGTGTTGACGGCGCTGCGCTCTTCTCCTTGGTGAACGCGATGTCGGCGGGCGGTAGCACTCCATAGCAACATGGTTGGGCTTGGAGCAGATCTGACAGAAGACCTCAGGGAGATCGTTGCGGCCTCCACCTTGGCCGCGACCTCCACGGCCTTGCCCGCGTCCGCCGCCTCCACCTCTGCGGCCACCTCCACGTCCGCCCCCTCGTCCGCCACGGCCACCACCGCGTGAGACGGCGTTGGCGGAGGAGTGGGAGGATTGATGCCCGCCATCGAACATGGCGAGCCTGTTCTCGAATCCGACGAGGAGGGAGTAGAGCTCGTTCACCTTGATTGGCTCGGCCCTGGCACACAGGGAGGAGACGAAGCCCATGTAGTCGAAGTCGAGGCCGGCAAGTATGTATGACACCATGTCATCGTCGGTGAGGGGCTTCCCAACGGACGCCAGCTCGTCTCCGAGCGCCTTCATGCGGCCGATGTACTCGGCGATAGTGGAGGTGCCCTTCTTGGTGTTTGACAGGGCGATCCTCGTGTTCACCACGTGAGCCTGGGTTTGGGAGATGAACATCTCCGTGATGGCAGTCCATGCTGCCGAGGCCGTGGTGCAGTGGGCGATCTGGATCATCACAGGAGGTGAGACTGAATTGAACAGAAAACTCAGAACCTGGGAATCCTGTGCCCTGGCGATCTCGTACGCCGGATTGGGCGCATCTGTTGGCTTGCCCTCCTTGTCCATGAGCTTGGGCGCCGGCTCTTCTCTGTCGGGGTTGATGTAGGCGACGAGCTGAGCACCGCGGATGGCAGCAATGGCTTGGGCACGCCACACCAGGAAGTTGGAGCGATGGAGGCGTTCGGCGATGGGAATGAGGGCTGGTGCAGCGGCGGCGGTGGAGCTTGAGGCCATGGCTAGGGTTTTGGGATGTGCTAGAGGTTAGGCTCAGATACCATGTAAAAGTGGTTGAAGCGTATGCTTTGCAGGGACGCGCTATGCGTTTATTTATAGAACAGAATACAAGATCGGTAGTTCAGGTTGTTGGTGGATTGATCCTCAAGCTAAAGTCTATACAAGATAGAGATCAATCCTAACCAACCTAAACTACCTAGAGTAAGACTCACGCAACACCCGTACGTGGTTTATACACCACCACGTACGTATACATTACATTGTCTAACAAATTCAACGGTTTTTATTTTATTTTTCTGAAGCTACAATATTTCACTAAATGAATGCTACTGTAGTATTTATTATTCCTCGTGGCTATGAGCAGGAGCCAGGGAGCAGTGGAGCACGCAGCTCCTCTAGGGCCACTTTTTATTTTCTCCTGCGATGTTTTGTTGCTGGTCCGTACAGAGCGTTAGTGCAAGGTACTACAGTTATATAGCTTGGGCTACTAGTGATCATATGATGTGCACTCCAAACAAAATACTGTTCAGTAGTGAGGTTAAGTATTTGTAAGAAATAATTATGATTAATAGGCTTTTGCCCCGCTTTATAGATAAAGCACTGGTCCATACAACAAGCATCCGAATCTCAGACGAACAACAACGGTTGAGGCCACATCACAGAGATGCCCAAAAAAGCATAAAAGAAATAGGAAAAAAGCCCCCTAGTGGCAGCCGCCAAGCGGCACTAAGATGACGAAAGATGATGCGTTGTATCTAGAAGCGCATCCACCATGAGGCTGAGATGGACATGGTCACGCTGCCTCGAGAGCGGGTGCCGGTGCAGCGAAAAGACAAGGAATTTGAAGAAGGAGTCAGATGCCTTCCGCGGGAAGACCTTCTCAATCACTATCTTATTATGAGTCGATCAAAGAGTCCAAGACATCGCCACAAAAATGAGTCAGAAAAGGCGGCGATGACAATTATGATCAATTAGACACAAGTGTTCATTGATATAGATTTTAGTTGCACAATGATGATTAATTAGACACGGTGTAACGTGTGGCATAATCGTTCCATGCACAAATCTTTTAATGACCTCTTTGATCACTATTGCTTATGTTGGAATTTGAGAGGATTTGAATTCTAAGGATATTGTTTTATGAAAGCCTTTTGGATTACGGGATTGAGTTTTACCGAAGTCATATGGAATATTTTCCTATGCCTTGCCTTCCATAGTAATCTCAATATGAGCACAAACCTCATTTTGATTTTCCTTTGAGAAGTCCAATGCACGTACATTCTATCTCTCTTCCCTTTATCAATCCTCTAAAATTCTTGTGATTGTGTCCTGTTCACCAACCAAAGAATTCCCATGTCTTTTTATGGGACAATTCTCATGCTTCGGAATCATTCAGTAATCCACAGTACACAACATCTCAATTCTACAGGCTTTTTATTCCCAGGTTTTCAAATTCATGCAATCCAAATAAAAATTACTAAGATGCACGGATAAAACAAATACTAACTGACGGAACAGGTCCTTCTAGTCAAAGAAGTTAGTGCGAACATCAAGATGCTCGATCACAGTCAAATCAAAACTGTCGATAATATAGCTTAAATAGTTCTGCGCATGACTTAAAAAAAAGGTTCCTAGTCGAAAGCCGGCTGTAGGAAGCATGATGAGGAAGTACAGATGAAACAAACAAGAGTGCACCCCTTTCACGTGAAGACGGGTATAGTACCAGTGAGCCCGTTGTTGTGAAGAGTAAGCTTTGAGATGTTTTTGAGTGATGCTACCACTACTAGAAGCTGGTTTTGTGCCGAGTTACATAACTTTACCGAGTTCATTCTACCAGAAACTTGGCAAATTTTTGTCTGCCGAGTTTGATTCAAAATTGAACTCTGCAGTGATAAGCAACTTGGTAGAGCTCTGACTTTGCCTAGTTCTGACAAAAAATAACTCTGCGAGCAAAAACATTATTTAAACATTTGCTGAGTTCCTATGGAAAGAACTCTACAGTATTACTGATTGTCGGGCCCGTCCCAACCGGCGTTGTCGCGCTGGTTTGGCACTCGCCAAGATTTCACGAGTTTATTATATTCTGCGAGTTTCTTTGAAACTCGGTAAAAAGGGCTATTTTAGTAGTGTACCACCGAGGCAAGTGCTCCAGTCGTGAGGCCAAATGACCAAAAGAGGAGGAGATGACACTACCAAGCATAACATTTCCTCCGACAAGATGCTTCCATCTCCATAAAATATTTGAATGAAAAATGAGCGCACAGTGTTAGGAAAATTTGTTAACAATTCCAGACAAGGTTTCTAGTTTACCTCTACCCACTGGAAGAGAACATTCTGCTTCTTTAGATTTCCTAATGAGCTTATCTCCTGGGACACTCGTTGGTCCTTTTTTATCTCTATATGCCATACTGAAGATCATGCCGAAGCAATCAATGACTTACACCAACGTAACATCAAAACCAACCCTGTTGTTGACCACACCCGATCCTGGACTTCAAGAAAAGTTCTCCAAAAACTCTGTCTCCATGAAGGAAATATGTCGTGTTTGGCATCTAATTAAAGAGATGAATCATGGGATTTCATCCTAGAAAAACAGTCCACGCAATTGCCGGATAATGCCTTTAGCAAAGGAAGGACAAGTAAGACCCCCATTACCCAGGTATAACTATAGGATGGCAGAACTACACTCTTCATACCATAACTCAAGAGTCGTTACTTGAAGATCACCACCAAAATCAAAATCACCCCTCTTCCTCTGCCTAAGAAGAAGTCCAATACCCTGATGGCCATGATGGGCACGTCGCACCATAGACCCAAAATCTGGAATCTTCTATCATATGCATTGTTTGTGCAGGATTCCTACATGGACATCATGATGCAAGGAAAAACCGTGTCCATCCAAAACGCGCAGCCAAGCAAAGCCTGCAATCACCAACCACCACCAGTGGGGATGCCCCATTTCTGATTGCCCAACACCAACCTCGACGGATATCTTGGTTCCTCGAGTCACTAAGTGCGAACTCATTACCGAGCCGACCCAGATCGACCCGCGTGAGGCACTGTGAAACAGGATGAAACCCATGCATCAAACATAGTTTAAACTCTAGATCTACAGTCAAAGTCACCTTTGCGTCAGTGTTGAGCACTCCAACGCGTTACATCAATGTGGGGAACACAACACACCTACAAGGCTAGCTGCAACCAATCTGGTCAACAACGGGCCACTGACCTGACCGCACTGCCAGTGCCTGTTGCCGAACCGAGAAGGACAGTCATGCGGAGATGCGGTTCTAAAAATGAACTCGAGAAAACACAGAAATCCAATGCAAGAGATGCACCTACACAGTGATGTAAACTATATTTGCAACATACTAAGCATTATATTCCTGACGTCTCCTACTCTCAAACAATCGTCCCTTAGTTTTTTTTTTGCCTTGATTTTGCTAAAGGATAGTATGAAGGGCAGGTCCTGAAACTCGGTGACTTATGAAGACTCATGAAGTAGGGTGAGAGCGCGCTTCACCGGTGGTCGCATTTATATGGATGATTAGCTATACATGACACAGTTGCCAGAGACATTTATACCGGCACGAGGAATTCCTGCACACAATTTCTTCATAAACATGGAAGTCTCAAAGCCTAGAAGATCTTATCATCAAATAAGCAGGATCCTTGCTCATAGAGATTTTTTCGGCAGTGAAACTGGTTACAAATTGCAGGGCACGCTAGGTCATGAGAAGAGTAATTGCCTCAAAGACAAGGCGGTAACCTTTACCACTTGGTTCGTATTGTATCAGTTGAATTCTACGTAGGTTAAATATAATGTTTTTCTTGAACCATCAAATAGATAGAAGAAAAAGGGGGAAGAACCCTACAAAGAGAGTACACACAACCTCCAGTATTGAACAACACACACACACACACATAAAAAAAACAACACCCTCAGAGCAAGTATAATAAAGTGACGTAAGCGGGCTATAAGGATTTAAATATTATATTATTGCTGAGTTGGAAGAGAGATAATAGGAGAGAGAAGAGAAGCGGGCCATAGACTTACAGCCCGCTGCAACACGAGCTCTAAGAAGTTTTGAGAGAGTGAATTGTGGGCCACATGTTGATAAAATAGTACTTCCATATAGCTAACTATTATTCGTGTTGACTATTACGTTGGTTATAGATGACATGTCAACATGCTATAGCCAGCAGTTGGCTATAGTATTAACCATGCTCTCAAAGAGCTACCCACAGCCCAGGCAAAAGAACAACTTTAGAGTGCGAACGATATTCAGGCACAAACAAACACCCATCCACAAGACAGCATCCTGAAAGATCCCCCCACCGTCGAGGTTGGTGTTTATCCATGCTGTAGCTGTTCTGCCGCTTGGGTTGTAGTCAAACAGGCTAGTGTGAACATCAGGGCGCGTGATCGCTGCCGATCTAACCTATCGACAAAATTGCTAAATAGTGGTGTGTGCATGACTTAAAAAAGGTTCCTAGTCAAAACTCAGAACACAGAGTCAGAACAATGTTAGAGAAAATTGTAGGAAGCATGGGCAGGAAGTACAGATGAAACGAACAGGAGTGCACGCCACTGCAGCCCACTTCACGTCATACACTAGATACTCAATATACAAATACTCATACTTTTTTTCCGTTTAATACGAAAAGATTTGACATAGTAATCATAATGTGTGCAGATGAAACTGGCAACACTACGACTCGCTTAAAAATCAGAATAGTATATGTAGATGCAAGAAATATGCTGCACTGCGAGCGGAGCTACAGGACTGCAACTTGTGCAATGTTTCCCTTCACAATTTGTTTATTTCAATCTTGTGCCTATCAACACATACGATTCCCCCCAAACATCCATGTTCATTGTCATGATTTATCGTACACGAGTTGGCAACCAAATTGTGTGCACGGTATTGCACACGACTCTCTTTCTTAAAGATGCGTGATAGGTCAACTGATAGGTCAACGATCACACACATTTCATTTTTCGGCACACTGTTGGATTTTGTAATGATACCTTCATCACACACAGTTTGGCACTGGCTAGGGTTTACGATCGGAGGGATTAATAGCATAATTTTTCACTAGTTACTGGGCTACATGGTTGGAGCAGAGCTCGAGAGCAGTCACTTCATTTATACTCCAGTATCCGCAACAACTTTAACCATACTATATTACTCAATATATAGATGCGAGATCAAAGCAAAATAAAGACTATATATAGATGCATGATCAAAGAAAAAAAGAATTACTATGGCTTCCTTTGCTTTATACCCCTCCCATGTCGCTCCAGTTAGTGACGCGGAGGGGGAACCCTAGCCGCCGGCCCCAGCGCGCCCCTTCCCTACCTCTTCCTCGCTGCCACCGGCCCACGCTGACGGGCAAAGCTGGTCAGCCGCCTGGCGGCGGCGAGGCTTCTATTCCCACATCGATGTAGGCCGACGCGGGACAGTGGTGTTTGGCAGCGGTGTTGCGTTGGTGACAGGTGCAGTGGCTCAGTGGCTGGAGGTGGCGGCGGTGCCGGCGTCAGGCGCCGTGGTGAAGGACCTCGTGGCGGCGGATCCGCGCACTACGCCTGGAGATGTGGCGCTCCTGTTGCCCTGCGGCGGGTGGCGGGAGTGGATGCGGAAGAACGTCGTCCTGGCAGCGCGGGCGGCGGGTCGGTGTTAGGCACATAGCTTGCTCCTGGGATCCCCTCCCCCCGGTGGTCCTCGGAGCAGATTTGGATGATGGTGGTCCCCCTCACGCCCCTTCTTGCCTTGCCAGCCCGCGCTACCGAGGCCCTCTTGCTCGCCTGATGTGGTAGCTGGGTGAGGTTGGGGGATCAGTGGCTCTGGATTGGGGGAATCCCTTGGCCGTCTTTGTGTCCACGATGCCGGTGGCGCCCTGGGCCTCTCCCTCCTTCCTGATGGCAGCATCGAGATCCGACACTGCCCTATTCCTCCATGTTCTGGGTGAAAACCCCAAATCCTTGGACTGGGTAGCGGCGGTGCTCTGGCGTCGTTGATCTTCTTGATGGTGCCACCTTGGAACTGTGGTGTGGTGGTCGTGGATGTGGCGATGCCGGTGGACTAGTAGATATATTTAGTTGGCTACCGCTTGGCTACTTGCGGTTGATGTGTTCCTTGCTGACGGTCGTGTCGAAATTTGGGGTGTTGCTTGCTCGGTGCGGTAGCTGTGCTCTCATTATCTCCTTTGCAAGCTATTGATTCCGTTCTTCCACTTGAGGGTGAGTGGCTTTGCTTGCCGACGACGTGGCGTCCTCTGATCCAGGATGAGAAGGCAGGGTGCCTTCTTCGGGGGTAGAGACGGATGGTGGTCCAACTATGGTTGGCCTGATGGATGTGATGGACCACGGTCTTCGTCCGACGGCGGGCTGTCCCTTGTCCTTGCCGCGTCGTCTGCAAATAATATCCCATTAGCCAATCTATACTTCTTCTTGGCCTCATCACTTTGCCAAAAGAATCGGGATCTATAAAAGTCAAGTCTTTTCCGTAACCCCACCGGTACCTCAAAATTGACTAGGGTGTCCAACAAGGTGACTTAATAGCACGATTCTACACTAGTGACTAGGCTACATGGTTGGAGCAGAGGTCGCAGGCAGTCACTTCATTTGTACTCCGGTATCTGCACCAGCTTTGACCAATATATTACTCCATATATAGATGTGACATCAAAGCGATAAAAAACCCTACGAATTATCATGTTGAATCAACAAATGAAGACGTAAAAAATATATCACCAAATATTTGCCAATTGCTCAATTATCAATGCCTTATTTTAACAACGAATACACAATGCTGATCAACACTTATAATAATTTTTTATTGGCCATCGTAGCAGAATGGGTAGAGAATAGGCTACGTTTTCTGGAATCAACCCTCAACTCTTGGCTTGCCGGCGATGGGGCGACTCTGGCGCAATTTGTGGCCTACCGGTATATGTGTGTTTGGCGTCGTCCACTGCTGTTGGACCGTTCCTTGTATGGAGGACGCTACACCTACAAGCTATGAGAAAATAGAGGATCACTTGCGTCTGATGGCCGTGAACTGATGTGTCACACATGGTCTCTTGGATGGCCATGATCAAATCGCTCCCGTCTTGTGCGCAAGGCCTCTACTTGTTACTAGGCTCACGCACAACATGGCTGTCCCTGTACCATGCTCTTTCTTCGGTTCACCCCAGTACCCTACAGACAAATAAGCACACATCCGTAGGTCTCCTCCATTTCGAGGCCACATTGTTGATGCTTTTAGACAAGCTCATCACAACAACAACAAAGAAGAAGATCAGCAGTCCGAGGTAGCATGTAGGTAGTTCCCCATGTCACCCAGTCCCACGAGTTGCTCTTTGCAGCCCATCCAAAGACCATGCTTTGTCTCTCCTTCCCTTCCATTACGAAAGAACGATGGGAGGTGGTAGTATCATGTTGCTCTATGCTACTCCATCCACATTTTATAACATGGGTTCGCTGGAGGGAGATACACATAGTTCCACTGTTTTTATTTTATTTTTCTGAAGCTACAATATTTCACTAAATGAATGCTACTGTATTTATTATTCCTCGTGGCTATGAGGAGGAGCCAGCGAGCACGCAGCTCCTTTAGGGCCACTTTTTATTTTCTCCTGCGAAGTTTTGTTGCTGGTCCGTACAGAGCGTTAGTGCAAGGCACTACAGTTATATAGCTTGGGCTACTAGTGATCATATGATGTGCACTCCAAACAAAACACTGTTCAGTAGTGAGCTTAAGTATTTGTAAGAAATAATTATGATTAATTACTCGAAATAGGCTTTCGCCCCGCTTTATAGATAAAGCACTGGTCCATACAACAAGCATCCGAATCTCAGACGAACAACGGCGGCTGGGGCCACGTCACGGAGATGCCCAAAAAAGTATAAAAGAAATAGGAAAAAAGCACCCTAGTGGCAGCCGCCAAGCGGCACTAAGATGACGAAAGACGATGCATTGTATCTAGTTGCGCATCAACCATGAGGCGAGGCGGACACGGTCACGCTGCCTCGAGAGCGGGTGCTAGTGCTGCAGAAAGACAAGGAATTTAAAGGAGTCAGATGCCTTCCGCGGGAAGACCTTCTCAATCACTATTATATTATGAGTCGTTCAAAGAGTCCAAGACATCGCCGCAAAACGAGTCAGAAAGGCGGCGATGACAATTATGATTAATTAGACACAAGTGTTCATTGATATAGATTTTAGTTGCACAATGATGATTAATTAGACACAGTGTAACGTGTGGCATAATCGTTCCATGCACAAATCTCTTAATGACCTCTTTGCTCAGTATTGCTTCTGTAGGAATTTGAGAGGATTTGAATTCTAAGGATATTGTTTTATGAAAGCCTTTTAGATTACGGGATTGAGGTTTTACCGAAGTCATATGGAATAGTTTCCTATGCCTTGCCTTCCATAGTAATCTCAATATGAGCACAAACCTCATTTTAATTTTCCTTTCAGAAGTCCAATGCACGTACACTATATCTCTCTTCTCTTTATCAATCCTCTAAAATTCTTATGTTTGTGTCCTGTTCACCAACCAAAGAATTCCCATGTCTTTTTTATGGGACAATTCTCATGCTTCGGAATCATTTAGTAATCCATGGTACGCAACATCTCAATTCTACGGTTTTTTTATTCCCAGGTTTTCAAATTCATGCAATCCAAATAAAAATCACTAAGATGCACGGATAAAACAAATACTAACTGACAGAACATGTCCTTCTAGTCAAACAAGTTAGTGTGAACGTCAAGATGCTCGATCACAGTCAAATCGAAACTGTCGATAATATAGCTTAAATAGTTCTGCGCATGACTTAAAAAAAAAGGTTCCTAGTCGAAAGCGGGCTGTAGGAAGCATGATGAGGAAGTACAGATGAAACAAACAAGAGTGCACCCCTTTCACGTGAAGACGGGTGTAGTGCCAGTGAGCCCGTTGTTGTGAAGAGTAAGCTTTGAGACGTTTTTGAGTGATGCTACCACTACTAGAATCTGGTTTCATGCCGAGTTCCATAACTTTACCGGGTTCATTCTATCAGAAACTCAGCAAATTTTTGTCTGCCGAGTTTGATTCAAAATCGAACTCTGCAGTGATAAGCAACTTGGTAGAGCTCTGACTTTTCCTAGCTCTAACAAAAAATGACTCTGCGAGCAAAAACATTATTTAAACATTCGCTGAGTTCCCGATGGAAAGAACTCTGCAGTATTAATGATTGTCGGGCCCCGTCCAACCGAGTGTTGTGCGCTGAGTTTGGCACTCGGCGAAGATTTTGCCGAGTTTATTATGGGCTCTGCCGACTTTCTTTGAAACTTGGTAAAAAAGGGCTATTTTAGTAGTGTACCCACCTAGGCAAGTGCTCCAGCTTGGTCGTCAGGCCAAATGACCAAAAGAGGAGGAGATGACACTAGCAAACATAGCATTTCCTCCGACAAGATGCTTCCATCTCCATAAAATATTTGAATGAAAAATGAGCGCACAGTGTCAGCAAAATTTGTTAACAATTCTAGACAAGGTTTCTAGTTTACCTCTACCCACTGGAAGAGAACATTCTGCTTCTTTAGATTTCCTAATGAGCTTATCTCCTGGGACACTCGTTGGTCCTTTTTTATTCCTATATGGAATACTGAAGATCATGCCGAAGCAATCAATGACCTACACCAACGTAACATCAAAACCAACCCTGTTGTTGACCACACCTGATCCTGGACTTCAAGAAAAGTTTTCCAAAAACTCTGTCTCCATGAAGGAAATATGTCGTGTTTGGCGTCTAATTAAAGAGATGAATCGTGGAATTTCATCCTAGAAAAACAGTCCAGGCAATTGCCGGATAATGCCTTTAGCAAAGGAAGGACAAGTAAGACCGCCATTACCCAGGTATAACTATAGGATGGCAGAACTACACTCTTCATACCATAACTCAAGAATCGTTACTTGAAGATCACCACCGAAATCAAAATCACCCCTCTTCGCCGCCTAAGAAGAAGTCCAATACCCTGATGGCCACGATGGGCACATGCGCACCATACATCCAAAATCTGGAATCCTCTATCATATGCATTGTTTGTGCAGGATTCCTACATGGACATCATGATGCAAGGAAAAACCGTGTCCGTCCAAAACGTGCAGCCAAGCAAAGCCTGCAGTCACCAACCACTACCAACGGGGATGCCCCATTTCTGATCGCCCAACACCAACCTCGACGGATATCTTGGTTCCCCGAGTCACTAAGTGCGAACTCATTACCGAGCCGACCCAGATCGACCCGCGTGAGGCACTGTGAAACAGGATGAAACCCATGCATCAAACATTGTTTAAACTCTAGATCTACAGTCAAAGTCACCTTTGCGTCAGTGTTGAGCACTCCAACGCGTTCCATTAATGTGGGGAACACAACACACCTACAAGGCTAGCTGCAACCAATCTGGTCAACAACGGGCCAGTGACCTGACCGCACTGCCAGTGCCTGTTGCCAAACCGAGGACAGTCATGCGGAGATGCGGTTCTAAAAATGAACTCGAGAAAACACAGAAATCCAATGCAAGAGATGCACCTACGAAGTGATGTAAACTATATTTGCAACATACTAAGCATTATATTCATGACGTCTCCTACTCTCAAACAAGCGTCCCTTAGTTTTTTTTTTGCATTGATTTTGCTAAAGACTAGTATGAAGGGCAGGTGCTGAAACTCGGTGACTTCACCGGTGGTCGCATTTATATGGATGTTTAGCTACACATGACGCAGTTGCTAGAGACATTTATACCTGTACGAGGAATTCCTGCAGACAATCTCTTCATAAACATGGATGTCTCAAAGCCTAGAAGATCTTATCATCAAATAAGCAGGATCCTTGCTCACAGAGATTTTTTCGGCGGTGAAACTGGTAACAAATTGCAGGGCACGCTAGGTCATGAGAAGAGTAATTGCCTCAAAGACAAGGCGGCAACCTTTACCACTTGGTTCGTATTGTATCAGTTGAATTCTATGTAGGTTAAATATAATGTTTTTTTGAACCATCAAATAGATAGAAGAAAAAGGGGGAAGAACCCTACAAAGTCAGAGTACACACAACCTCCAGTATTGAACAACACACACACACACACACACACACACACACACATAAAGAAAACAACACCCTCAGAGCAAGTATAATAAGGTGCCGTAAGCGGGCTATAAGGATTTAAATATTATATTGTTGCTGAGTTGGAAGAGAGAGAATAGGAGAGAGAAGAGAAGCGGGCTGTAGACTTATAGTCGGCTGCAGGACGAGCTCCAAGAAGTTTTGAGTGAGTGAAATGTGGGGCCACATGTTGATAAATAGTACTTCAATATAGCTAACTATTATACGTGTTGACTATTACGGTGGTTATAGATGACATGTCAACATGCTATAGCCACCAGTTGGCTATAGTACTAACCATGCTCTCAGAGAGCTACCCACAGCCTAGGCAAAAGAACAGCTTTAGAGTGCGAACGATATTCAGGCACAAACAAACACCCATCCGCAAGACAACATCCTGAAAGATGCCCCCACCGTCGAGGTTGGTGTTTATCGTAGCTGTTCTGGCGCTTGGGTTGTAGTCAAACAGGCTAGTGTGAACATCAAGGCGCGTGATCGACAAAATTGCTAAAATAGTGGTGTGTGCATGACTTAAAAAAGGTTCCTAGTCAAAACTCAGAACACAGAATCAGAACAATGTTAGAGAAAATTGTAGGAAGCATGGGCAGGAAGTACAGATGAAACCAACAGGAGTGCACGGCACTGCAGCCCACTTCACGTCATACACTAGATACTCAATATACAAAAACTCACACTTTTTTTTTTTCCGTTTAATACGAAAAGATTTGACATAGTAATCATAATGTGTGCAGATGAAACTGGCAACACTACGACTCGCTTAAAATCAGAATAGTATATGTACATGCAAGAAATATGCTGCACTGCGAGCGGAGCTACAGGACTGCAACTTGTCCAATGTTTCCCTTCACAATTTGTTTATTTCAATCTTGTGCCTATCAACACATACGGTTCCCCCCAAACATCCATGTTCATTGTCATGATTTATCGTACACAAGTTGGCAACCAAATTGTGTGCACGGTATTGCACACGACTCTCTTTCTTAATCATGCGTGATGGGTTAATGATCACACACATTTCATTTTTAGGCACACGGTTGGATTTTGTAATGATACCTTCATCACACACAGTTTGGAACTGGCTAGGGTTTGCGATCGGAGGGATTAATAGCATAATTTCTCACTAGTGACTGGGCTACATGGTTGGAGCAGAGCTCGAGAGCAGTCACTTCATTTATACTCCAGTATCTGCAACAACTTTAACCATACTATATTACTCAATATATAAATGCGAGATCAAAGCAAAATAAAGACTATATATAGATGCATGATCAATTAAAAAAAGAATTACTATGGCTTCCTTTGTTTTATACCCCTCCCATGTCGCACCGGCGAGCTACGCGGAGGGGGAACCCTAGCCGCCGGCCCTAGCGCCCCCCTTCCCTTCTTCTCCCTCGCCGCCACCGGCCTGCGTTGACGGGCAAAGATGGTCAGCCCCCGGCGGCGGCTGGGCTTCTCTTCTGTCATCGATGTAGGCCGACGCGGGACAGTGGTGTTGGGCGGCGGCGCTGCGTTGGCGACAGGTGCAGTGGCTCGGTGGCTGGAGGTGGCGGCGGGGCCGGCGTCGGGCACCGTGCTGAAGGACCTCGTGGCGGCGGATCCGCACATTGCGCCTGGAGATGTGGCGCTCCTGTTGCCCTACGGTGGGTTGCAGGAGTGGATGCGCAAGAGCACCGTCCTGGCAGCGTGGTCGACGGGTCGGCGTTAGGCACATAGCTTGTTCCTGGGACCCCCTGGTCCTCGAAGCGGATCTCGATGATGGCGGTCCCCCTTGCGCCCCTTTTCGTATTTTTGTACTGATCCGTGAGTTGAGTTGGCAAATAAGAAAATTAAGTTCTCTCCCCCCTTCCTCTTCTGTCAGCTTTGTGAGCGATTGTTCTACTATTATTCTCCTAAGAACTAGTGATGGTAAATAAAAGGGAGCACCTATGGGATTTACCTCATTAAAAACACGTCTTCACACGTTTATTCCAAATGGCTTAGGGCGTTCGAGCGGAAGGACTACTCCATGACAATTCTTAAGAGGAACAAACCGCCGAACTGGCTGGTGGTCGACGAGGTCACCAATGATGACGACTCTACCATCACTCTACATCTGGACACCATGGACATGTTGTATATCTTTCTAGGCGCTGAACTGGCCAATGGTCAACGAGGCTACCAATGACACCAACTCCATCACCGCTCTTCACCCATACACCATGGACATGCTGCAACTCTTCCGTGGCGACATTGCCCCTACTAAAGGGTTGCGCTGCATATTCTATTATTCAGAGATGCACGGCTCGGGACATCCTAACATGGCCACTTGGAAGTAAAAGGGGGGATGGAGTGGACGATAACCAACAATTCGCTGGGTGGACCGCCCAAAAAGAAGGCAGCTACGTCTAAGCTAAATTTGGATATGAAAGTCTTCTTTCGTTTAGGGTGAAGTAAGACCAAGCTCATGAGCTTATTATCCTAGGTCATATACACACAGGCTGACCATCATGTAACACATCCGACGCCCTCGACACGTTCAATACTGCTGATCCCTAATGGACCCCATGTTTTCTCTCGAGATTTTTTACGGTACATCGTACTACCCAATATAATGGGTAGTATTAAACCGATCCAACGGTCCTGGTAGTTCCTTATTAGGGGTAAATTTGTCCTTAAAGATTTAACTGTAATTATTTAGTTAACTAATTATAATATGATTAATTAATTAATTATAATCATTGCAGCCGATGACGACTGCAGGCCGTCGTGGCGTCGTCCTCAACCTCCGCCATTTTGACGTGGCTAATAATCGCCGCCGATGCAGCATGCAGCATGCAGACCGCAGCCCCCAACCTTCGCCATCCCAATTCGAAAAGCCATTTGCAAGCCGCCGTCCCCACAACCTCTGTCGTCCTGATGCTCCCTACTCTCCTCTCGTCGCGCACATCAGAAGCATAGTTTTAGATAGCACGCTAAGCATCTTAGCGACGGACCTCTTCCAAATGCTATAGCGCGCTATTTACAATGTTTGTTCATTTATTTGGACCAAAGTCTCTTAGCGCAAGACCTTTTGTAAACGCTATAGCGTGCTATAGCGGAGCTATAGCGGGCTATTTAAAACAGTGATCAGAAGGTCCGCAGGTTGGACTGGGAAGACTATGTCGCTAATGGATTGATTGGTTTTGAGTATTTCATCGCTAATCCATCACCAATCCATCACACACACTACTAATCCTGCCTTTGCGCACACGTTCAGTACTAAGCTAGCACAGACGCGCACCATCCATCCAGCAGGCACACACAGCTAACACTGTAGAGACTACAGAGAAATATGAAGGACTGAGCTACCTACGCGAGGAAGAGGAAGTGATCTCAGGGAGCGGCCGGGGGTGGGGACCGTGGCCTGGGGCTCCGAGCGATGTAGAGAGCAGCTCCTATGCGTCTGAGTAGATGGCCGCGGGCATCGTGGCGCGGCTTCGTCGAATCATGATAGCCTTAATATACTACACAAATTGTGCGGTAGTATTGATAAATCTGGTGGGTTCGTCCATTAAAATGGACGGCCCATATGTCGTAGATATACTGTAAAAGGTCTCTTTCTCTCCCGTAGAAACGCACATGGAGATTTGCTAGTATATCCCTAAGTATTGTCCAATTGTTCAATTATCAGTGCCCTATTTCAACAACGAAAACGCAATTTTCTGAAAAACAATGAACACACAATACTGATCAACATTTATAATTTTATATCGGTCATGATAGCTGAATCGGTAGAGCGTAGAGCGTAGGCTCCGTTTTCTGGAGTCAGCCTCACTCCTCTTGGCTTGCCGACGATGGGATCATGGAGCGACTCCGGCTGAAGTTGTGGCGTCCGCATGTGTCACTCCTGGTCTGTTGGATGACGACGATTGCTGTCGTGTTGTGCAAGGCCTGTGCTCGCTACTAGGGTCACACACAGCATGGCTGTCCCTGTACCACACTCTTTTTCCGTCTACAGGAGGTCGCAATGTTGATGTTCTTAGACTAGCTCATCACAACGACAAAGAAGAAGCAGAGCTTCAGCTCGCATGCAAGTAGTTCCCCATGTGTCGCAATCCCACGAGTTCATCACAAGAACGATAAAGAAGAAGATCACTCATCCTGCTTGCATGTAAGTTGTTTTTTTTTGTGAGGTTGCATGAAAGGGAAGGAGAGACAAAGCATTCATGGTCTTTGGATGGGCTGCCAAGAGCAACTCGTGGGACTCGGAGACAACTACGAAAGAACAATAGGTGGTACTAGTATCATGTTGCTCTATGCTACTCCATCCACATTTTATAGCATGGGTCGCTGGAGGGAGATACACATCGTGTCACAGTTTTAATTTTATTTTTCTGAAGCTACAATATTTAACTAAATGAATGCTAATTTATTGTTCCTCTTGGACATGAGCAGGGAGCCAGGGAGCGCGCAGTTCCTCTAGGACCACTTGTGAAGTTCCGGTGCTAGTCCGTACGAAGCCTTGTTTTTTGATTCCGTACCAGCAAAAAGGCCCGTGCTTGCAACTGGAGAAAAAAATATCAGACGCTGTATTCACGAAAAGTGGTCTATACTCTTAGAATTTGTAGCTACGGCCCAAACAAATGTGGTCTTAGCCTAGAAAAGTGCAGTTCAAGATTCCACATGTATTCTATTTCAACATGTTCATCCCATATCCGAATCACTACCGGCATGAAAGAAAGACGGATGATGCATTATTGATTAAGATTGCACCCTAATCACTAACTTAGATTGTATTTTCTTAAATTGTTAACAGGTAAAACCTATACCTTCTATACCTACTAATAAAAGAAATAGGTATTCTTAGTCCGTCATGCTTTTCTTTTAGAAAAATCCCTGATGTTTCTGACATTAAACCCGCAGTACATATCAAATGTTTTTTAAATACTCATATCTTGTAAACCGTAACTCCAAATTTAACATATCATATATGAAATTTGATTAGAAAATATGTAGAATCTAAATATGATGTTATTTTACTTGTTAACAATTTAACAAATACTATCTAGGCTGTAATATTAATCAATAATGCATTATCCGTCTTTTTTCATACCGGTACAGCTGATTCAGATTGGGGATGAACACCTCAACAAAATCAGGATTAGACATCAAATTGAAGATAAATTTGTTAGAGACACCAATAAATAATGACATGTATGACAAGAAATAAAAGGACCAAACAAAGATGGGATGTCCACTATAAAATAAATAAAAGAGAAAATGCAGAGGAGATCCGATAAAGATGATCATTTCTCAAATATGCTCTACTATGGAAATTTTAGAAAAATCTAACAATTATAATTTTTATTCTACTAGGCACCATGTCATGTACCGATGAGGCAATTCTAAGCAAATATCTAATCCAACAACCTTGACATGGTACTCTATCATCATGTTGAGCATCTTATGCTAAATGCCTACATGTCATGGTAGTGAAATACAAACAACTGTGAAATCAAAATATTTGGTTGAGTTCATAAAATTCTTTTAAAAAGCTCGATAGGAAAGCCACTTAGCATGACTAAAAAAGCAATGGCAAAATAGAAGTCTACAAATATGACCACACACATCAGGAGTTCCTCATGACAATGCCACAAGTTACTATTTGGCTTCCACCCAATGGTCTGATCGAAACCATGCCAATCAGTTTTGCTCTCTCTCTCT
The DNA here is from genome assembly GCA_021437245.1 of Aegilops speltoides. Classification (NCBI taxonomy): domain Eukaryota; kingdom Viridiplantae; phylum Streptophyta; class Magnoliopsida; order Poales; family Poaceae; genus Aegilops; species Aegilops speltoides. The sequence continues at coordinate 23,948,136 of CM038147.1, forward strand.
CTCTCTCTCTCTCTCTCTCTCTCTCTCTCTCTCTCTCTCTCTCTCTCTCTCTCTCTCTCTCTCTCTCTCTCTCTCTCTCTCTCTCTCTCTCTCTCTCTGTGTGTGTGTGTGTGTGTGTGTGTGTGTGTGTGTGTGTGTGTGTGTGTGTGTGTGTGTCTCGCTCCCCTCTTTCTCTCTTTCACTTTACAAGAAATGTAGGTGACAGTACCATGTTTGTGTTATGGTACTCTATACACTACATTGTTCCACTGAATGCTATTAATTGTTTATATGCTTATCGTGGCTATGAAGAGGGATCATGTTAATTTTATCCAGGTATTTTCTCTTGTGAACTTTTGGTGCTCATTTTTATGAAGGTTAGACTCTAGGCAACAAGGTTAGCACCTATCGGGGTCTTATCAAGCTTAGTCTGCTAGTGTATATCAAAACTTGTATTGTCGATGGTGTACTATTCTACCGTGATCTCATTGCAATGATTATAAGTAGACATAAGTACAAATCAAAATCCTAACAATTTCAAATTGTTCTGCATGTATGAGAACAACAATACCATATCTGCTTCAACAACTCAAAGCAATATCTTGTAGTTTGATAAAGAGGGTCAGATAGAAAGAACTCTCTAATCAAAAGTAGATAAAGAACAACCATGACATGTCAATGTGCCACCTGATAAACTAGTCAAGGTGAATTAAGCATGACGTGCGGTTTTATGAACCATCAAAATCGGATGCAAACTGAAATATTGTGTGGGTTCTTCTAGTGTAAAGTTCTAACATTGAAACCCACATGATACTAACTGCAACTACAATAAAAAAATAGCTCAATTTTTTTTTGAAAAGGGGGGACTCCCCGGGCTCTGCATCAGAACGATGCATACGACCACCTTATAAATAAGCAAATAGGTTCAACGAGGTCTTAAAGTCTGAAACAAAAGAAACGACAAGCTCACAAAGAGCCACAATGCCAAAAACACAAAAGCCAAGAGGCCTCAACCGACTAGCATAACAAAGATAGGAAAACTAATCGCCTATCCTATTACATGACCGCCATCCAAACCGGTTGAAGATATCCCGTGCTACCATCTCCCACCGGATAGATCCAGTAACCAAACGCTCCCTGGCCTCCGTCGGAGTGAGTAACGACCACATACTGATCAGCGCAGTGCAATTTACCTTTTACTTTATTCCTTGAGCTCTGTCATCCTCCGACGAGGTATGCTCATTATTCAGAGGATGTGAAACAATAGTTAACGTCCCCTCTAGCTGTGGGAGAGCAACATCATGGACTAACCAGACAAAAGGTAAAGCACAACAAACTAGAATGAGGTAATAGCCAGGGCTTAGAGAAACTGTTGGAGTGAGAGGCTACTATATGTAGTTGTGTATTTCCAACATGGTGAGGGAAGAATGCTCGTTGAAGGTCACACAATCTAGGAAGAATGCTCATTGAAGGTCACACAATCTAGGAACTTAACCATCTCTTCCCGGTCTCTCTCAATCCTGGGATTTTAAATTGCTAATTTTGCCCCCAATCAAACTGAGGTCTTAAACAATTCGTCTATATTCCTTCCTTGCACACTTCCAATTTACATAAACTATTATATATTTTCTTTCCTCTATTCCACAGGATCGACCCTTTATAACATAGTTTGGCTGGATGCATTTTTTAAACAACAATATTGTCCTTCAACGAAAGGCTATGTATTAATTATTTACAGTGCCCGTGGGCAAGGAGGGTATGATTCCTACTGAGGATCACATTTCTTGTAGTCAGGTAGCAGTGACGTTCGCACATGCTAGTGTTTATGGAACTTTAGTGCCAATAAACTGTAGTTATTTACTCATTCAGAAGAGCTGGTATTGGCTGAGATACAAATGAAAAAAAGAGACCAATAAATATAACCTACAGTACTGTTTTCTCCAAAATCATCGTGCACATATGCGCACAACATAGTTTGAGGACCTCCGAAAACTATAAACGTAGGAGGATTCATCTTAGACAAAAAGACACTGAAACTTATTGTAAATGCTAAAATGATGATATAGTGCGACTGAGCAAACTATAAACGTACGTGGATCCTACACTATTGTCTAGGGTGTCCAACAAGGGGACTTAATAGCACGATTCTACATTAGTGAGGGCATCTCCAGCCGTCCCCCTAAGAGCCCCCCCAGGAGGCTTTTTTCATCGCCGGCGCGTATTTTTTCACCCAGTCAGGCCCCCACGAGTGCAAAAAGCGCTGGATTTGACAAAAAACATAGCCGGCAGTACCAGGGCGATCCCAGGCCACCGGGGGGCTGTTGGGGGCGGAGAGAGAAGATTTTGCATGTCAATGGCCCACTGTCAGCCTTTCACTCGTCTCTTCATACTTTTCCTCTCGGTCCCCACCCACGTGCCCACAAACTCGCCCCCCCTTGCTGGTCGCGGCCGGCCGGCCGCCTCCTCGCCGCACGCCGGCCTTTGCCTCCTCCGCCGCCCTGTGCTCACACGCTCCGCCGCGCCGCCCTACGACAGCCGCCGCCGCCACCCTCGTCGCGCGCCGCCAAGCTGCCCATCGTGTCTTCTTGCCTTCACGGAGGAGAGCGCTGCCGCGTGGCGGCGAGCTCGCCACCAGCCGGGTGTGGCGCGGCAGCGCCAGCGCCCGCAACCTAGTTTTTTAAAACGAAGATGTTAGAAGCGTCCGCTTTAAATTAATAAAGCCCACAACATAAGCAGCGTATCAACCATGTCTAAACATTACACACAACACGAAGGGCTCATGCCACACACACGCAGGAAGGGAAGTCATAGGGTTCACGGCCAAAAGAGCGAAAGCAGAAGTTACATGGCTCAAGGCCAAACACTGAGCACGCTGGCTCGACACGGAACAAAAGGGCAACTCCAAATCACGGAGTGGCGGTTGGCTCCTAGCCATCACGCACACCCGCGGACATGGTCTTGAGCATGTTGCATCCTTCTCAAGATCCTAGCGCCGCCAATGGACTCCACTGCTGCAGAAATAAATTACATTTGTAGATGATATTAGCCGGTGAGCCGGAAGATCCCTCAATAGCTAGTTTGTTCCTAGTTAACCAAAGCGCAGAACAATGGCCCAACACAGCTCCACAACACATGTTTACTGCTCCCTGGATCGAGTCAAGGATAGCCACAAGATCGCTGGTTGACCTCGGATCCCGTGACACCTCGGCTGGGTCTGACCGTGCTCCAGCGAACCTGGCCAGCGAACACCGGAAGAAGACGTGGTTTGCGCCCTCGGCAACGCTACGACGCGTAAGTGCCGGTCGATGGCCCCTGCCTTTTAGCAATGTTCTCGGAAGTGGGCAATCTGTTCCTGAACAACTGCCATAAAAACACTTTGATTTTCAGCGAGAGGGTCCATAGGCCCTTCACCACCGTCTGGCTGGCCCTCGCAAGGCTTGTGGAAAAGTGATTTGACCAAAACTTGCCGGACGCGGTGAGCGCCAAGTCACCGAAGTTAGCCGTAGGACAGCGAGATCGGGCTTATGAGCGTAAGCATTGCTGCATAACTCGCCCACTCTTGGTCGTTGAGCTCACGAAGAAGTAGATCGCCGGGGAACGGGTTAGGGCCGAGGACACGGTCAAGTCCGGGTCTACCATGATTGCGCAGGTCGTGGAATTCGACCAAAGGGGTTGGGAGCCAACCGAAAAGTCAAGCCAAAACCTAGCTGGTCTGCTTTTCCAATGGTATATTTTGCCCCCATGGCAAAAGCCGGTCGAATGGCTAGGATGTCGCTCGAAAGGTGAGCCCTTGCTGCACCTTTGAAGAAGTTTCCGTTCGGGAAGTACTTGGCACGCAATAGATGAGCCCACAAGCCAGTCGCCCCTTTGGATATCTTCCAAATCCACTTGCACATTAGTGCAATGTTTAGTATTCTAGTATTGGTGATCCCGAGGCCCCCAAGACCTTGGGGCGACAAATCGCGCCCACTTCACCATATGGTATTTGCGCTCGGGCCGCTCTTCCCGAAGAAATGTGATCGAGGCGTGTCCATTTTGGCATGAACACCTCGCCAAAAGAAAAAGGCCCATCGCAAAAGAGACACGGAGGATAGGCTCGAGTTCGTGAGCACTAGCCTGGCTGCGGAGGAGAGGAATTTGCTGCCACGGCACACACGCCCCCAACGTTGGTCCGAACGGGCCCAATCATCGATCTTAAGGCGCTTGGAATCTAAAGGAAACCTATATACGTAACGAAACTTGCCAACTTTGCGCTTGAGCAACTCCGCGATGCACCTGCCCTCATCCGCTTCCAAAACCATGGGCAAAACTTCACACTTGTGGAAGTTGATCTTCAGCCAGCACATGAGCTCGGTCTAAGGAGAAGGGCTTTGACCGTAGCCACGCTATGGATATCCGGTGAACAGCAGAGCGGTCGCCCACGCATCGCAAGTGGGATATCCCTCGGATGAAGTGGCTAATCACACCATTGATGTGTCCGGCCTTGGTGGCTCTTCAACATAGCCGCCAACACGTCGACTACGAAGTTGAACAAGATCAGGGACATGGGGTCACCCTGACAGGGTCCACGCTTGTTCCAGAAGAAGTGCCCTACTTCTCCATTGACCGAGATCGCGGTCTGGCCCCCCGAGACCAGCTGCATCACTCGGTGAACCCAAACAGCCGAGAAATCTCAACTGATGAGAACTTGCCGCAAGAAGTCCCAGTTGACCTGGTCGTACGCTTTTTTGAAGTCCAGTTTGAGTAGGATGGCTGGTTCTTTTGTACGTTTAAGTTCGTGTAGAATTTCCTGAAAGGCCAATGGGCCCTCCAGGATGTGACGGTCACGAATGAAAGCAGATTGCGAGCGACTAATAGTGCGATGAGCGGTCAGGACGAGGCGCGTGCTACACGCTTTGGCGCAGATCTTAAAAGGAACGTTAATTAGCGTGATGGGTCTATAATGATGAATGTTGTCAGCCCCGGCCACTTTGGGGATAAGCGATAAGACGCTGTAGTTTAGCCTAGCTATATCTACGGAGCCCCGCATGAAGCCGTTGCACACCTCAAAAATGGGCTCGCGGAGCAGAGGCCAAAAATGTTTGAACATTGCCACCGTCCACCCGTCCGGGCCCAGTGCGGTGTCAGATTTCATGCTCATCAGCGCATCATCAATCTCCTTGGGGAGAAAAGCGAGTCCCAACTCAGTGTTCTCACTATCAAGGACCTGTTGAGTGGGCAACTAGACGCCGAGCGAAGACCAGCCCTCCGTCCTCTCGGTCCTCATCGATTGATATATAACCTGAGACGTGGTTCATAATATCTGCTTGGCGCAATAACAACCCCTGTTCTGATTGCAGCCGCAGGATCGCATTTCCGCGCTTCGTTAGCATAGGCGTGAAGTATTTGGTCTTGGCGTCCCGCTGAGCGCCCACTTGAGGCCGCCTGCACTCCAAGATTCTCCTCGCTACGAAGCAGAGCTTCGACTTTCCCTTCCATGTCATAGCGATGAGCCCATTCTTGCTCTAAGAATGGTCTCGCATTGTCCTGGGCATCGAAATGCGCGATCTCGTCAACAAGACTCACCCTGAGTAACTTGTCGGCATGCCCTTGGTTCGCGCCCCATCCCTTGAGGCTCGCACGGAGACGGCCCCCTGCCAAATTCCAGAACTCCATAGGGCCATGCTGGGACTATATATAAGTTGCACGCAGCTCAACCATTTTTCCCTAAAAATGGTGTCAAAACCTGGTATCTCGAACCAGGCCGTCTCAAAAAAGAAACGAGGGCTGCATCAGATCCTTCCCTCCCCTGAGGACAAGATCAAGGGTACGTGGTCAGATCCTATGCGCGTTTCCGTGAGGAGCGAGCATAAAGGGTACAACATCTCCCAGTCGGGTGACATGAACACTCGATCCAAGATCGAGCGCACAGGGCAAACTGCTTGTTCGCCTGTGTACATAGTGCCGGTCCTAGCCACTTCGAAGCGCTATAGACGCGATTGCGTTGTTGAACATAGACACCCTAGGCCAGTTGATAGTATTCTTGTTTTTGTCCGCTCCTGAGCGGATCAAATTGAAATCACCCCCTAACACCAAGGGGTTCTGGGCTGTGGAGACCGCAAGCACATTGGCTTGGAGTTCTCCCAAGAACTCAACCGAGCGGGAGTGGACCACTAGCTCCCTTATCGACACGCGAACGCGAATGTTTGCCGCGATGAAGAAGGAGCCAACTTCCCAGGTCAGGACCTCGTACGTGGATATGCAGAAGCCAAGAAGCATGCCTCGAATGGCCTATCACAGGAGTATGATTCCACGCAAATCGCTCCAGGATCGACATAAAGAATATCGTGGTGACCAAAATCTACTTTGATCGTTTCCTGAAGCCCTACAATGTCGACAGCCTCTTTCCTAATGTACTCTTCGAGTTGGGTGCGATGCCCCACGTGGCCAAAGCCACGAATATTCCAAAACAAGGCACACATCTAAATTATTATACGATTTAAACGAACACCTCTAGAGGTGATCGCTTGTACACGCCTCACCTTGCAGCGGCAAGGCGAGGGAGGACATGCAACCCCTGTTGCCATTTTCCCATCGGGCCGACCACGAAGCGTCTCGAGGCCCCTGCCTCGGGCCGCAACCCAGTTGAAATCAGGAATTAATTAAGTCTTTCATATTTTTGTACTGATCGGTGAGTTGAGTTGGCAAATAAGAAAATTAAGTTCTCTCTCCCCTTGCACTTTTGTCAGCTTTTGTGCGTGATCGTTCTACTATTATTCTCCTAAGAACTAGTGATGGTAAATAAAAGGGAGCACCTATGGGATTTACCGCATTAAAACCATGTCTTCACGCTTTTATTCCAAATGGCTTAGGCTTAGGGCGTCCGAGCGCAAGGACTACTCCATGACAATTCCTAAGAGGAACAAACCGCCGAACTGGCTGGTGGTCGACGAGGTCAGCAATGACGACGACTCCACCATCACTCTGCATCTGGACACCACATTGACATGTTGTATCTCTTTCTTGGCACTAAACTGGCCAATGGTCGATGACGCTATCAATAACGCCAACTCCATCACCGCTCTGCACCCATACACCATGGACATGCTGCAACTCTTCCATGGCGACATTGCCCTACTAAAGGGTTGCGCTGCATATTCTATTATTCAGAGATGCACGGCTCGGGACATCCAAACATGGCCACTAGGAAGTAAAAGGGGGGAAGGAGTGGATGACAACGAACAATTCGCTGGGTGGACCTCCCAAAAAGAAGGCAGCAGCTACGTCTGAGCTAAATTTGGATACGGAAGTCTTCTTTCATTTAGGGTGAAGTAAGACCAAGCTTATGAGCTTATTATCCTAGGTCATATACGCACAGGCTGACCATCATGTAACACATCCGGCGCCCTCAACTCAATACTGTTGATCCGTAACCGTAATGGACCCCATGTTTCCTCTCGAGATTTTTTGCCGTACATCATACTACCCAATATAATGGGTAGTATTGAACCGATCCAACGGTCCTGGTAGTTCCTTATTAAGGGTAAATTTGTCCTTCAAGATTTAACTGTAATTATTTAGTTAACTAATTAAAATATGATTAATTAATTAATTATAATCATTGCAGCCGATGACGACTGCAGGCCGTCGCGGCGTCGTCCTCAACCTCCGCCATTCTGATGTGGCAAATAATCGCCGCCGATACAGCATTGCAGCATGCAGACCGCAGCCCCCAACCTTCGCCATCCCAATTCCAAAAGCCATTTGCAAGCCGTCCTCCCTAGAACCTTTGTCGTCCCGATGCTCCCTGCTCTCCTCCCGTCGCGCACATCAGAAGGTCCACAGGTTGGACTGGGAAGATTATGTCGCCAATGGATTGATTCGTTTTGAGTATTTCATCACTAATCCATCACCAATCCATCACACACACTACTAATCCTGCCTGTGCGCACACATTCAGTACTAAGCTAGCACAGACGCGGACCATCCATCCAGCAGGCGCACACAGCTAACACTGGAGAGACCAGAGAGAAATATGAAGGACTGAGCTACCTACGTGAGGAAGAGGAAGTGAACTCAGGGAGCGGCCGGGGGTGGGGTCCGTGGCCTGGGGCTCAGAGCCATATAGAGATCAGCTCCTATCCGTTTGAGTAGATGGTCGCGGGCATCGTGGCGCGGCTTCGTCAAATTGCGAGGTGTGCCTATGTCAATGACCTCGGCGTGTCCTTATGGCCTTAATATACTACACAAATTATACGGTAGTATTGATAAATCTGGTGTGCTCGTCCACTAAAATGGATGGCCCATATGTCTTAGATATACTGTAAAAGGTCTCTTTCTCTCCGTGCAACGCACACGGAGGTTTGCTAGTATATCCTAAGTATTGTCCAATTGCTCAATTATCAGTGTCTTATTTCAACAACAAAGACGCAATTTTCCGAAAAATAATGAACACGCAGTACTGATCAACATTTATAATGTTATCGGTCATGTTAGCTGGATCGGTAGAGCGTAGGCTCCGTTTTCTGGAGTGAGCCTCACTCCTCTTGGCTTGCCGTCGATGGGATCATGGAGCGACTCCGGCTGAAGTTGTGGCGTCCGCATGTGTCACTCCTGGTCTGTTGGATGACGACGATTGCTGCCGTGTTGTGCAATGCCTGTACTCGCTACTAGGGTCACACAGCATGGCTGTCCCTGTACCACACTCTTTTTCCGTCTACAGGAGGTCGCAATGTTGATGTTCTTAGACTAGCTCATCACAACGACAAAGAAGAAGCAGAGCTTCAGCTCGCATGCAAGTAGTTCCCCATGTGTCCCAATCCCACGAGTTCATCACAAGAACGATAAAGAAGAAGATCACCCATCCTGCTTGCATGTAAGTAGTTTTTTTTGTGAGGTTGCATGAAAGGGAAGGAGAGACAAAGCATGCATGGTCTTTGGATGGGCTGCCAAGAGCAACTCGTGGGACTCGGAGACAACTACTCCTCGGTTCCTAAATATTTGTCTTTCTAAAAATTTCAACAAATGACTACATACGGAACAAAAGGAATTAATCTACACTCTAAAATATGTCTATATACATCCATATGTGATAGTTCATTTGGAATCTCTAAAAAGACAAATATTTAGGAACGGAGGGAGTACGAAAGAACAATAGGTGGTAGTAGTATCATGTTGCTCTATGCTACTCCATCCACATTTTATAGCATGGGTCGCTGGAGGGAGATACACATCATGTGACAGTTTTAATTTTGTTTTTCTGAAGCTACAATATTTAACTAAATGAATGCTAATTTATTGTTCCTCTTGGATATGAGCAGGGAGCCAGGGAGCGCCCAGTTCCTCTAGGACCACTTGTGAAGTTCTGGTGTTAGTCCGTACGAAGACTTGTTTTTTGATTAGTCCATACTAGCACAAAGGCCCGTGCCTTGCAACTAGAGAAAAAATGCCAGACGCTGTATTCACGGAAAGTGGTCTATAATCTGAGAATTTGTAGCTACGGCCCAAACAAATGTGGTCTTAGCCTAGAAAAGCGCAGTACAAGATTCCACATGTATTCTATTTCAACATGTTCATCCCATGTCCGAACCACTACCGGTATGAAAGAAAGACGGATAATGCATTATTGATTAAGATTGCACCCTAATCACTAACTTAGATTGTATTTTCTTAAATTATTATCAGGTAAAATAACAACATATATATTTAGGGGGTTTTCTATAAAATATCATGACGGACTAAGAATACATATTTCTTTTTATAGGGGTATAGATTAGCATGACGGACCAAGAATACCTATTTCTTTTATTACTAGGTATAGATATGGAGCCTTAGCACAAGTCACTGTAGTTATAGAGCTTACGCTACTGGTGATCTTATGATGCGCACTCAAAACAAAACACTGTTCAGTAGTGAGCTTAAGTATTCGCAATAAATAATGATGATTAATTAGACATAAGTATTCGCTGATAAAGATTTTATTTGCACAATGATTATTAATTAATTAGACACAGTGTGACGCGTGGCACGATTCTTCCCTTGCACAAATCTCTTAAGGACATCTTTGGATTGCATTATTTTTGTAGGAATTTGAGAGGATTTGAATCCAAAGGATATATTTATAGAGCCAAATTCATATGAGCTCAGAGATCACGTACATTTTTCCTTCGAGAAGTCCAGTACTGCACTTACACTCTATCTCTCTTCCTTCATCAATCCTCTAAAATTCTTGCATTTGTTTCCTGTTCTCCATCCAAAGAATTCCCGTGTTCTGTTACAGGATAATTCCTGCGCTTCACAATCATGCAGTATTCCATGGAACGCGACATCTCAATTCTACGATTTTCTTATATCCATATTTCAAAATTCATGCAATAGAAAAAGCCCTAAGATGCATGGATAAAACAATGGCTAGCTGGCAGACATGGCCTTCTAGTGATCAAACAGGTTAATTAATGTGAACGGCAACATGCTTGATCAGGCTCAGATCATAATGTGCACAAACTCACACTGTTTCTTTTCATTTACTAAAACACAAAGATTTGACAAAGTAATCATAATGTGCAGATGAAACTGGCAACACCAGTTCAGCCACTACTTTCCCCAACTGAAAATCATAAAAGTACTGAGTACATGTGCGTGCATTGATAGGTTATATGTGTTGGGTACTGACTCATTGATGTATCTTCTTGATCCATTTTGAGCCAATAAAATCCACCCTTTGTCAAAAACAACTCAAAATCATAAGAGTACTAAATACATGTGCGTGCATTGATATGTTATAGGTGTTGGGTACTGACTCATTGATGTATCTTTCAGCAACCTCCTCCATAGTCCATACTAAGTCCATATTTTTGGGTGACAAATCCTTGGGCTATCCACATTCTCACCAAAGGTTCCCTCTTGATCACGTAATTTTGAGGAAATATACTTATATACAAGAAGCAAGCCTCACTTGGTATGGCAGATCACTATAACTCAGAGATAAGACTTGCTTTGTCCCTTCCAAAGTAGGATTTATTTCAAGTTCAGAGCCAAGTTGTCAGAAGCCTTCTGCCACACTTGTTTGGTTAATGGTAATCCTCCACATTTCTTGAGTTGTCAAAAATTGGGCAGCCTGGTACTTGGGCCTCTGTGCTTCCTCTAAGCCTTCCGTATGTGGCCCGTTTGATCGTTAGATATATAGGTGCCTCAGTCCATCAAAGAACCGATCACGGTACGCTGCCGGGGCTTGTCTAATCTCCTCCACCGCTGGCTGATCTACCACAAGCACCGCCGCTTTGTTGATCCCCTCCTTCCTTTCATGGTATTGAGTCAGTTTGCCTTGTTCAGTTTGCCTTGTGAGATTTATAGGTATAGAAGATAAAAAGGGGAGAATCCCTACATAGTCCAGACGACCAAAACAGAACCTGAACAACAAAGAACTCTCAACATCTAACCACAGGTAACTATGGAAAACATGGAGCCTAGAACCCAGCAACAAAAATCACACTAACAAAAAAAGACAAAGCTCCCGTCAGTAACCAACAACCGCTACCAAACTGACAACCAGGATGGTTCAGATGTTTGCCCATTTATCTTGCAAGAACATAACAGCCAAAAGATTGGCAGAAGGAAGAGTAGAGAACATGCCAAATCTGTTCCGGTACTACACGATCTACTATTTCAATCCCTCAAATCCTCGCTTTCTGGTTGTGGTCTCACGTAAGACCTAACCTAGGGGACCTCAAAGGAGGGGTAGCCATGGTGACTGTGGGGCCTATGGCAGGGACGGTTGTTGCATGGTGAGCGGGCAACGCTCGTACAACAGGGTCACCTCTGGTACTTATCATGTGTTTCGGTAGGCCGAGTCGTTGGGTAGAAGAAGAGTAGGAGGCCAGGCGATGTTGGGCACTTGGCCGATGCGCTGACGAGGCGACGACCTTCTCAACCACGCCTCAACATCCATTAGGCCACACACTCACTAACACTGACACATCTTGCCGCCTTGTTGGCCATGACCTACATTGCACGGATACTTGGATACGTATCGGATACGCGATACGGGATACGCCGATACGACAATATTCTAAAAACTAGGATACGGGATACGCCTGTATATACATATTAATTATTAAAGATATGAAAAATAACGAGTTTTTGGTAGGAAACGTACTGTTTTATTAAAGAAATTGAAGTCTTCACACCTACGTACAGAATTGGAGAGGACTGGAGCTAAGAATTTTATGGAGAGTTGGAGACCTCGCGGCTGCGGCTGCTCGCCTGTTCCAAGGAGTCGAGCTGGCCAGCTGGGAATTTATGACGCGGCGTGCGAGAGGGATCGAGGAGTTTTAGTTTTCACGTCGAACAAAGGGTTGCCGATCCAAACGTATCCCAGACGTATCAAACACTATTTCTTTTTTAAATCAATAAATCACAGGATAGTTACGGATACGATCGGGCAGATCGGGCAGATCCGAGTATCGGGCAGTATCCGCTGGATACGCGCACTTTTGAAGTATCCGGCAACACGAGGCCATGACGATGGCGGCCGAGCTTCACGACAAAGCGAGGTCGTATGGATGCAGGCCAAGAAGGTTGCCAGCCCCACCGCGAGCTTCACCAGATGAAGGACGAGATGGTCTCCGCTGTCGCCGTCTGTCTCATGAGCTTTGCCGCGGTGACCACTAGCAGCAGCAAGTGAGAGGTAGGGTGACGGGCCTCACGGGTGGGGAGGTTGGCTGCGCGCGCCCATGTCGCCTGCCTTGAGTGACGGAGGGTGTTCATGATTTTCCCTATCTCGGTGTTGCCGATTGTCCAAACTTAGTTGTCACATCGATGTACGGATCATTGCGTCGCTATGTTGGAATACAATTGTATGGAGATAGGACTAGTGTTTAAGCCTGTAGTCCTTTCCTAGCTCTTCTTCGTCTATCACCACCTATACCGACCTTCTTTGTAATCTCTCGATCGAACTACAGATCGAACAACTTGTAAGCCACGGCATCATCTACATAAATACAGTGCGGCCCGAGAAAAGGGTTTAACGCTTCACAAACAATCTTATATGGTAAGCGAGCATCTTCTTCCTAGAGATCGAAGGAGATCGATCTAGTTCAGCCCTATCGCAACCTTCGCCATGACCACCGCTTCCACCCAATCCAGCACCATGAGTGCCCTATCCACGTCCCTGCATGAGCCTTCACATTCACACCTTCCTCCTCCTCCAGCTCATCGTATCCCATGTCCATTGGACCCCTACCCCAGAGAAGCTCGCAGGTAGAACTACCTCATGTTGAAGGCCATTGTGCTGCCCCAAATTAAGGGCGCATGATGGGGCCACCACCTTGATCCGGAGAGCCATGCGCCACGGAGACGCCACCATCACCAAAGATGGCAAGGAGGAGCAGATTGCAAACATCGCCTGCGCCCTCCGGTATGTACAACAACAACTAGTCCAAGGTTTCGATGGGTTCTTTGTCTTGTGAGATACTTGCAGCAGTCGTCACCCTTCGACACCGGAAAAGGTATGGGCAGCGATACATGCCATGTTTGCTTTCAAACTCAAGCTCAAGCCATAAACACAAGGATTGAGCTTACCAACTGAAGAAGGGAAACTTGACTATGGCGAATACCTAGCAAGATCAAGGCGCCTCGATGAGATCGCATGTACTAGAGCGGCCCGACAAATAGTGAGATCATTTCACATATTCTGCCGGCCTCGGCCTCGACTACAACCCGGTCGTGTCGGCCCTTGCTGCGTGGGTGGAGCCCGTCAATGTGGGGAACACAACATACCTACAAGGCTAGCTGCAACCAATCTGGTCAACAACGGGGCTCACTGACCTAACCGCACTGCGACCAGTGCCTGTTGCCGAACCAAGAAGGATAGTCATGCAGAGACGCGGTTCTAAAAATGAACTCGAGAAAACACATAAATCCAATGCAAGAGATGGACACCTACACAGTGATGTAAAATATATTTACAACATACTAAGAATTATATTCCTGACGTCTCCTACTCTCAAACAAGCGTCCCTTAGTTTTTTTTTTTGCATGCATTTTGCTAAAGGCTGGTATGAAGGGCTGGTGCTGAAACTCAGTGACTTACGAAGACTCATGAAGTAGGGAGAGAACGCACATCACCGGTGGTCGCATTTATATGGATGATTAGCTACACATGACACAGTTGCTAGAGACATTTATATCGGCACGAGGAATTCCTGCACACAATTTCTTCATAAAAATGGAAGTCTCAAAGCCTAGAAGATCTTATCATCAAATAAGCAGGATCCGTGCTCACAGAGATTTTTTCGGCGGTGAAACTGGTTACAAATTGCATGGCATGCTAGGTAATGAGAAGAGTAATTGCCTCAAAGACAAGGCGGCAACCTTTACCACTTGGTTTGTATTGTATCAGTTGAATTCTATGTAGGTTAAATATAATGTTTTTCGTGAACCATCAAATAGATCGAAGAAAAAGGGGAAAGAACCCTACAAAGTCAGAGTACACACAACCTCCAGTATCGAACAACACAACACAACACACACACACACACACACACACACACACACACACACACACACACACACACATAAAGAAAACAACACCCTCAGAGCAAGTATAATAAGGTGACGTAAGCGGGCTATAAGGATTTAAATATTATATTGTTGCTGAGTTGTAAGAGAGAGAATAGGAGAGAGAAGAGAAGCGGGTTGTAGACTTACAGCTGGCTATAGCACGAGCTCCAAGATGTTTTGAGAGAGTGAAATGTGGGCCACATGTTGATAAAATAGTACTTCCATATAGCTAACTAGTATACGTGTTGACTATTACATTGGTTATAGATGACATGTCAACATGCTATAGCCAGCAGTTGGCTATATTATTAACAAAGAGCTACCCACAGCCCAGGCAAAAGAGCAACTTTAGAGTGCGAATGACATTCAGGCACAAACAAACACCCATCCACAAGACAGCATCCTGAAAGATGCCCCCACCGTCGAGGTCGGTGTTTATCCATGCTGTAGCTGTTCTGCCGCTTGGGTTGTAGTCAAACAGGCTAGTGCGAACATCAAGGCGCGTGATCGCTGCCGATCTAAGATATCGACAAAATTGCTAAAATAGTGGTGTGTGCATGACTTAAAAAAGGTTCCTAGTCAAAACTCAGAACACAGAATCAGAACAATGTTAGAGAAAATTGTAGGAAGCATGGGCAGGAAGTACAGATGAAACGGACAGGAGTGCACGGGCACTGCAGCCCACTTCACGTCATACACTAGATACTCAATATACAAAAACTCACACTGTTTTTTCCGTTTAATATGAAAAGATTTGACACAGTAATCATAATGTGTGCAGATGAAACTGGCAACGCAACCTACGGGCTCGCTTAAAATCAGAATAGTATATGTACATGCAAGAAATATGCTGCACTGCGAGCGGAGCTACAGGACTGCAACTTGTGCAATGTTTCCCTTCACAATTTGTTTATTTCAATCTTGTGCCTATCACACATACGATTCCCCCCAAACATCCATGTTCGTTGTCATGATTTATCATACACGAGTTGGCAACCAAATTGTGTGCACGGTATTTCACACGACTCTCTTTCTTAATGATGCCTGATGGGTTAACGATCACACACATGTCATTTTAGGGCACACGGTTGGATTTTGTAATGATACCTTCATCACACATAGTTTGGCACTGGCTAGGGTTTGCGATCGGAGGGATGAATAGCATAATTTTTCACCAGTGACTGGGCTACATGGTTGGAGCAGAGCTCGAGCGCAATCACTTCATTTATACTCTAGTATCCGCTAGAACTTTAACCATAATATATTACTCAATATATAGATGCGAGATCAAAGCAAAATAAAAGACTATATACAGATGCATGATCAAAGAAAAAATGAATTACTATGATTTCTTTGCTTTATACCCCTCACATGTCGCTCCGGCGAGCGACGCGGAGGGGGAAACCCTAGCCGCCGGCCCCAGTGCACCCCTTCCCTTCTTCTTCCTCGCCGCCACCGGCCCGCGCTGACGGGCAAAGCTAGTTAGCTGCCTGGCGGCGGCGAGGCTTCTCTTCCTCATCGATGTAGGCCGACGCAGGACAGTGGTGTTGGGCGGTGGCGCTGCGTTGGCGACAGGTGCAGTGGCTCGTTGGCTGGAGGTGGTGGCAGGGCCGGCGTCGGGCGCCATGGTGAAGGACCTTGTGGCGGCGGATCCGCGCACTGCGTCTGGAAATGTGAAGCTCTTGTTGCCCTGCGGCGGGTGGCAGGAGTGGATGCGGAAGAGTGTCGTCCTGGCAGCGCGGGCGGCGGGTCAGTGTTATGCACATAGCTTGCTCCTAGGAACCCCCCCCTCCCATGGGCCTCGGAGCAGATCTGGATGATGGCGATCCCCCTCGCGCCCCTTCTTGCATTGCTAGCCCGCACTACCGAGGCCCTTTTGCTCGCCTGATCTGGTAGATGGGTGAGGTTGGGGGGTCGGTGGCTCTGGATTGGGGGAATCACTTGGCTGTCTCTGCGACCACGATGTCGGCGGCGCCCTGGGTTTCTCCCTCCTTCCTGATGGCAACATCGAGATCCAACACTGCCCTATTCCTCCATGTTCCGGGTGAGAACCCCCAATCCTCGGACTGGGTGGTAGCGGTGCTCTAGCGTCGTTGATTTTCTTGATGGTGCCACCTTGGAACCGTGGCGTGGTGGTTGGGGATGTGGCGATGGCGGTGGACTACCAGATATCTTTAGTTGGCTACCGCTTGGCTACTTGCGGTTGATGTGTTCCTAACTGACGGCCGTGTCAAAGTTTGGGGTGTTGCTTGCTCGGTGAGGTAGTTGTGCTCTCATTCTCTCCTTGGCAAGCTATTGATCCTGCTTCTCCACTCGGGGGTGAGTGGCTCTGCTTGCCGATGGCGTGGCGTCCTCTGATCCAGGACGACAAGGCAGGGTGCCTTCTTTGGGGGTAGAGATGGATGGTGGTCCAAGTATGGTTGGCCTAATGGACGTGATGGACCACAGTCTTCGTCCGACGGGGGGCTGCTCCCTTGTCCTTGCCGCGTCATCTTCACGATCTTGTTCGCCGAGAGCCTCGATGCCCAAGCCAACGCTTGTGCATTCGAAGTTTGTTAGTGGCTCTTTTGGTATCTTGTATCTTTGCCCTTTTTTGATTGTTTGTTTGTTCTTCTTCTGTACTTGGATCTGTGATAGATGTTGTCGTGGTTGCTTTATAATATTAAGCGGGGGAAACACTTTTTTTTGTTGTTTATAGGAATTTTTTAGGAAAATTTCCTTTAGAGCCCTTTGTTTCATAGGAAAAAATTCTATCATATGCGCCAAATGATTTTTTTCCTTTTATGAATTGAGATACATGTCATCTCACTTCCTACGATTTTTCTATATTCCTATGATATTCCAAAGAAGGCCTAATTATCATGTCGAACGAACAAATGAAGAAGTAAAATAATATCTATCATTAATCCCCTTTTTGTGTCACACACTTTTGTAGAAAGCGCCCTATAGTTTATGAGAAATATCCCACAATCCGTCCAAAAAGAAAAATAAATGTCGACTTTTATTCGCTTGCGTGTACTAGGTAGCGAGGCACGCCGGTGGGCTTCATACAATTGGGAGAAAAAGTAGCACTTTGGGGAATCAAACTAAGCACCTCCGGTAGGAGGTACAACTTTGTAAGCAACGAAGCATAGCTTCTGTTTGTGATTAGTACCACCTGGCGGACGAGGCGATTTAGTGTCCAGTCTCAGCTGCACCCGTGATGAACTGAAAATTCAAAACAAATAGTAGAAAAATTCAAAAAAATCCATTTTTTGCATTGAAGATAATTTGGTGCGTGAGGTGCTCTCTGAATTTCACATCAATTGGACATCAGAGTGGCTCTCGGCAAAAAAGATAAATTTGGGGTTTGTTAAAAAGTCTACTGTTTATGTATTGTTCGGACAATTTGCCTTTTTTGTTAAGATCTATTCATATGTCTAAATGATCTGAAATTTAGAGCACGCCTCGCACACCAAATTATCTTCCATGCAAAAAAAAAACTATGTTTTTTTAATTTTCTTTTTACTAGGCTCAGAAATGGACATTCGCTCCTTGGCCCTTTATATTGAATCCCACCAATGCCGGCGATTGCAGTGCACTTTTCCCCATGTCAGAAAACAATCAAGGCATTGTCGTCACGGCCAAGATCTCTTCCGCCAATAGGATGACTTCAAGTGCGACGACACGGGCCTTCACTAGGCTTCATAAGCAGTAGCTGCAACCTAGTTTTTTTAAAACGAAGATGCTAGAAGCGTCCGGCTTTAAATTAATAAAGCCCACAACATAAGCAGCGTACCAACCATGTCTAAACATTACACACAACACAGAAGGGCTCATGCCACACACACGCAGGAAGGGAAGTCATAGGGTTCACGGCCAAAAGAGCGAAAGCAGAAGTTACATGGCTCGAAGGCCAAACACTGAGCACGCTGGCTCGCACACGGAACAAAAGGGCAACTCCAAATCACGGAGTGGCGGTTGGCTCCCTAGCCATCACGTACACCCGGCGGACATGGTCTTGAGCATGTTGCATCCTCTCAGTATCCTAGCGCCTCGCCAATGGACTCCACTGCTGCAGAAATAAATTACATTTGTAGATGATATTAGCCGGGTGAGCCGGGAAGATCCCCTCAATAGCTAGTTTGTTCCTAGTTAACCAAAGCGTGCAGAACAATGGCCCAACACAGCTCCACAACACATGTTTACTGCTCCCCTGGATCGAGTCAAGGATAGCCACAAGATCGCTGGTTGACCTCGGATCCCAGGACACCTCGGCTGGGGTCTGGACCGTGCTCCAGGCGAACCTGGCCAGCGAACACCGGAAGAAGACGTGGTTTGCGTCCTCGGCAACGTTACAGACCGTGCAAGTGCCGGTCGATGGCCCCTGCCTTTTAGCAATGTTCTCGGAAGTGGGCAATCTGTTCCTGAACAACTGCCATAAAAACACTTTGATTTTCAGCGAGAGGGTCCATAGGCCCTTCACCACCGTCTGGGCTGGCCCCTGGCAAGGCTTGTGGAAAAGTGATTTGACCAAAAACTTGCCGGACGCGGTGAGCGCCCAAGTCACCGAGTTAGCCGTTGTGGACAGCGAGATCGGGCTTATGAGCGTAAGCATTGCTGCATAACTCGCCCACTCTTGGTCGTTGAGCTCACGAAAGAAGTAGATCGCCGGGGGGAACGGGGCTAGGGCCGAGGACACGGTCAAGTCCGGGTCTACCATGATTGCGTACAGGTCGTGGAATTCCGACCAAAGGGGTTGGGAGCCAACCGAAAAGTCAAGCCAAAACCTAGCTGGTCTGCCTTTTCCAATGGTATATTTTGCCCCCATGGCAAAAGCCGGTCGAATGGCTAGGATGTCGTTCCAGAAAGGTGAGCCCCTTGCTGCACCTTTGAAGAAGTTTCCGTTCGGGAAGTACTTGGCACGCAACAGATGAGCCCACAAGCCAGTCGCCCCTTTGGATATCTTCCAAATCCACTTGCACATTAGTGCAATGTTTAGTATTCTAGTATTGGTGATCCCGAGGCCCCCAAGACCTTGGGGCGACAAATCGCGGCCCACTTCACCATATGGTATTTGCGCTTCGGGCCCGTTCCTTCCCAGAAGAAATGTGATCGAGGCGTGTCCATTTTGGCATGAACACCCTCGGCCAAAAGAAAAAGGCCCATCGCAAAAAGAGACACGGAGGATAGGCTCGAGTTCGTGAGCACTAGCCTGGCTGCGGAGGAGAGGAATTTGCCCTGCCACGGGCACACACGTCCCCCAACGTTGGTCCAGAACGGGGCCCAATCATCGATCTTAAGGCGCTTGGAATCTAAAGGGAAACCTATATACGTAAACGGAAACTTGCCAACTTTGCAGTTGAGCAACTCCGCGATGCACCTGCCCTCATCCGCTTCCAAAACCATGGGCAAAACTTCACACTTGTGGAAGTTGATCTTCAGCCCAGACATGAGCTCGAAGCTAAGGAGAAGGGCTTTGACCGTGGCCACGCTATGGATATCCGGCTGGAACAGCAGTAGCGTGTCGTCCACGTACTGCAAGTGGGATATCCCCCTGGGATGAAGTGGCTAATCACACCATTGATGTGTCCGGCCTTGGTGGCTCTTCAACATAGCCGCCAACACGTCGACTACGAAGTTGAACAAGATCAGGGACATGGGGTCACCCTGACAGGGTCCACGCTTGTTCCAGAAGAAGTGCCCTACTTCTCCATTGACCGAGATCGCGGTCTGGCCCCCCGAGACCAGCTGCATCACTCGGTGAACCCAAACAGCCGAGAAATCTCAACTGATGAGAACTTGCCGCAAGAAGTCCCAGTTGACCTGGTCGTACGCTTTTTTGAAGTCCAGTTTGAGTAGGATGGCTGGTTCTTTTGTACGTTTAAGTTCGTAGAATTTCCGAAAGGCCAATGGGCCCTCCAGATGTGACGGTCACGAATGAAAGCAGATTGCGGCGACTAATAGTGCGATGAGCGGTCGACGAGGCGCGTGCTACACGCTTTGGCGCAGATCTTAAAAGGAACGTTAATTAGCGTGATGGGTCTATAATGATGAATGTTGTCAGCCCCGGCCACTTTGGGGATAAGCGATAAGACGCTGTAGTTTAGCCTAGCTATATCTACGGAGCCCCGCATGAAGCCGTTGCACACCTCAAAAATGGGCTCGCGGAGCAGAGGCCAAAAATGTTTGAACATTGCCACCGTCCACCCGTCCGGGCCCAGTGCGGTGTCAGATTTCATGCTCATCAGCGCATCATCAATCTCCTTGGGGAGAAAAGCGAGTCCCAACTCAGTGTTCTCACTATCAAGGACCTGTTGAGTGGGCAACTAGACGTCAGAGCGAAGACCAGCCCTCTGGTCCTCTCTGGTCCTCATCAGATTGATATATAACTCGTAGACGTGGTTCATAATATCTGCTTGGCGCAATAACAACCCCTGTTCTGATTGCAGCCGCAGGATCGTGCATTTCCGGCGTCTTCTGTTAGCATAGGCGTGGAAGTATTTGGTCTTGGCGTCCCCGTTGAGCGTCCACTTGAGGCCGCCCCTGTACCTCCAGTATTCCTCCTCGCTACGAAGCAGAGCTTCGACTTTCCCTTCCATGTCATAGCGATGAGCCCATTCTTGCTCTAAGAATGGTCTCGCATTGTCCTGGGCATCGAAATGCGCGATCTCGTCAACAAGACTCACCCTGAGTAACTTGTCGGCATGCCCTTGGTTCGCGCCCCATCCCTTGAGGCTCGCACGGAGACGGCCCCCTGCCAAATTCCAGAACTCCATAGGGCCATGCTGTGGGACTATATATAAGTTGCACGCAGCTCAACCATTTTTCCCTAAAAATGGTGTCAAAACCTGGTATCTCGAACCAGGCCGTCTCAAAAAAGAAACGAGGGCTGCATCAGATCCTTCCCTCCCCTGAGGACAAGATCAAGGGTACGTGGTCAGATCCTATGCGCGTTTCCGTGAGGAGCGAGCATAAAGGGTACAACATCTCCCAGTCGGGTGACATGAACACTCGATCCAGCACTGAGCGCACCAGGGCAAACTGCTTGTTCGTCCAGGTGTACATAGTGCCGGTCCTAGCCACTTCCCGAAGCGCTATAGACGCGATTGCGTTGTTGAACATAGACACCCTAGGCCAGTTGATAGTATTCTTGTTTTTGTCCGCTCCTGAGCGGATCAAATTGAAATCACCCCCTAACACCAAGGGGTTCTGGGCTGTGGAGACCGCAAGCACATTGGCTTGGAGTTCTCCCAAGAACTCAACCGAGCGGGAGTGGACCACTAGCTCCCTTATCGACACGCGAACGCGAATGTTTGCCGCGATGAAGAAGGAGCCAACTTCCCAGGTCAGGACCTCGTACGTGGATATGCAGAAGCCAAGAAGCATGCCTCCAGAATGGCCTATCACAGGAGTATGATTCCACGCAAATCGTTCCAGGGGATCGACATAAAGAATATCGTGGTGACCAAAATCTACTTTGATCGTTTCCTGAAGCCCTACAATGTCGACAGCCTCTTTCCTAATGTACTCTTCGAGTTGGGTGCGATGCCCCACGTGGCCAAAGCCACGAATATTCCAAAACAAGGCACACATCTAAATTATTATACGATTTCGCAAACGAACACCTCTAGAGGTGATCGCCTTGGCCACACGCCTCACCTTGCAGCGGCAAGGCGAGGGAGGACATGCAACCCCTGTTGCCATTTTCCCATCGGGCCGGACCACGAGCGCGTCTGAGGCCCCTGCCTCGGGGCCGCAACCCAGTTGAAATCAGGAATTAATTAAGTCTTTCATATTTTTGTACTGATCGGTGAGTTGAGTTGGCAAATAAGAAAATTAAGTTCTCTCTCCCCTTGCACTTTTGTCAGCTTTTGTGCGTGATCGTTCTACTATTATTCTCCTAAGAACTAGTGATGGTAAATAAAAGGGAGCACCTATGGGATTTACCGCATTAAAACCATGTCTTCACGCTTTTATTCCAAATGGCTTAGGCTTAGGGCGTCCGAGCGCAAGGACTACTCCATGACAATTCCTAAGAGGAACAAACCGCCGAACTGGCTGGTGGTCGACGAGGTCAGCAATGACGACGACTCCACCATCACTCTGCATCTGGACACCACATTGACATGTTGTATCTCTTTCTTGGCACTAAACTGGCCAATGGTCGATGACGCTATCAATAACGCCAACTCCATCACCGCTCTGCACCCATACACCATGGACATGCTGCAACTCTTCCATGGCGACATTGCCCTACTAAAGGGTTGCGCTGCATATTCTATTATTCAGAGATGCACGGCTCGGGACATCCAAACATGGCCACTAGGAAGTAAAAGGGGGAAGGAGGATGACAACGAACAATTCGCTGGGTGGACCTCCCAAAAGAAGGCAGCAGCTACGTCTGAGCTAAATTTGGATACGGAAGTCTTCTTTCATTTAGGGTGAAGTAAGACCAAGCTTATGAGCTTATTATCCTAGGTCATATACGCACAGGCTGACCATCATGTAACACATCCGGCGCCCTCAACTCAATACTGTTGATCCGTAACCGTAATGGACCCCATGTTTCCTCTCGAGATTTTTTGCCGTACATCATACTACCCAATATAATGGGTAGTATTGAACCGATCCAACGGTCCTGGTAGTTCCTTATTAAGGGTAAATTTGTCCTTCAAGATTTAACTGTAATTATTTAGTTAACTAATTAAAATATGATTAATTAATTAATTATAATCATTGCAGCCGATGACGACTGCAGGCCGTCGCGGCGTCGTCCTCAACCTCCGCCATTCTGATGTGGCAAATAATCGCCGCCGATACAGCATTGCAGCATGCAGACCGCAGCCCCCAACCTTCGCCATCCCAATTCCAAAAGCCATTTGCAAGCCGTCCTCCCTAGAACCTTTGTCGTCCCGATGCTCCCTGCTCTCCTCCCGTCGCGCACATCAGAAGGTCCACAGGTTGGACTGGGAAGATTATGTCGCCAATGGATTGATTCGTTTTGAGTATTTCATCACTAATCCATCACCAATCCATCACACACACTACTAATCCTGCCTGTGCGCACACATTCAGTACTAAGCTAGCACAGACGCGGACCATCCATCCAGCAGGCGCACACAGCTAACACTGGAGAGACCAGAGAGAAATATGAAGGACTGAGCTACCTACGTGAGGAAGAGGAAGTGAACTCAGGGAGCGGCCGGGGGTGGGGTCCGTGGCCTGGGGCTCAGAGCCATATAGAGATCAGCTCCTATCCGTTTGAGTAGATGGTCGCGGGCATCGTGGCGCGGCTTCGTCAAATTGCGAGGTGTGCCTATGTCAATGACCTCGGCGTGTCCTTATGGCCTTAATATACTACACAAATTATACGGTAGTATTGATAAATCTGGTGTGCTCGTCCACTAAAATGGATGGCCCATATGTCTTAGATATACTGTAAAAGGTCTCTTTCTCTCCCGTTGCAACGCACACGGAGGTTTGCTAGTATATCCCTAAGTATTGTCCAATTGCTCAATTATCAGTGTCTTATTTCAACAACAAAGACGCAATTTTCCGAAAAATAATGAACACGCAGTACTGATCAACATTTATAATGTTATCGGTCATGTTAGCTGGATCGGTAGAGCGTAGGCTCCGTTTTCTGGAGTGAGCCTCACTCCTCTTGGCTTGCCGTCGATGGGATCATGGAGCGACTCCGGCTGAAGTTGTGGCGTCCGCATGTGTCACTCCTGGTCTGTTGGATGACGACGATTGCTGCCGTGTTGTGCAATGCCTGTACTCGCTACTAGGGTCACACAGCATGGCTGTCCCTGTACCACACTCTTTTTCCGTCTACAGGAGGTCGCAATGTTGATGTTCTTAGACTAGCTCATCACAACGACAAAGAAGAAGCAGAGCTTCAGCTCGCATGCAAGTAGTTCCCCATGTGTCCCAATCCCACGAGTTCATCACAAGAACGATAAAGAAGAAGATCACCCATCCTGCTTGCATGTAAGTAGTTTTTTTTGTGAGGTTGCAT
This sequence comes from Aegilops speltoides, assembly GCA_021437245.1. Lineage (NCBI taxonomy): Eukaryota > Viridiplantae > Streptophyta > Magnoliopsida > Poales > Poaceae > Aegilops > Aegilops speltoides. The sequence continues at coordinate 23,972,656 of CM038147.1, forward strand.
GAAAGGGAAGGAGAGACAAAGCATGCATGGTCTTTGGATGGGCTGCCAAGAGCAACTCGTGGGACTCGGAGACAACTACTCCCTCGGTTCCTAAATATTTGTCTTTCTAAAAATTTCAACAAATGACTACATACGGAACAAAAGGAATTAATCTACACTCTAAAATATGTCTATATACATCCATATGTGATAGTTCATTTGGAATCTCTAAAAGACAAATATTTAGGAACGGAGGAGTACGAAAGAACAATAGGTGGTAGTAGTATCATGTTGCTCTATGCTACTCCATCCACATTTTATAGCATGGGTCGCTGGAGGAGATACACATCATGTGACAGTTTTAATTTTGTTTTTCTGAAGCTACAATATTTAACTAAATGAATGCTAATTTATTGTTCCTCTTGGATATGAGCAGGGAGCCAGGGAGCGCCCAGTTCCTCTAGGACCACTTGTGAAGTTCTGGTGTTAGTCCGTACGAAGACTTGTTTTTGATTAGTCCATACTAGCACAAAGGCCCGTGCCTTGCAACTAGAGAAAAATGCCAGACGCTGTATTCACGGAAAGTGGTCTATAATCTGAGAATTTGTAGCTACGGCCCAAACAAATGTGGTCTTAGCCTAGAAAAGCGCAGTACAAGATTCCACATGTATTCTATTTCAACATGTTCATCCCATGTCCGAACCACTACCGGTATGAAAGAAAGACGGATAATGCATTATTGATTAAGATTGCACCCTAATCACTAACTTAGATTGTATTTTCTTAAATTATTATCAGGTAAAATAACAACAGATATATTCAGGGGGTTTTCTATAAAATAGCATGACAGACTAAGAATACCTATTTCTTTTTTGGGGGTATAGATTAGCATGACGGGCTAAAAATACCTATTTCTATTATTAGTAGGTATAGATATGGAGCCTTAGCGCAAGTCATTGTAGTTATAGAGCTTAGGCTACTGGTGATCTTATGACGCGCACTCAAAACAAAACACTCTTCAGTAGTGAGCTTAAGTATTCGCAATAAATAATGATGATTAATTAGACACAAGTATTTGCTGATAAAGATTTTAGTTGCACAATGATGATTAATTAATTAGACACAGTGTGACGCGTGCAACGATTTTTCCCTTGCACAAATCTCTTAAGGACATCTTTGGATTGATTATTTTTGTAGGAATTTGAGAGGATTTGAATCCAAAGGATATATTTCTAGAGCCAAATTCATATGAGTTCAGAGATCATGTACATTTTCCTTCGAGAAGTCCAGTACTGCACTTACACTCTATCTCTGTTCCTTCATCAATCCTCTAAAATTCTTGCATTTGTTTCCTGTTCGCCATCCAAAGAATTCCCGTGTTCTGTTACGGGACAATTCCTGCGCTTCACAATTATGCAGTATTCCATGGAACGCTACATCTCAATTCTACGATTTTCTTATATCCATATTTCAAAATTCATGCAATAGAAAAAAGCCCTAAGATGCATGGATAAAACAATGGCTAGCTGGCAGACATGTCCTTCTAGTGATCAAACAGGTTAATTAGTGTGAACGGCAACATGCTTGATCAGGCTCAGATCATAATGTGCACAAACTCACACTGTTTCTTTTCATTTACTAAAACACAAAGATTTGACAAAGTAATCATAATGTGCAGATGAAACTGGCAACACCAGTTCAGCCACTACTTTCCCCAACTGAATCATAAAAGTACTGAGTACATGTGCGTGCATTGATAGGTTATATGTGTTGGGTACTGACTCATTGATGTATCTTCTTGATCCATTTTGAGCCAATAAAATCCACCCTTTGTCAAAAACAACTCAAAATCATAAGAGTACTAAATACATGTGCGTGCATTGATATGTTATAGGTGTTGGGTACTGACTCATTGATGTATCTTTCAGCAACCTCCTCCATAGTCCATACTAAGTCCATATTTTTGGGTGACAAATCCTTGGGCTATCCACATTCTCACCAAAGGTTCCCTCTTGATCACGTAATTTTGAGGAAATATACTTATATACAAGAAGCAAGCCTCACTTGGTATGGCAGATCACTATAACTCAGAGATAAGACTTGCTTTGTCCCTTCCAAAGTAGGATTTATTTCAAGTTCAGAGCCAAGTTGTCAGAAGCCTTCTGCCACACTTGTTTGGTTAATGGTAATCCTCCACATTTCTTGAGTTGTCAAAAATTGGGCAGCCTGGTACTTGGGCCTCTGTGCTTCCTCTAAGCCTTCCGTATGTGGCCCGTTTGATCGTTAGATATATAGGTGCCTCAGTCCATCAAAGAACCGATCACGGTACGCTGCCGGGGCTTGTCTAATCTCCTCCACCGCTGGCTGATCTACCACAAGCACCGCCGCTTTGTTGATCCCCTCCTTCCTTTCATGGTATTGAGTCAGTTTGCCTTGTTCAGTTTGCCTTGTGAGATTTATAGGTATAGAAGATAAAAAGGGGAGAATCCCTACATAGTCCAGACGACCAAAACAGAACCTGAACAACAAAGAACTCTCAACATCTAACCACAGGTAACTATGGAAAACATGGAGCCTAGAACCCAGCAACAAAAATCACACTAACAAAAAAAGACAAAGCTCCCGTCAGTAACCAACAACCGCTACCAAACTGACAACCAGGATGGTTCAGATGTTTGCCCATTTATCTTGCAAGAACATAACAGCCAAAAGATTGGCAGAAGGAAGAGTAGAGAACATGCCAAATCTGTTCCGGTACTACACGATCTACTATTTCAATCCCTCAAATCCTCGCTTTCTGGTTGTGGTCTCACGTAAGACCTAACCTAGGGGACCTCAAAGGAGGGGTAGCCATGGTGACTGTGGGGCCTATGGCAGGGACGGTTGTTGCATGGTGAGCGGGCAACGCTCGTACAACAGGGTCACCTCTGGTACTTATCATGTGTTTCGGTAGGCCGAGTCGTTGGGTAGAAGAAGAGTAGGAGGCCAGGCGATGTTGGGCACTTGGCCGATGCGCTGACGAGGCGACGACCTTCTCAACCACGCCTCAACATCCATTAGGCCACACACTCACTAACACTGACACATCTTGCCGCCTTGTTGGCCATGACCTACATTGCACGGATACTTGGATACGTATCGGATACGCGATACGGGGATACGCCCGATACGACAATATTCTAAAAACTAGGATACGGGGATACGTCTGTATATACATATTAATTATTAAAGATATGAAAAAATAACGAGTTTTTGGTAGGAAACGTACTGTTTTATTAAAGAAATTGAAGTCTTCACACCTACGTACAGAATTGGAGAGGACTGGAGCTAAGAATTTTATGGAGAGTTGGAGACCTGCGCGGGCTGCGGCTGCTCGCCTGTTCCAAGGAGTCGAGCTGGCCAGCTGGGAATTTATGACGTGCGGCGTGCCAGGAGGGGATCGAGGAGTTTTTAGTTTTTCACGTCGAACAAAGGGGTTGCCGTATCCGAAACGTATCCCAGACGTATCAAACACTATTTCCTTTTTTTTAAATCAATAAATCACAGGATAGTTACGGGATACGTATCGGGCAGTATCGGGGCAGTATCCGAGTATCAGGGCAGTATCCGGCTGGATACGCGCACTTTTTGAAGTATCCGTGCAACACGTAGGCCATGACGATGGCGGCCGAGCTTCACGACAAAGCTGAGGTCGTATGGATGCAGGCCAAGAAGGTTGCCAGCCCCCACCGCGAGCTTCACCAGATGAAGGACGAGATGGTCTCCGTCTGTCGCCGTCTGTCTCATGAGCTTTGCCCGCCGGTGACCACTAGCAGCAGGCAAGTGAGAGGTAGGGTGACGGGCCTCACGGGTGGGGAGGTTGGGCTGCGCCTGCGCCCATGTCGCCTGCCTTGAGTGACGCGGAGGGTGTTCATGATTTTCCCTATCTCAGTGTTGCCGATTGTCCAAACTTAGTTGTCACACTGATGTACAGGATCATTGCAGTCTGCTATGTTGGAATACAATTGTATGGAGATAGGACTAGTGTTTAAGCCTGTAGTCCTTTCCTAGCTCTTCTTCTGTCTATCACCACCTATACCGACCTTCTTTGTAATCTCTCGATCGAACTACAGATCGAACAACTTGTAAGCCACGGCATCATCTACATAAATACAGTGCGGCCCGAGAAAAGGGTTTAACGCTTCACAAACAATCTTATATGGTAAGCAGAGCATCTTCTTCCTAGAGATCGAAAGGAGATCGCATCTAGTTCAGCCCTATCGCAACCTTCGCCATGACCACCGCTTCCACCCAATCCAGCACCATGAGTGCCCTATCCACGTCCGCTGCATGAGCCTTCACATTCACACCTTCCTCCTCCTCCAGCTCATCGTATCCCATGTCCATTGGACCCCCTACCCCAGGAGAAGCTCGCGAGGTAGAACTACCTCATGTTGAAGGCCATTGTGCTGCCCCAAATTAAGGGCGCACAGATGGGGCCACCACCTTGATCCGGAGAGCCATGCGCCGCCGGAGACGCTCACCATCACCAAAGATGGCAAGGAGGAGCAGATTGCAAACATCGCCCGCGTCCTCTGGTATGTACAACAACAACTAGTCCAAGGTTTCCTGATGGGTTCTTTGTCTTGTGAGATACTTGCGCAGGTCGTCACCCTTCAGACACCGGAAAAGGTATGGGCAGCGATACATGCCATGTTTGCTTCTCAAACTCAAGCTCAAGCCATAAACACAAGGATTGAGCTTACCAACCTGAAGAAGGGAAACTTGACTATGGCAGAATACCTAGCCAAGATCAAGGCGCTCTCAGATGAGATCGCATGTACTAGAGCGGCGCTGACAAATAGTGAGATCATTTCACATATTCTGGCCGGCCTCGGCCTCGACTACAACCCGGTCGTGTCGGCCCTTGCTGCGTGGGTGGAGCCCGTGACTGTCCAAGAACTGAATACTCAGCTGTTAAGCTTCGACGCGCGCCTCAATCTCCTCCATCGGATGAACATGTGGCAATCTTCCGCTAATGCTGCCTCGCATGGTCGTGCTTCTGCTCGTGGGCGTGGTCACCAGGGCTGGGGTCGCGGCAACAGCAGCGGCGGGCGCAGCCGCGGCAACAGTCAAGGTGCACGCTCCAACAGAGGCGGCTTCAACAACAACACCTCCGCCTGATTTGGAGGAGGCGGCTACAGCAACAACCACGCCTCCTCTATGTCCTCCAACGCCCGTGTTAGGTTTCAACTCTGCAAAAAGGCAGGCCATGAGGTCATGGACTGCTGGCACAACTACGATGATGACTTCGTTCCCGACACCTGTCTTGTTGCAGCTGCAATCCGGGAGCAAGGAGGGGATAGTACCATCTGGTACGCCGACTCAGGAGCCACCGATCATATCACCAAGGAACTTGACAAGCTCTCCTTGAGTGAGAGGTACTTCGGCAATGATCAAATTCACACCGTAAGTGTTTGAGGTATGGATATTTGTCATATTGGTCAAGCATCTATTAATTCCCCAATCATAAACGTGATCTTGTTTTAAAAGATGTCCTTTAGGTTCCACAAGCCGACAAGAATCTTGCATCTATGTCTTGTTTAACTTCCGATAATAATGTCTTCTTTGAAACTCATCCCACGCACTTTTTCATAAAGGATTGGGCAACGAGGGGGCTCATTTACCACGGTAGCTGCATTGGAGGCTTGTATCCCATCACATCCGGAGCACTTAGTCCAAAGTGACTGGGGAGGGGAGTATGAGAAACTCAACTCTTTCTTTCGCAATATTGGTATTGCTCATCATGTCTCATGTCCTCACGGTCATCAACAAAATGGCTCCGCTGAGCATAAACATCATCATATTGTTGAAGTTGGTCTATCTCTTCAAGCACATGCATCAATACCATTAAAATATTGGGATGAAGCTTTTATTGCTACCACTTATCTCATCAATCGTCTTCCTAGCAAAGTAATTGGAAATACCACTCCCTTAAAAACTTTGTTTCATCAAAAAGCAGACTACAATTCTCTAAGAATTTTTGGGTGTGCTTGTTACCCCAATCTTCGTCCATATAATCGCCACAAAATTTAGTTTCGTCCCACTCAATGCGTCTTTCTTGGCTATAGTAATCTTCACAAAGGCTATCAGTGTCTTGAGATTTCTACTGGACTCATATATATTTCTCGTGATGTTGTATTTTATGAAACAATATTTCCCTTTGCAAAGCTTCATCCGAATGTTCGAGCCCTTCTTCATGCAGAAATTGCACTTCTTCCTGACTATATGCCTAGTCCGGATCACGGGGACGAGTTAAATAGTGCTGATCATATGACTAGTTCCAAGGAAAAAGAGAATTTTAATTTTAATGCTAAGTGTGCAGATTCAGGTTGTGCTTTTATACAAGAGCATACAGACAAAGCTGGCTCCAGATCCCAGGTTGATATGGGGGGCAGCGATGGTGCAGGATCCCACGCGGATGTATGAGGCATAATGTCAGACGCGCGATCTGAGGAGGATCTCAGTGCGCTGCGTTTGCTGGATGCTGGGGTGGCCGACAACCGAGGAAGCACGGTCCCCTCCAGTTCGGCCAGCGCGGGCCAACGCGACCCACCAAGAGCCACGTGCGCACTAGATGGGCTAGTGGCTGACCAGGCAACAAGCGTCGGGCCCAACATGGACAGCGCGACCGACCTAGCCGAGCGGCTGGCAACCAAGGACGCGACGTGGCCCGTTCTCGCTGGTGCAACAATCACGAGGGCAATTCCTGACCCTCTGGTCGCCTCAGATCGGGAGCTGGATTGCACAAGGGATTTTGCGGGATCTTCTGTGGCAACCTCTCCTGCAGATTCAGCAACACTAAATGTTCTGCACCAAAGATAGCTTGTGCACCTGAACTTCCACGTCGCTATACTAGGTCCAAATCTGGTATTGTCAAGAAAATGGAGTACAAAGATGGTACCATAAGGTATGATAAAGTCAAACGTGCCTTTCTCACTAGTATGGGTGAACCAACTCATTTGCGTGATGCGCTTGCTAGTAGGGATTGGAAAGAAGCCATGGAAAATGAACACGAGGCACTCATGAAAAATAAAACATGGCACTTGGTTCCATCGGAAAAAGGCAAAAATGTCATAGATTGTAAACGGGTATATAATATTAAAAAGAAGTCCTGTGGAAGCATAGACATGTATAAGGCTAGGTTGGTTGCGGAAGGTTTCAAACAAAGATTTGATATTGATTATGAAGATACGTTTAGTCTTGTTGTTAAATCAGCTACTATTCAACTTGTATTGTCCATTGTTGTTTCTAGAGGCTGGAGCTTAAGGCAGCTAGATGTCCAGAACGCGTTTCTTCATGGTATTCTGAAAGAAGAGGTTTTTATGCGGCAACCACCAGGTTATGAGAATATAAGCACACCTCATTACATTTGCAAGTTAGATAAAGCTTTGTATGGTTTGAAACAGGGCCCTAGAGCCTGGTGCTCAAGGTTGAGCACACAATTAGAACAACTTGGTTTTAAACCATCTAAAGCCGATACCTCACTGTTTCTTTTCAATAGAGGCAATGTCACTATATTTGTTCTGGTATATGTTGATGATATAATTGTTGCTAGTTCAAGTCTAGATGCCACCACTTGCCTTCTTAAGGATTTAAAGATGGAGTTTGCGCTCAAGGATATGGGAGATCTTCATTACTTTCTTGGTATAGAGGTCAAGCAGGTAAAAGATGGTATACTTTTGTCACAGGAAAAATATGCCAATGACATTCTCATGAGAGTAGATTGGAAAATTGCAAGCCTATAAGTAGGGATGCAAGCGGGCATCCCGCATAGTCCCACATAAGTAGAGAGTTAGTTCAGATTGAACTAAAACTGAGTGGAGCAGTTATAACTAACAAAAATCAATTTTGACTGTGGAGCGGGCCGGATCGGCCGCCGCTCTGCACCCCTACCTGTAAGTACACAAATCTCAACTTCAGAAAAGCTCATAATTGCCAGTGGTGAAGCAATTGGACCTGAGGATGCAACAAATTACCGGAGTGTTGTAGGTGCATTACAATATTTAACACTTACTCGTCCTGATATTTCTTATTCCGTGAACAAAGTTTGTCAGTATCTACATGCTCCTACTACTGTTCAAGAGAACTTCGACTCAAGATTGTCAAATCTCCCTCTATGCTTGTGTGTGCTTATTCAGATGCAGACTGGGCAAGGTGTGCTTATGATAGAAGATCTACAGGTGGATTCGCTATATTTTTGGGAACAATATTATATCTTGAAGTGCGAGAAAACAATCTACAGTCTCAAGGTCAAGTACTGAGGCTAAATATAAGGCTCTAGCAAATGCTACAACTGAAGTTATGTGGATTCAAACTTTGCTTTGTGAGCTTGGGGTCAGAACTCCACGAGCTGCAAGATTATGGTGTGATAATATTGGTGCAACCTATCTTTCAGCTAATCCTGTTTTTCATGCACGCACACAGCACATTGAGGTTGATTTCACTTTGTCAGAGAAAGAGTAGCTTGCAAGTTACTGGACGTAAAGTTCATACGTACAGGTAATCAACTAGCTGATGGCTTCACAAAACCTCTTACCATGAGAAGGCTTGATGAGTTCAAATACAATCTTAACCTTGGAGTTCCGTAGGTTCAGATTGAGGGGGAGTGTTGCAATACAATTGTATGGAGATAGGACTAGTATTTAAACCTGTAATCCTCTCCTATCTCTTTTCTGTCTATCTCCTCCTGTACCGACCTTCTTTGTAATCTCTCGATCGAACTATAGATCGAACAACTTGTAAGCAAAGGCATCATCTATATAAATACGGTGCGGCCCGAGAAAAGGGTTTAACACTTCCCAAACAATCTTATATGCTAGACATTAAAGTCTTGATGTCTCCTACTCTCAAGCTAGTCTCCCTTAGTATTTTCTTGCATTGATTTTGCTAAAGGCTGGTATGAAGGGAAGGTTTTGAAACTCAGTGACTTATGAAGACACACGAAGTAGGGGAGAAAACACCTCATTAGTGGTCGCATTTATATGGATTATTAGCTACACTTGGTGTGGTTGTTAGAGATTTATATCAGCATGAGAGATTTGTGCAGTAAATTTCTTCATTACTATGGGTATCTCAAAGCGTGGAAGATCCTATCATCAAATAAGAAGCGATAAAAAACTTTACTAATCATCATGTTGAACCCACAAATGAAGATGTAAAAAATCCCTAAATATTGTCCAATTGCTCGATTAAATGCCGTATTTCAACAATGAAGACACAATACTGATCAACGGTTATAACTCCTACCAATCACCATAGCAGAATCAACACAGCTTAGCCTATGTTTTCAGAATCAGCCTCTTGCTTCTTGGTTTGACTAGCAATGAGCTCAAGGGGCGTCTCCGGCTCAAGTTGCGGCGTCTGCATGCCGGCATGTGTGTTTGGCATCGTCCAATGCTGTTGGGCTGTTCCTGATGGCCGCTATACCGACATATGATGAGGAAATCGAGATCACTTGGCGTTTGTGAAGCCATGAAGTGATGTGTCACTGCTGGTCTCTTGGATGGCCACAATCGCTACACGCTACTAGTTCGGACGCCCATAACATGGATGTATCACACTCATTTTTCAGTTCACCACAGTCCCTACAGACAAATAAGGACACATCTGTAGGACTCCTCCATTTCGAAGGCGCAATGTTGATATTCTTAGACTAGCTCATCACAACAAGGACCAAGAAGAAGATCAACAGTTCACACACGCATGCAAGTAGTTCCCCATGTCTCCCAATCCGACAAGTTGCTCCTGGCAACCCATCCAAAGACCATGCTTTGTCTCTCCTTTCCTTCAATTCCACTACGAAAGAACGATAGGTGGTACTATTATCATGTTGCTCTATGCTACTCCATTCACATTTTATAACGTCGGTTAGCTAGAGGGAGATAAACATCGTTCCACAGTTCTTGATTTATTTTTCCGAAGCTACGAAATTTCATTAAATGAATGCTACTTTATTTATTATTCCCCGTGGCTAGCTACGAGCAGGGAGCCAGCGAGCACGTAGCTCCTCTAGGACCACTTTTATTTTCCCTTGTGAAGTTTCGGTGCTAGTCTGTATAAAGCGCTAGTGCAAGGCGCTACAGTTATATAGCTTAGGCTGCTAATGATCATATGATGTGCACTGAAAACTAAATACTGTTCAGTAGTGGGCTTAAGTATTTGCCAGAAACAATGATGATTAATTAGACACAAGTATTTGCTGATATAGATTTTAGTTGCATGATGATGATTAATTAATTAGACAGGGTCTGACGTACCACACGATCTTGCCTTGGACTTTATTATTTTTGTAGAAATTTGAGATGATTTAAATCTTAAGGATATTTTTCTTTAATAGCCCTTTGAATTATAGGATTTAGGTAACCAAATTCATATGGAATCTTTTCCTATGCCTCGAACTCCATAGTAATCTCAATATGAGCACAAATCTCAATTCTGTGATTTTTCTTATTCCCAGGTTTTCAAATTCATACAATCCAATCCAAAGAAAAATCCCTAAGATGCATGGATAAAACAACTGGCAGAACAGGTCCTTCTCGTCAAACAAGTTAGCGCGAACTCCAAGATGCTTGATCACGGTCAGATAAAAACTATCGATAATTTTTTTAAGATAGTGTTGCACATGACTTAAAAAGAGGTTCCTCGTTGAAAGTCGGAACACAGGATAGCAAGCATGTTAGACAAAAATGTAGGAAGCATGATGAGGAGGTGAGGATGAAACAAACAGGAGTGCACCGCACATGTGCACTACACCCCTCTTCATGTCACACACTAGATAATCATGGGTGGGTTGGAGTAGAACTCCCTGGCAGCAAATTCAATTCCGCTCCGGCCTTTGCAGCAGCTCAGCTTAACCACACTATTTAAACTAATAAGGAGGCTAGCCAACTCACTCTCACAAGGCTCCCCTGATTTGCGTCGATTTCGTCCGTTGGATGATGGTCAAACTGGTCTTTCTTGGCTTGGTTGACGTTGGATCTTTGCTGGATATTTAATTCTTCGTTTTTACCTTTCGGAGAATTCGCTGGGGCGATGACCTGTGGGCTTAGTCTTGTGTGCTATTGGTTGGGTCAGCTGTTTTCGGGTCGCGGGTGACCACCCCTGACGCGTTGTGTGCATGTGTGTTGTGGGCGTCGCGTGATTTGCCCGCCCCGAGTCGTTGACCCTGCGTTTGGTGTTCGCTTCTCTGGCTCGGTGGATGGAGCCGTTGCAGGTAGGCCTGTCTTTTTTATGGTCCCACCCGTCCGTCTTCTGCTGTGTTTTCTTTCGTGTGCGTTGCGTCCCGCGTTTGGAGAGAGGGGCGTGCATCCTGACCAGGACGCGTCGGGCCTCAAGTTGTACCTCAGCCTTTATTTTTCTGCAGGTCTTCCGTGACCATTGCTGCTTGTTTCTCCGTCTGACCGATGGTCCCTATTCCCTTCTGGTCCGCGCATCAGCATCATATGCCGTGCATAGGTGTCGTCAACTTTGAAAAGTGGCTTCCCAGATAGCTCGAGCTCGTGACTATGGCCTACACATGTGGGGGGCAGTGGACGTGTGTGCGTCGTGCGTTGGGCCTGCTTATGCGAGACGTGGGAGACTCATGCGTTCGCTGGTGCGTGGCCCGAGGGTTCGCTGCTCTCTCTGACGGTGGGCTATGGGTGCACGCAGGACGCGTGTCGGCCTTCGTTTCGTGGGTCTCGATGTTGCTCCGTAAGGTTTGCATGTGCCATCGTAGTGGACAGAGGCTCCTTTTCTTTTCGGTTTCCCCTTTCCTTTTCTTTTGCCTCTCTGCCCGCTTGCTTCATCCGTCCACTGTCTTCCTCTCTACCACACTGCTGCACCCTCTCCTCGCCGGCTCGCTTCGACCCCTTCGACCATGCTGCACTGCGGGCTGTCACGATGGCCGTGCTTTGCTCCATGGGTGCCGCAGGTTGAGGTTCCTCCTGCTCTTCTCGTGTTCTTCCCTTCCGTTCTTGATTCGGTTTGCTGATCTCGCCCTCTTCCGTTTCTTCCCTTCCTGTGCAGTTTCCTTGCCTTCATGTTGTCTCCAGTGTAGGAGCTTTGGGTCGTCCGGTCCTTGCCGTCAAAGTTAGTGCACGGCTCCTCTACTTCTCTATGGGTGCTTGTCTGTGAGGTGTTTGACGAAATGTGCACGTGCTCCTCCATGAAATGCATGTGTGCTGCCGTATGTTCTGCGCCTCACATTAGCCTCGCGTTAGCTATGCGTGTATGTAGTGGTTGTTTCCACGTCTTATATAAAGATGAGGCTGTGCTATTTTCTGTTGCATGTTACGGTTGGGTTATTTTATTAAGAATCTTATCTGAAACTAAGGAAGCGTCGGGGTCCCTCCGCTGCCAGACTCGGATCCGTGGAGCCGGGGGAGTGATAGGCTAAAATACTGGAGCTGCAAATTAGGTGCTCCGCAACTCCTCTAATTCCATGGATCTGGTGGATATCCGAACAGAGCCTAAGTGGTCTTTTGTGTTCCAGATCAAAGTTGGTTTCTTATATAGATCCTATATATGTATTATTGTATGTTCATGAAATTGAGTGCTCTTTTGTATTACATTAGTGGTTGGGGCCCGCCATTGCGGGCCGCTTGAGAGAAAGCTATGCGCACCTCACCATCATGTCAAAAAATTTAAAAATATTCTCGCGTCACGTGGACATCACAACCATCTTAAAAGGAAAAAAGAAAAACCCCAGAAAAACTTCTCTCAAAAAAGTCTCCCTACCATAAAAAAACTCTAAAAAAACTTTCTCACCGTGACCAACCAGCATGCGCCACATGGCATAGCTGGTTGGCCACCATTCTAGCGCCTCTTGATGGGTTTAAATCGCAGCTACTGTCCTGCTGATGCCTTGTTCTTTTGCTGAAGGGTATGACATGTTGTTTCTGCTGAATAAATAACAGATGCTTTACTATTATAATAATGTCACTATGTGTAGTAATTTGTTGACTCACATAGCTCACTATATGACTGCAGATATCCCAGAAGCTTTATGGAGTGCTCAACCTTTTGTCAGAAAAAAACAATGGGGTTAAAAACATACCTCAGAACCGATAGGTTTTATGTAGGCATCATCCTACTTTTTGATTACCAAAGTAGTCTTGCTATTTGTAGATGTATCATGTTGGTAGGGTCCTCTTCAAATCGTGTGTTCTAATCATTGTGGGCAGAATTCTTTTTTTGAATAGCCACATTGTGTCAATTAATTGAGCAATAGCTACAAAATCAACATTTATGAGCAGAGAATTCGAATCTAGCCGTAAGCTTTGCTTACGTTTTAATGCAATAGCAAAACCGGAATAGCGTCACTTTAAAATAAATAAAAATAGAATAAAGGTGAATATGCCATGTCCGTTCTGCACAAGTATACCTGTGTACCTTTTCCTTTCTCATTACCCTATTATAGTTATATTTGATGTATGATGACCAATGTTTAGGAAGATTGATCGCTTGAAAAATCCAGTAGTAACATCTCTATATTGTTAGTCTGTTTGCAGTTTTAGCGATCTCTAATGACACGATGCCCATTATGCAAGTATAATTACCACACCCACCTCTTACCCGTGCTACTGATTACTAATATTTTTGTTGCTCTGGTGCTATGCTATTGATGAACTGTCGGGGGTTGGGTGCGACATATGCCAAAGGATGGCTTATCATGGTGCGGGCGAGTAGAACGTCGTCGGTGCCTGGAAACGGGATAAGGCGTAGACATGCACGCCGGCGAATCTTACCCAGCTTCGGGGCTCTCCGGAGAGATAACACCCCTACTGCTGCTCTGCGGGGTCTCCGCATGATCACTCAAGCAAAGTGGCTACAATGGTGCTCCTAGAGCTGTATCGAGAGGCAGGGGAGAACAGGGCTAGTTCTCTCCTTCCTGTGCTATGTGATCTATCTCTATCAAGGTCCGAACCCTTTGCATGGGTGCCCCGGGGGGTTTATATAGGCCTACCCCCCGGGGGTACAATGGTAATCCGGCTGGGCGCGGGTCCCAGCCATCTGTCTCTCGTGCCGCTGTCCTTCCTGCGCCGCTTCGGGGCCCGCCGACCGGTGGGTCCAGACAGGCCATCAGGCGGCGCGCTCGATGGCGCAGCTTGGTCATCAGTCATGGCAACAAGGCTGCCGCCTATCGGCGATCACCGCCGCCATTCCCCGTCCAACTGTTAATGGCTCATGGGGCCTCGAGGGAGACGGCCGACCGGGAGGCCGACTCCCACGGGCCGCCTTCGGCGCTCTGCCGCTTTTGGTCCACCCATCGACAGCGGCCCCATGGTCTTTGGCCCGTCTGACAGCCGGCGTCGTGGGCACAAAGCGCGCGACTGTGGCCGAGGTCAGGCGAGCATGGCAACAAAGGCGCGCCGCCCGGAGATCTTCCGCGATACGGCTCATCAGAGCCATGCCGATCCCTCGAGGCGGGGGACGGCCACGCCGCGGACTGCACGTCGCCAGCGTCGGGATTTGTGAAGCGCCGTGGCCCAGCCCCATAGTTGGCCTCTCCGAGGTCGCCACTTGAGTCGGCTTGCTTTGGAGTCGCTATCGGGACCCGGCCCGGAGATGGCCATCCGACTCGGCCTCTCGAGATCGCCATCCGGGACTTGGCCTCTCTGAGGTCGCCACCGACTCACCAAGGCGCGCCTGCCCGGCGTCGCGATACCTGCGGCCCATTACTCGACAAGAGTCCCCGGCCGGTGAAGCTCGCGACGCCGCCGTGGGGCTTCAACAGTTCGAACTTCCCGCGCAGACTCGAGATTCGGTCGTCGTTTTTGGGCCGACTCGCTGAAGTCGGATTTCCTCGAGAGGGGTCGCCGTTGGTAAGTCATGGCGGGAAATCAGGCGGCGTATTGGATACGCTTCCCTGCTGCCATCGAGGCGGTCCTATTGCATGGCGCCACATGGGGGGGATAGTCTGCTCACCCACGCGCGTGACGGGACGGGCCGTCAGGCGGGGCCCGCCACTACCGCGCCTCGGCATCCGAACGGATCCGCTGCGGTCGCGAACGGTTGGCTTCCCCACGTCGTTACTGCGCACAGTAACTTCGTGGGGTAAATCATGGGGCGGCGTGGGCTTCGTGCGCAGTTAATCCCATGCCCGCCCCCTTGGCTCCTCAGCCCACTGGGCTATAAATAGGCGTGGGGGGAGCGGGACGGCACCGCACGCGCATCCTCTCCCCCACTCTCCTGCCTTCTCTTCTTCCTCCGCCGCGAGCAAAAGCACCTCACGCCATGGCGATGAGCTCTTCCTCCGCCGCGGCCCCCGCCGCGTGCTCCGGCGTGTGGGACGACTCGGATGTGGAGCCAGAACATATCGAGTTCCTCCGCCGGACCCGCCGTCTCCCCAGCGTGGACCTCGTGCACGCCCGCCCCGCGCCGCGGGAGAGACCAGGCCCGCGTTGGAGGAGGGCGAGCGGGTCGTCTTCCGCTCGCACTTCATGCGCGGCCTGGGGCTGCCGGCAAGCGGGTTCTTCCGCTTGTTCCTGGAGTTCCACAGCCTCCAACCACACCACCTCACTCCAAATGCGGTGCTGCTGCTCTCCGCCTTCGCCACTCTGTGCGAAGGTTTCCTCGGCGTTCTCCCCACCCTCGAGTTGTGGTGAGAATTCTTCTCTTCAAAGCTCGGTACGCAAGCCGCCGGCATGCCGGCTCAGTGCGACACCTACATCGCGGTGCGGCGCACGACAGCCGACAACCCCTTTCCTCCCATCTTGCTGATAAAGTCGGTGAAGATGTGGCAGCGCTCCTACTTCTACGTGAAGAACCTCTCCACTGACGGCGACTGGGTCAACTTGCCGCCCTTCAACCCGGCCCCCCCTGACTGGGAGGCTTCCCAGTTGGTCTCACCGGTCCAAGTCGCTGACTCCCTCTGGAGCCGCTGCCGTAGCGTGACTCCGAGTCCTGCTGCAGTCGGAGGGCCTCGTCGGGTCCGACCTTCTGGCCGCCTTCGTGGCGCGCCGCGTCCTCCCACTCCAAGGCCGGCCTCACCTCATCTGTCAGATGAGCGGCCGCCACGACCCGAGTCAGCTGTGCACCAAGGAGATGCCCCGCAGGGAGGTGGCGAACTTGGTGAACCACATCGCGCACAGTGAGTTCACGGAGGACTGGCAGTTCGGCAAGGAGCCGCACTCGCGCGACAACCCCCCTCCAGTGGTAAGTCGCATCTTTAGGTAGTTTTGTTTTCTTTGCGGCCGACTCCGGCTTCTAATCCTTGTTGGTCTCTTCTGGGCAGACCCCCCTCATGGAGCCCACAGCCGGCGCCACGCGAGAGCCCCGTGACTACGTCCCAGACCGCTGGAAGAGCGATGTTGACGACCCCGACTTGGGGGCGGCGGCATTGGAGGCTGACGCCGAAGGCGGCGGGGAAGGGGCAGACGGCGGCTTTAGGCCCTCGGCCACCTTCGCCGACTGGCCTGAAGATGACGCCGACGTGGAAGTCGTCCCGCACCACCAGCCGTGGGCCGGCCAGGCCGGCCAAGGCGGCGTGAAGAGGCGTCACGCCGGGCCGAGTGCGCCCGGTAGCAAGCCGAATAAGTTCAAGGGGGCGGCCGCCGCGACCAAACGGGAGGAGGCGGCCGCGAAGGCCAACCGCTTCCGAAGGGAAGTGAGAAGGCCGCCGTTAGTTTCCGCGTAAGTCTTTACGCTCTCTTATTTTTCTTTGTTGTATCTTGTCCGAGTCTTCTTTGATTCTTCCTCTGCTCCTCCTCAGGGCCCCTCTCACTCTCGAAAGAGTCGCCGTCCCCTCTTCTATGGGGCCAGCAGAGACGTCCGCCAACACCCGGCGGGTCGACCCTGCCGCCGACCTTCGGGAGGCGACGGAGCGGAACGCGCGGGAGAAGCGTGACGAGGAGGACGCCGACCGCCTGGAGAAGGCGCAGGCCGAGAAGGCGGCCGCCAACGCTCAGAAGAAGCTGGACGAGGCTGAAGCCGCCGCCGCGGTGAAGCGGCGCGCTGAGGAGGCCGCGCGTCGCTGATCGGCGATGCTTGTTCCTCCGTTGTCGTCGGCGCCGCCGGCTCCGGAGTTCACGGGGCAGACCGGAGAGGTCGGCACCGAGAACCCCCTCGTGGAGGAGGGCGGCGAGGCTTCGGGCTCGGACACCCTCGCGCCGCCTCCGCCACCTCCGCCACCGTCTGGGAGGCCGCACGGCAAATAGCCGGTGGGCCCGCTGGATCCGCCGATCACGGACGAGGCCTAGGCGTGGCTGCTTCTTCAAGGCGCCGCGAGCTCGGGAGACCGGCGCTGCCAGCTCGGCGAGTCTGGACGTCGAGGCCTCCAGTGCCGTGCCCACCAGGTGGTTGCGCGGAGGCGGAACCGGCCCGCTGAACCAAGCACTCCTGGATGTCCAGGCGAAGGTGCGCGCGGAAAGCGACGCCCTCCAAGTATGCACCAGGGCGCATCTGGCCATGCGGACATCCGTCCGAGTAAGTTTCCTTCTTCTTCGATTCTGTCCTCCTTCGTGGGCGCGCCAACAACACCCACTGGTGTAGTCCCCGAGTTCGGGCGGCTGCCGAGCAGTAGTTCGAACTCCTCCGCGAAGTTCTGAATACTAATTTTGCCTTTGTCGGCTTTTTGTAGGAGTATCATAACCTCCGCGCCACTACCTTCAACCGCAATGTCGAGGAGCTGAAAAGCGGATCGCCGACTTACGGAAAGCCGGTGAGCCCTTTCTTCCTTCTTCATGGGCGCACAAGCGCACTCAAGCAGTCAGTAGTCCCCGAATTGGGCCGATCACGAGCGATCGGGCCGGATCTCCCGGCGATCTAATTCTATCGATGACTTTCTTGTTTCTTCCTTCGTTCTTCAGGTGCCAACACCGCCCTTCAGGAGCAGCAGGGCGAGGCCAACACAGCTCGGCGAGCCAAGGAGGAGGAGTGCGGCAGGCTCGCCAAAGAGCGTGACATGCGGGCGGCGCAGCTGGCCGAGTAGAAGGAGCTGCTCCAGAAGGCGCAGTACGAGGCCAAGACGCGGGAGGCCGCCCTCATGGCCGATTTCGAGATCGAGCGCTCCGCCTGGACTGATAGGGAGGCGATGCTGACCTCTGGCTACCACGAGCTCGAGGACATCGTTGATGGTAAGTCCCTTTAGTTTCTTTGGGCTTCCGACTATGTATCGGGCCGACTTCTGATTTTTCGACTTTCTTCTTTTTTGTTTTGGCAGACTTCTTTCCTGTTCATTCACAGGCGGTCCCTCTGGCCATCGAGGCTGCTCGGGAGGCGTGAAGGGCGAAGGGTGAGGTGATCGCCACCAATGCCCCCCGAACCATCGACGAGCAGCTCCTGAGCATTGGGGCCCGTCTTCGTCCCGCTCACCGGCTGCTGCGCCGGCATCAGCGTGCGGTGCCCAGCGGTTGCCGCCTCAGGCCCAACATGCCGCTCAGGCACCGCCACCGGATCGCCGACCGGCCGGAAGTCGCCGCCGCCGCCTCGAGGCTTGAAGGGCTCTTGGCCCGGCCGAGCACGCCGGCCTTGGAGTTCGCTGGCGTGGTATCCGGGGCTGGACCTGGACCGCCTCGCCGCGTTCCGTTCAGAGGCCCAGGCCGAGCTGGAGGCCGTGGAGGGCGCTCTTGTCGAGCACGCGGCGGCCATCGCCGAGTATACGGACACCAACGTCTTCGTGCCCGAGAGGGCTGAAGGCGGCGAGGAGGTGCCGCCGGACTTGTTCGGGATGAACCCGGAGTATGGCGAAGACTCGGCGGAGGTGATCGACTCCAGCGCCGAGGAGGAGGACGAGGCGGAGGACGAAGGCAAGGAGGAGGCGCCAGAAGACGAAGCATGCGGCCAGCCTCAGCCCGATCGCGCCTCTAGCAACGAGCCGCGCGGAGACAAGGCGATCACGCCGAGGCGACTAAGCCGAGACCGCCAACCGATCGCCTCGACACCCGACACCGCCGTCACCTCCGACCCTCCGGCCCCGAAGGCCGCTTCCTAGACTTCTCTTTTCCGCTTCTGTTTATCTGTCTTTAGTAATCTTTTGAAAGACTTGTTAGGTTCGAACAATTCCACCCGCAGGGTGTATCCTGAATTTCTATTCGAAAATTCGGCCAAGGGCCTATGTAAATATTTATCCGATTTCCGCCTTTCCTTGCTTATTGCTCCTTAGGCTTTTTCCTTTGCCGTCTTCCCTTAGTCGCCGCCTTGCCGGCTGGACAGCCACTCTGCGGAATGTCGCTAGGTCAAGTGCTTGGCTACTTCGGGAAGGCAAGTACTTGGCCGTTTTAGAGATTCTATAGCAAGTCGGCTAGAAAGCGATAGGCCGACTATCCGAGAGTCGGCCGTCTTTGATAAAAGTTGAGACGGCGAGCCGACTACTCATGAGTCGGCTCTGCGGAGGGAGGCTTGTAGCCGGCTTGAGCTATGCGTAAGCTTTTAGGTCCTTAGCCATTTTTTCATGCGTGCGCTCGTTCTTGCTTGTTCTCTGCCTACCAGCAGTCGCTCTGCGAGCTACGGCTTTCGACAGGAGACGGCTTGAGCGCAACACATTACTTGTCCGACTGCAGGAAGCATTACATAGCACAAGACGGCAAGTCCCCGGGCCGACTAGTCAGACTCGGTACCAGACGGTATGATAAAAAGAGTAGCATATTCGGAAGCGTAATTCTTATCATACAGATAAAAAAGGCAGTTCCCGAGCTCGTCTCGGGGGGCCTAAGGTCTTAGTACTTTAATACAAAGGGGGTAGTGCGATACATACCGTGATCACCGTAAAATCTTCAAGAAGATTCGCGTTCCACGGGCGCCTGCTTTTGCCGGAGTCGCCCCTCTTGCGCGCCGAGGCTTCGAAGGCCAATCGATAGTAGGCGCTGCTCCTCAGCACCGGCCGATGATGAAGGACCCTCCCAAGGTGCCGATAACTTGTGCTGGCCGGCTGTTCTCTCGAATCAGCCGAAGCACAAGGTCGCCTCTTGAACGATCTCGCTTGACCTTGCGGTTGTAGTATCGACGCAGACTCTGCGGTAGATGCCGGACCGCTAAGTGCCAACAGCCGCCCTCTTCCAAGAGATCAACGCCGCCTTGGCGTGCTTCTTCGCTTCCTCTTCGTGTACATGGTGACTCGTGGAGAGTCGAACTCTATATCCGTCGGGATGACGGCTTCGGCACCGTAGACGAGGAAGAAAGTCGTGAAGCCAGTTGACTTGTTTGGAGTCGTGCGCAGACTCCAGAGGACGGCTGGTAGCTCCTCGACCCAACCTCCGGCCGAACGCTCGAGTGGTTCGACCAGTCGAGGCTTGATGCCGGACAGGATGAGGCCATTGGCTCGTTCCACCTGGCCGTTTGACTGCGGATGGGCAACGGATGCTAAGTCCAGTCGGATGCCCTGCGTCTCGCAGAAACGGGCCAAGGCGCCCTTGGCAAAGTTTGTGCCGTTGTCGGTGATGATGTTGTGCGGTATGCCGCATCGCACCGCTATGTCGGCGATGAAGGTTACCGCAGTCGGCCTGCTCAACTTCTTGATGGGCTTTGCTTCCACCCACTTGGTGAACTTGTCCACCGCGACAAGCGATGAGTTAGGCCGCCGGGCCGCCTTGAATGGTCCTACCATGTCCAGCCCCAAACTGCGAAGGGCCAGCGATGGGGATTGTCTTCAGCGCGGAAGCCGGCTGAAGTGGCTTGGAGCGGAACATCTGGCACCCCTTGCATTTTGGACTAGCTCTTTAGCTTCTTCCAGGGCAGTCGGCCAAAAGAAACCATGCCGAAAGGCTTTGGCGACGATTGCCCTTGAAGCCGCATGGTGGCCGCACTCGCCCTGATGGATGTCTCTGAGAATTGCTTGGCCTTGTTCTGATTCTACGCAGCGCTGGTAGACACCAGTGACACTGCGCCTGACTAGCTCTCTGTTGACTATGGTGTATGCTGCCGCTCGGCGCTACACTTGCCGAGCCAGGATCTCATCTGTCGGCAACTCTCTGTTCACTAGAAATTTGAGAATGGGTTGCGCCCATGAAGGTGCTGCTATCTCTTCAACTGCTATCACAGCGACTTGGACAAGGGTGGCTGGGCTGGGAGGCGGCGGGCTGGAGTCTGTGGCCGTTTGCTGGATTGGCGGGGTCTCTGGGCCGACTGGCGCAGTTCCTGGGCCGGGTTCTGAAGTCCCCGGGCCGTCTGGCATAGTCCCCGGGACGGGTTCTGAAGTCCCCGGGCCGGCTGGCACAGTCCCCGGGCCGGGTTCTGAAGTCCCCGGGCTGGTTGGCACAGTCCCCGGGCCGGGTTCTGAAGTCCCCGGGCTGGTTTCAACTGTAGTTTTCTTGAGGCTGTCTGTTGGGGCTTTGGAGTCAGATCCGACTACTTCTGGGGGAGCCGGCACAAAGATGGAGTCTGACTCTGGTGAAAGCTTGATAGATGGCTTGAGGAGGCGCTGAAGGGTGACGCCGGAAGGTATCGCTTGGCGAGTGGAGCCGACTCGTGCCAAGGCATCTGCTTGATCATTGTCATTTCTTGGCACGTGAAGGAATTCGCACCCCTCGAAGTATCCGCTGAGTTGCTGCACCAGAAAGCGGTAGCTCGCCATGTTTTCGTCTTTGGCGTCCCAGTCGCCGGACGATTGCTGAACCACCAAGTCGGAGTCGCCATAGCACAGGATCCGGCGAATGCCGAGTTCTTTGGCAAGCCGGAGCCCGTGAATGAGCGCCTCATATTCGGTGACGTTGTTGGAGGCGGCGAAGTGCATCTGCAGCACATACTTGAGCTTGTCGCCTTTAGAGGAGGTGAGGACGACGCCGGCTCCCAGGCCGGTGCGCATCTTGGAGCCATCGAAATGCATCCGCCAATGGGTGGAGTCAGCGTATTTGGCGGTAATCGGGTCTCACTGCCGATGAGGAAGTCGGCCAGCGCCTGCGACTTGATGGCGGTGCGGGGCTGGTAGTAGATGGTTTAAGGAGCTAGATCTATAGCCCATTTGGCTACTCGGCCGGAGGCGTCTCGGCTTCCAATGATCTCGGCGAGTGGAGCGGTGGAAACCGCGGTGATTGGATGCTCTTGAAAGTAGGGCTTCAGCTTCTTGGCGGCAAAATGCACGCCGTAGCACATCTTCTGGTAGTGAGGGTAGTTTTGCTTGAGGTCGACAAGACTCGCTCGTAATATACCGTCTCGACAGTAGCGCCTTGCCTTCCTCCTTGCGCTCGACTATGATGACTGTGCTGACTACTCGGCTGGTGGCGGCGATGTATAAAAGCATGGGCTCTTTGGGAGTCGGAGCCGCCAACACAGGGGGAGTAGTCAACATCTTCTTCATCTGGAGAAATGCCTCATCCGCCTTGTGGTTCCACTCAAAAAAGGTGGTCTTCTTCATCAACTGATACAAGGGCGGAGCTTTCGCCACCGATCGATAAATCGACCGATGGACGCCAGCAGCCAAGGAACTGCACATCCAACACCGGTTGGGTACCTCCATTCTCTCGATGGCCTTGATCTTCACGGGTTGCACTCTATGCCGCCGGAGACCAGAAGCCAAGGAGCTGGCCGGCCGGTACTTCAAAACGCACTTCTCGTGGTTGAGCTTGATCTCGAATCGGCGCAGATTCTCAAAGGTCTTTTGAGGTCGCCCAGCAGCGCCCCACGCTCCGCCGTTTCACCACCACATCGCCCACATAGACGCATGCGTTCTCGCCGAAGTTGCTTGAGGAGGCACTTCTGCATGCAACGCTGAAAGGTGGCGCCGGCATTCCTCAAGCCGAACGTCATCGTTAGGTAGCAGAAGGCTCGAAATGGCGTGATGAAGGCGGTATTCAGTCTGTCCGCTGGGTTCAGCTTGATCTGGTGATATCCTCGAATATGCGCCTAGGAAACTCAGCAGCTCGATCCGCCAGGAGTCTATCACCGATCAATTCTTGGCAGAGCAAACAGGTCCTTTTGGCAGGCTTTGTTGAGGCTTGTGTAGTCGATGCACATCCGCCATCGCTTGTTCTTCTTCAAGACCAAAACCGGTTCGCCAACCACTCGAAAAAACTTATGATGAAACCGCTGCCGAGCCGGGCTATCTCTTCTCCAACGACTCTTCTTTTCTCTTCTGACAGGCGGCGCAAGGGCTGCCTGACGGGCTTCATATCTGTCCTGACGTGTAGCTTGTGCTCGGCGAATTCCGTCGGTACACCCGGCATGTCTTTGGGGGACCATGCAAAAATGTCCCGATTCTCACGGAGGAAATCAACGAGCTCGCCTTGCTATTTGCTGTCAAGGCCCGTGCCCATGACAGCGTACCTTTCTGGGTGCTCCGGGTCCAAGGGTATCTTCTTGGTCTCTTTGGCCGGCTTGAATGATCCTTCTGCCTCCGACTCCTTGGGGTCGGGCGACATCTCTGGCTGCTTTCCAGCCATCACCATGACTCGGTCAAGGAGCCGCTTCTCGGCCGCGATCACCAGGGACTCAGCCAGCCGACTGCTCTCGGCCGCGCGGGCGGACGACTTCTTGTAGTCGCTGGCTATGGTCAGAATCCCCTTGGAACTCGGCATCTTCATCTTGAGGTAGGCGTAGTGAGGAACCGCCATGAACTTGGACAAGGCAGGTCGGCCGAGCAGGGCGTGGTACGGGCTCTCCAAGTCCACCACTTCGAACCAGATCGGCTCTCGGCGGAAATGATCTTTGTCTCCGAAGAGAACGTCTATCAGGATCTTGCCGATTGGCGAATAGGAGAGGCCGGGTAAAATTCCATGGAACACGGTCCGGCTGCTCTGCAGCTGTCTTCGCTTGATTCCTAGCTTCTCCATGGTGTCCTTGTACAGGATGTTGATGCTGCTGCTCCGCCTATCGGACTCGCGAAACAGCGGCCCGCCTATCGCTGGCTGTGGTCGCACCTAGGACCAGGCGTAGAGCCGGACTCGCATCACCTCTAGGTGATCCGCCGACTCAACCGATAGGCCTCTTGGACCAAAGGCATGAACTCGAGCATCTGTCGCCATCAGATTTGCTTCTTGTTGTTGTTGGCGCTTTCTTCGCCGTCATCTCGCCACATCGTGAACACTACGTAGGCTCCGTGCTCTTCTGGGAACTCGTCTTGCACTGCGCCGACTGGCCGAGCCGCCGGCTGTTGAGGCGGCGGCCCAGCAGGCGGTGGAGGAGTGAGGCCGTCTCCCTTGGCGATCCTGGTGAGCCAGTGGCACTTTCTGGTGGTGTGGTTTGACGGCTTCGCGCCGCTGTGAAACTTGCAACGACCATCCAAAGTCTGCTCATAGGAGAAAGCCGGCAACCAATTGGACTTGCCGCCCTTCTGCCGCTTGGCCGGAGGCTGCCCCTCCGGCTGTTGATCTTCAACTGTCGCCACTTGCCGACTGTTGGAAGTCGGCTGCTGGGCCTTGCGCTTGTTGTCGTTCTGTTGCTGTCACCGGCTGGTGTCTCCAGCCGGAGTTCTGGGAGCCTGAGGGGTCACCTTGCCAGCGGCGCTGACTTGGATCTCTGTCTTCATGGAAGAGTCGGCCGTGGTGTACTTGTCTGCTATGACTAGCGGTTCGTCGAGGGTTTCTGGCTCGTCGCAGAGGAGCTTGTGCTTGAGGAGGGTGCCCTCACACCCGGATGTGAAGTACTCGATAGCCTGCACCTCGTGCACGCCCTCGCAGGAGTTTCGAAGCTCGCCCCAGCGCGTGAGGTAGTCGCGTGTTGATTCATCAGGGCCTTGCATGCACAAGGAGAGCTGGCGCGGCTTGGGAGGTCGCTTGTACGTGCTCGTGAAGTTGCGGATGAAGGCTTTGGTGAAGTCGACCTAGCTGTTGATGCTGCGGGGCTTCAGACTGTTCAACCATGTCCGGGCCGTGCCCTGGAGCATGAGAGGAACGTACTTCACGGCAACTCGCTTGTTGCCGTTCGCTATGCTGACGGCTGTGGAGTAGTCTATCAGCCAGTCCTCCGGCTTCACGAAGCCCGTGTACTTGCGCGTATCTCGAGGGAGTGTGAACCCTTTGGGAAAGGGCTCGTCTCTGATGCGGGGCCCAAAGAAAGGCGGACCCAGCTCGTCTTCTTCTTCCAGCGGTAGGGATCGGTGGAGGCGGTCGATCCGATGGCGGGCGTCATTTTCTCCGACTCCCTCTCGGCGGCCAAGGCGACCTCCGAGAGTCGGATGCTCAACAGGTGGCGGGGAAACTCGGCGCTCTCTTCTGGGCGGGGGAGGCAGGTAGTCGTCCCGCCGCTCTACTGCTCTCGGGCGGCCGTCTTGGTCGTGCTCGATGGTGATGTGAGTCCGACTGTGACTGACAGCCGGCTCCTTCTCTTTTCTTCCGCGGACTCCGCCAGTCGGCGTCCGAGAGGTCGCACCTTGATCTCGGCAGGGAGGCAAGTCGCCGTTCGGCTGCTGCAGCGCATCTGCGCGGCCGACGACCGCATTCTGCACAGCAACCACGTCAAGGAGCTGCTGGACTCGCTCCGTTATCACACGACGCTCCTCGCCCTCGAAGTTCTTCAGCTCGTCAGTCGCCGCCTAGGCGGCACGGATGTTCTCCGCTGGGGTGGTGTACACGGGGCATTTTGCCCCAAGCAAGTCGGCGATGGCTGCACCACGCTGCCGGACCGCACCTAGACGGCTCGGCCCAGTCGGAGCCGGGGAGCCGCCTACGGCGAGATCCATCTCGCACTGGTATGCCTCTGACAAGCGCCTCATGCTTGCCAGCTTCTTGGCGCCTTCGATGATTTGAAGGCGGCACGTCTCCAGCGTCTCGGCGTCTGCGTCCTCTGGAATGGGCGCGGTTAGGTCTTGCAGGACCGCAGCTACCGGGTCCTGGGCTTCTTTGCCAGAGTGCTCGCCGTGGCTGATGACGAGCACCTCCGTCACGGCGCTTCCACCGCTCTCCTCGTACGGAAGCGGCTCGTCGTAGACCACCACATTGGTGGGGGAAATGTCGAGCGACACGGCGTCGGAGTCGACCAGCATCGGGTCGGTGGAGCCTACGGACTCCAAATCTACGGCAGGCTCGCCGGCGACGTGGAGTTGGTCGAGGAGGCCCGCGAGAAGGCTCTCGGGGACACCCGTGCCCGCGTCGGATGCAGGCTCGTCGGAGAGGCGCATCTCGCTGATAAGTTCGGCGAGGCCGCCACAAGCGCGGCGGCCTCAACACGCAAGCAGCGGTCGATGCAGACTCCATCTGGCGAGCCTGGCTAGCTGCGCACCCCAGGGAGGAAGAGGGTTCCCGTCCAGAACAGATCTTCGGACGACGGTGCACCTTGCCCCACGGTGGACTCCAAATGTCGGGGGTTGGGTGCGACATATGCCAAAGGATGGCTTATCATGGTGGGGGCGAGTAGAACGTCACCGGTGCCTGGAAACGGGATAAGGCATAGACATGCACGCCGGCGAATCTTACCCAGGCCGGGGCTCTCCGGGAGATAACACCCCTCATCGCTGTTTCACGGGTCTCCGCATGATCACTCAAGCATAGTGGCTACAATGGTGCTCCTATAGCTGTATCGAGAGGCAGCGGAGAACAGGGCTAGTTCTTTCCTTCCTGTGCTATGTGATCTATCTCTATCAAGGTCCGAACCCTTTGCATGGGTGCCCCGGGGGGTTTATATAGGCCTACCCCCCGAGGGTACAATGGTAATCCGGCTGGGCGCTGGTCCCAGCCGTCTGTCTCTCGTGCCACTGTCCTTCCTGCCGGCTTCTGGGGCCCGCCGACTGGTGGGTCCCGCGGACAGGCCAGTCACTGTGCGGCGCTCCTGATGATGCAGGCTTGGTCATCAGGTCATGGCAACAGTGCCGCCGTCTATCGGGCGATCACTATCGCCATTCCCGTCCAATCTTGTTAATGGCTCGTGGGGCCCTGGAGGGGAGACGGCCGACTCCGGGGAGGCCGACTCCCACAGGGCTGTCTTCGGGCGCTCTGGCCGCCTTCGGTCCACCCACTGATAGGCGGCCCCACGGTCTTCGGGGCGTACAGGCCGGCGTCATGGGCACAGTGCATCGCGCACTGTGGCTGAGGTCAGGGCAGGCATGGCAACAGTGTCGCGCCTCGCCGGAGATCTTCGCGACACGGCTCATCAGAGCCATGCCAGTCCCTCGAGGCGAGGGGATGGCCACGCCAGACCGCACTCGCCGGGCTTTATGAAGCGTCGTGGGCCAACTCCCATAGTCGGCCTCTCTGGAGGTCGCCAGCTTGGAGTCGGCTTGCCTTGGAGTCGTCATCGGGGACCCGGCTTCTCCGGAGATCGCCATCTGGGACTCGGCCTCTCTGGAGATTGCCATCTGGGACTCGGCCTCTCTGGAGGTCGCCAGCTGGGACTCGGCTCAAGGGGCGCGGCCTGCCCCGATGTCTTGAAAGGTCTAGGGTCCCGGGTCAGCCTACCCGTGGCCCATTACTCCGACATGAACCATAATGTTTACATTTGAATGCTCAAATCAACAAGACAAAATTGTTGTGCTCTATACATCCACACAAATCACACTTGGCTCCTTAGGGTATGGTGCATATTGCCTCTGATTTTCTTATTTAAGTGTGCTTTTTACAGAAAGTTTGATTTGCTTGTTTTCACTTCTCTAGGGATATGAGGAGAAAACTCTATTCTTGGCAGTGTCGGCATCATTTCTACAAGTGACATGGTTGATCCTTGCTATGTGGACCAATGGCATGATATGTACCAAAGGTCGGAGATTCTTAATTAGGTACAAAAAGATGACAACCGCTTCGTTTTCAGTACATCAGTTTGCTGAATATTTATAAGGTTTGAACTCCATGATCACAATGACAATATAACTAAAATTGGAAGAAACTTAAGGCTAAGTTGGATCAGTTTTTTAACCTTTTTTAGAACGATAAGAACAATATCTAGTATGATTCTCTTCACTAAGGACCTCGAAGGCTGGTACCGTGGCTTCTTGTGCCAATATTTCATAATCTCCTGCTATCTCCAGAGACGGCGCCATTAGTATGTGCATTGGTGATGCTCAGCACAAATCTGTGTATCCACCTCCTTTGCTCTGGACTATGTCTCTCCAACCCTGAGCTACCCTTGTTATTTTATTAGTTGGATACAATATCAGGAAGAAGGTGACGGTCCCGTTCTTAGTCCTGCACTGCACCACAGATCGGGTGACCCACTAATGAATTTAACCCTATAAGGTGGCTGGGCGACTCGCCATCCACAGCAGCCCTCAACCGTGTTGCTCGTTGACCGTTCGATGCTGGTAAGGTGGGTCTTTGGTGTGCTCCCTCGCGTTCGATCATCGTTCACTACGTCGCGTCCCGTTTTCACTGCCTGGTCAAAATGCAGGGGCGAATGACCTGTGGGCTCATGGTCAGTGACGATAGGCCGGGTCAAACTTCTCTGGGTGTTCGTGTGCCTCTCCGCACGCACTGTGTAGCGCATGCCGCTCCCTCCGTGTCGTGCAGCATGGGCGAGGCGCAGAGGGGTGGCCAGCGCGTATGCACCCTATATCTTTGCTCGTGTTTTGTGCTGTACCGACGATGGGTGGGCCAGTGCTGCCCTTGGTTTGCCTTGTCGGTTGTGCTGGGTGCCCGTCCCGCGGTGTAGGGTGTAGTTAGAGATTTCTGGGGTCAACCGCTCTTGGCGGGACGCTCCTGGCGTGCTGCCCGCGTCCTGTGTTGTGGGCAGCAGCTGCTGAGGGGTGCATGTGCACCCACCTTTGGCCTGCCGTAATGACGGGTGGGTCAGCGCTGCTCCTGGCCCCGCTCATCAGCAGAATACTGAAGGCCAGACATTATACTGTGCATATATATTGTTTGATTCCATCAGCCATACAACCTAAATTAGCAATTAGGTATCTACAATGTAGTGGAACTATTGTGCTTGCTGCAGTTTTATTATAGTGTTGAAATGTTTTCCTTAGTTTGTTCTGT
This sequence comes from Aegilops speltoides, assembly GCA_021437245.1. Classification (NCBI taxonomy): domain Eukaryota; kingdom Viridiplantae; phylum Streptophyta; class Magnoliopsida; order Poales; family Poaceae; genus Aegilops; species Aegilops speltoides. Next base: position 24,001,431 of record CM038147.1, read on the forward strand.
AGTGAGGAATATTTTGTTTGCCAGCCACTGTTTTCTAAATCCTATCAGCATATTACCTGATATGGCCTGCCATGGTTTATTCTTTTCTGTTGCAGCTATTCCAGAGAAGTTTAGAGCTCCACAACCTTCTGAAGACTTAAGTAGCAGAGATGAAACAATCAATCAGCTGAGATGCATCACATGATTTTTTCTCTCTTGACGATGGGTATTGAACCCATATATCAGCTTATCCATGAAACTCTTATCAGTGTTGAGAAGGTGGCACAAAAACTCAAATGCAGGATGATCAACCAAGGGAAGAAGCTAAGAAGCATCAGGAAGGGCTTTTTAGAATGGTACCGCGGTCAAATGCATCCTAGGATAGGTCCTTTAAGAATTATGGTGTGTTTCACTCCTTTTTTGTTTACCTTAGCCACAGAGCTTAGCCTCAATTTGTTATTATCCTTCTGTTTAGATTAGGTGCAGATCTGAGACTTACCCAGGTTGTGAGAGTTGATAATGATTCTACTAAAAGTCCTTGCTGCCTGCACCATTTGTCTCTATAAACAACATAACTAAGGCCATATGGTTTCCAATGTGACTAAGATCTAAATTCTTGCCGAGTGTAGTTTTTAGAGCACAAGGTTGTTGAAAAATTGAAATACTCCCTCTGTCCGGAAATACTTGTCGGAGAAATGGATGTATACACATCCCTAACTGGTCCATATGTCTTATACAAATATGTTTTTTTTCCAAGCTCAGATTCCTCAGCGTGATAACCATACACATATGATATTTTTTTTTTCAAACTCAGGTTTGCATGCACTAGCCTTGCGAGGAAACACGATTAGTTACATGTAAAATAATCAAAACCAGCGTCTGCATGCACCGCATACGAATAGAAAAGGAATATTATATTGGGCCCACCAAGGATTAGGGGACAGAGTCGCCCTGCCAATTTTTTGGCGGAGCTTTTCTGCACCCGCAGCTCGCCAGTGAGTTGGCAATATTTACATGGGCGTGCCGCGGGCGAGCTAGGCGCGTCAATATTTAGGTAGTAGTCCAAACAACTGCTAAATTGTATGGGCTAGCCAATTTTTTTGGAATGGTCAGGTTTGGTAGCAATCAAAACACCCCTTATACTATTATACAAAGACTCGCACGGGTTTTGTTCTTTTCATACACAACGGTTTGACCGAGTAATTATAACGTGGAGATGAAACTGGCAAAACTATGACTCACTTCAAATCAGAAGTTTATATATGTGTACATGAACAACATATGCTCCGATGCGGGCTACCTCCTACAGAATTATTACCCTGTGAAATGAAGAGTCTTAAAAAGTCCCTCTACATCACGCTACTGACGCCATTTTTAAAATGTGTGGGTACTTGCAGCTTTGGCGGCCGCTTAGCCGCCCTCAGGATCGGGACGTCATCAACACCCTCCTCGCCGACCTTCGATCGCTCGCCTTCCGCCTGGCGCCTCCGCTTCCGCCGCCACCACCGGAGCCCGACTAGATGATGTCCTTCTTTCTGCTTTAGGGCTTGTTGAGCTGTGCCCTCAGCATTAACCCCTTTATTTGTGTGTGAACTTGTTGTGTGTACTTGTTGGGTGTGGACTTGCGTGTGTGTGTGAACCTTGTGAACTGTTGGCTTGGGCATGTGCTTTATATATAAAGCGGGGCGAAAGCCTTTTTTGGTAAATGAAGAGTCTTGATCGAGTACCAAGTACCAACACCTAATCTTTCAATTAATGCACTACCAAGATACACCACACATTATTTGCTTCCTAAGAATATTCGGTCACAATGATCCATTGGCCACCTATTACTACTGTTGGATGGTTTCGATGTGTCTTCATGGAGGATGCCACTTTAGTCGCCACAAATAGTATGATGTTACCACAGAACTCTTACCAGAGATCCTATCCTCGTGTTCCTGCATGAATGAAAATATAAGCCTCTCAAGATACGGCATTGAACCATCCTCGAAGCACACCTTGTCAATGTTCTCCAGGTTGTCAATAATCAGTAGCTTGACTTTCAAGTTTCAAAAATTTACCCCGCGGGAATACAAGGCAGTCTTCGGCGTATGATTTGTGATACGGCTTGAGGCAGAGCAGACTTAACAGCTCTCCAAGGACATCTACGTCATCGACATGGAGCCAATTGTTACGAAGAGTAAACGTCAAGACGTTTCTGAGTGATGCTACCCACAGAGGCAAGTGATCCAGCTTGCCCGTCAGGCCAAAGCTGGTCGTCGAGGGAGGAGGTGACTAGCGAAGATAGCATTTCCTGCGATGAGATGCTTGAATGAAAAGCGAGTGCACAGAGTCCGATGAGATGCTTCTTTAGATTTCTTAATGAGCTTGTCTCCTGGAACACTGATGGGTCATTTTTATCTCTATATGGCATACTGAAGATCATGCTGAAGTGATGAATGACCTAAAACAATGTAACATCAAAATCAACCCTGTCTTTGGCAACACCCAACCTTGACCGCGAGAAAAGTACTCCAAACACTCTGTCTCCATGAAGGAAATGTGTTATGTTTGGTGGCCAATAAAGAAGATGGATCATGGGATTTCACCCAAGACAAAAGGTTCACGCAATTGCCGGATAATGTCTTCAACAAAGGAAGGACAAGCAAGACCGCCATTGCTAGGTATATATAGGATGGCAGAACTACACTCTTCATCCCATAACTCGAGACTCATTACTTGAAGATCACAACCAAAATCAAAATCACCCCTCCCCCGGAAGACACTTGTATCGAGCACCCCAATGCTTTACATAGACGTGGGCAACACAACACACCTACAAGGCTGCAACCAATCGGATCTACAAAGTAGCTCAGTGACCTGTCCACGTACGCTGCGACCAGTGCCTGTTGCCGAACCAAGAAGGACAATCAGGCACAAATGCAGTTCTAGAACATAACTCGACTAGACATAGAAATCCAAAGCGAGAGATGCATCCCACCCTATTTGAAGGCAAACTGCCCCGCTGCCGGCCCCAGCACCACCGCCTTTCAATCACGGGTCCACCAAATGAAGGAGGAGGTCTCCTGCCGGCGCCATCTGCCACACGGGATTACCCACCAACGAGCACTGCCGGCAGCCAAGGGAGAGGCAGAGCATATGGGGAGGTTGGGCACCGCATGGAGCGATCGTGACGCGAGGGGAGTTCTAGATTGTCCCTATCATAGTATTTCATAGACTGTGCAAACTCTCTTGTCGCCCTTGAACGGCAGAGAATAGTTTACTGCTGCCAAACTGTGCTCTGAACTATATGTACGACATACTAAGCATTATATTCCTGATGTCTCCTACTCTCAAGCTAGTCCCCCTTAGTTTTTTCTTACACTTATTTTGCTAAAGGATGGTATGAAGGGAAGGCGTTGAAACTCGGTGGCTTATGAAGGCTCGTGAAGTAGGGAGAGAACACACTTCGCCGGTGGTCGCATTTTTATGGATGATTAGCTACACCTGATGTGGTTGTTATAGACATTTATATCAGCGCAGGGATTTCTGCACAAATATTCTTTATAAATATGGGCGTCCCAAAGCACAGAAGATCTTATCATCAAATAAGAAGGATCCTTTTTTGCGGGCAAATAAGCAGGATTGAAAGTGCAACTAATCCCCGGGTGGTTTTGGTAATTAATAACAACATATATATCATTGAACTAATTGTTTCTTGAGTATATTTCAGAAAGTTCAAGGATATGGGTATGGCAATGACTGTTGATGTGGACCCTCAAAATGCTAAGGAAAGCATTGGCAAAAGCTCAAGACTCCATTTTTGGTTTAGTGATCCATGATCACATTGAGTCCATAGGAAAGCCAATACTATTAAAAGGGATGAGGTTATGATGATGATCCGTTGCTCAAAGTGCTTAGTGATCTATCTCCCAAACTATCAGCAATCTTTCATTCCAACATATACTCATAAGTAATCTCGGTCCCACCGATTCCAAAACTCACCACACCGAGATGAACCACCTCAGCCATATAGCCAAACCCTAGTAATTTCGGATTTTCCGATTCCAAACTCGGTCTCACCGAAACTAGTGTTGCCAACCTTCTGTAACCTTCTGTAATCATATCGGTGTCACCGAGATGATAAAGTCGGTCCCACCAAGAATGGCAAACCCTAGTCTTTGGAAGAATCGGACAAACCGAGATTGTATTTTCGGTCCCACGAAAATCCCAACGCTCACAAGATTTGAACTTTCGGTCTCACCGAGTTGTCAACTTCGGTCCGACCGAGATTGGTCAAATGTGTGTAACGGTTGGATTTTGTGTGGAGGCTATAAATACCCTCCACCTCCTCTTCATTTGTGGAGAGAGCCATCGAAAGAACTACCACTCCTACCTTACATTTCGAGAAGAAAACTACCTACCCTTGTGTTGAGATCAAGTTGCTCCACTCCCACCATATGAAACTTGATTTCTAGCCTTCCCAAGTTGCTTTCCACTCAATCTTTTCTTCCACCACAGCCAAATCAGTGAGGAGAGTTGAGTGTTGGGGAGATTATCATTTGAAGCACAAGAGCAAGGAGTTCATCATCACCAACACCATCTATTACCTTTTGGAGGGTGGTGCCTCCTAGATTGGTTAGGTGTCGCTTGGGAGCCTCCACAAGATGTGGAGTTGAACCAAGAAGTTTGTAAGGGCAAGGAGATCGCCTACTTCGTGAAGATCTACCCCGAGTAAGGCTAGTCCTCCGTGGGCGAAGCCATGATGGCATAGACAAGGTTGCTTCTTCGTGGACCCTTCGTGGGTGGAGCCTCCGTGGACTCTCGCAGCCGTTACCCTCCGTGGGTTGAAGTCTCCATCAACGTGGATTGACGATAGCACCACCTATCGGAACCACGAGAAAAATCTCCGTGTTCCAAACTGCGCTTGCTCTTCTCCACCTCTATTTACTACATGTGCAATTTACTTTCCGCTGCCATAACTCTAGAATTGCATGTGTAGGGTGATACTTGACTTGGTCATCATTGTTAACTTGCTAAAAACTTGTCCTAATCAAAAGGCTAAACTTTTAAATTGTCAAGTAGTCTAATCACCCCCTCTAGACATACTTCCGATCCTACAAGTGGTATCGAGCTTTGGTCTCCATTGGATTGGTTTCATTGCATTGACTCCATAAGCTTGGTTTCACAACCTAGGAGAGTATGGCGCCTAGTGAGGGTAATTTTCGAGAGGTCCTTACTTTGATGGTTCAAATTTTGCTAGTTGGAAGCACAAAATGAAAATGCATATTCTTGGACATAACCCCGCCGCATGGGGCATTATTTGTGTTGGCTTGCAAGGTGAGTTCTTCGAGGAAGGAAAAGTTCCGGATCGCGGCTACAGCGGATGAGTTGCGGATGTTACGTAACAATGCTCAAGCTTGTGACATTCTCTTCAATGCTTTGTGTCCCGAGGAGTTCAACAAGATCAGCCGCCTTGAGAATGCAAAAGAGATTTGGGATACTTTGGTCGAAATGCACGAAGGTACCGAGTCCGTGAAGGAATCAAAGCTGGATGTTCTTCAAGGTCAACTTGACAAGTTCAAGATGAAGGAAGGTGAAGGAGTCGCTGAAATGTACTCTAGGCTTGCTCTCATCACAAATGAGATTGCCGGCTTAGGAAGCGAAGAAATGACCGATCGATTCATCATCAAGAAGATTCTCGAGCTTTGGATGGAAAGTATGACACCGTGTGCACTTTGATCCAAATGATGCCAAACTACAAGGATCTCAAGCCTACCGAAGTCATTGGAAGAATTGTTGCTCATGAGATGACACTTAAAGACAAGGAAGAGCTTCACAACAAGTCAAGTGGTGCTTACAAAGCTACAGTTGAAGCTCCCACAACCTCAAGTGACAAGCTGGTTTCCAATGAAGAGATAAGCCTAATGGTGAAGAACTTCAACAAATTCTACAAGAGTAGAAGCAAGGAAAGAAGCTCAAAGTCTAGATCATATGATGAAAAGAGATCTTCTAGTCGTGATCGAAACTGCTACAATTGTGGAAGACCCGGACACTACTCAAATGAGTGTTCGACTCCCCACAAGAGAAGAGAAGAATCTCCAAGAAGAAGAAGCTCAAGAGAAGAGTCACCTCGGAAAGAGAGGAGTAGAGATGATCGTTATGAACGAAGATCCTCTCGGAGAAGCAAGGATTCGGAAAGGAAAGACAAGTCATCAAGGAGCTACACAAGAAGAAAACATCAAGCTCATGTTGGTGAATGGGTCTCCGGCTCCGACTCCGACAATCACTCCGAAAGAAGTTATCACTCCAACTCCGAATACAAATAAGATGAAGGTGTTGCGGTCTTGCTCTCGTATCCTCCAACTTCAACTCCTATGACATATTTGATTCACCAAATGAGGGAATTGGAAGATGCTTCATGGCAAAAGGCCCCAAGGTATCACACCCTGAATTCATTGACTTTGATAGTGATGAGGATGACTTGCTTGGTGAAGATGAGCTTTACATGACAAATCTAGTGAGCTTAGTAATGATGAACATGCTAGTAGTCTTTATAGTCGAGAAGAGTCGAATGACAATGCTATGAAGGAGATTGAGCGTCTAACTAAAGAACTAAACACTCTTAAGTTAGCTCATGAAACAACTCAAGAAGATCATAGAGAGCTCCTAAGATCTCATGAGAAGCTACGCTTCGAGAAGCTCAATCTAGAGCAAGAACATGAGTTTCTAAAAGCTATCAATGACGATCTTCGAAAGAAGAGTTCTTCATATCTTGCCAAACGACTTCTCTTGTCTAATTTCTTGCCACCTATCAAAACTAAGCATGACAAGCATAAGAAAAATTCTTCATCTAGTAGTAACAATAACCATGCTAAATCCAATATTGTTGCTTCTAGTAATTCTCTTGATTCCACTAACAATGTTTCAAGCCAAGTTTCACTTGAGCAAGAAAATAGTTTATTGAAAGGGATTATAGAGAAAGGTGTCTACAAGAGCCTTGCCGGAAGCAAGAACTTTGAGGAAATTGTTCGCAAGCAAGGGAGGCACCGGAAGAATCAAGGAATTGGTTTTGAGCGAAAGTTCAACGCCGAGGGTGTTGAATGGGAAGAAGGTCAATATCCCACTCCAAAGTTTGTTTCTCAAAGGAGAAGTATGATCCTACTTCTTCAAATGTGGAACAAGCTCAAGATGACCTTCCACCACAAGACCACAAGCTAAAAGGCAAGGACAAGCTTCAAGAGGAGATTGATGCATTCATTGAAGCACCCAAGGCCATGGTCAAGTGGGTTCCCAAGGAAACTTCAAGTTCTACTTCGTCAAGCTCAACTACTACCCCAAGGATTCCCATCAAGATGGTGTGGATCCCGAAGAAGAAGAACTAGAGAGTTCTTGAGGGTGACTCCGCCAACATACTTCACTCATATTCATTTTGGCAAGAACTTGTGCAATCAACTTCCACATCTTGCACTAGTTCATGGAGTCACAAACCCTCTTGTTGGTAAGTCAAGGGACAAGGTAATCATTGCTTTCATGGACATCATCTATTATGTACTTCAATCTATGTCCATGGATATCCTTTTTTGTTCCTTGTGGGACTAACCCATGTAGGTATTGAAAGTGCCCAAATCCAAAGGATTGCTCCCAACTCTTGATGATCTTCATCAACATTGAGCATCCACATCTTCAACATCTACATGAAGTCTTCTACGACAACCCAAGGTTAGTTTGACCCTTTAAAAGGGGTTCTCACATCAAGGGGGAGCTTTGCTCTAAAGATATGAGCTAAAGCATCTTCAAATGATGTGAACACATTAATGCTTTATGTAAAAGTGGTAACCCCACTTGTGCTTAAACGATGAGTATGACCTATGATCAAATGTTCTCATTTGACTCCTAAGTCAATATACTCATATATAGATGACCTAGTCATCGCCAAATTGTGTGCTAGTTGCTAGAGATTTGTTTGTGCATGTTTGACACATATTTCATTTGCTATCTTATTGTGTGAGCATGTTGGATGCATAATTTTATCCATTCAAGGACATCCATTTGTTGCTTTGGTCTTTTGGATTTTTTCTTTTTGACCAAATGGATGGACAAGAATGCCTAAGTTCCTCCCCTAGCTATCTATGCTTTCTTGTCTCAAACTCTATTCATGCTTATATCACAAACTTTGATCAAGTCTTTTTCGGACAGCATCGAGTGAGGAGCACTCGAGCCACCGATCCGTCAAAAGCTTAAACTCCAAAACCTTCTAAGTACTTTCGGTCAAACCAATCTACTCAAATCGGACGGACCGAATCACTTAGATTGATCTAGGTTTTCACCTCGGTGAAACCGAGTTGCAAATTTCGGCGTGACCGATGTGAGTAACTGCTTGCAGTTAACCATCTCGGTGCCACCGAGTTTTCCAACTCGGTCCCACCGACAGCTGAAGGGTATATATACCTGAGGGCAGCGCGCTGATTATTCCTTCAAAACGCCTCGCCCCAAACCCTTAGCTGCCGCCGCCGTGGTCTCCGGATCGCCTCCGCCGTCGCTCAGGCGCCCTCGCCGCGGGTCTCCGTCGCCGTCAACGGTCAATCTCATCGCGCCGTTGCCGCCGTAGAGAAACTCCACCAAGTTAGGGTGAGTTTCGATCCCTCTCGTGCTTCAACCTCCGATTCAATGCACGATTGGTTTGCCTAGCTTCTTGCCATGTTTGAAATCTTCCTATCCAGCAGATTAGTTCTTAGAACGAAATTCGAGTGAAAATTTTAGGGTTAGGTTTCCGCCGAACACATCTCGGTGTGACCGATTCTACATTCTCGGACTGACCGATTTGGCCTCTGGCCATTGCACTGCACCCTTCGGTCCAACCGAGTTGTGCAAATCGGTAAGACCGAAATGAGATTTAGTGAAACCCTAGTGTTCTCGGCTAGACGAAACCCATTTCGTCCAACCGAAAGTGGTGTGAATGGTTCTGTTTAGACACTTCGGATTCACCGAATTTTAGACTCGGTCGACCGAAATGCATTCTCGTGAAAACTTAAAACTGAAATTTGGACTCATTCTTTTGCAAAATCTTCGCAGTTTGTGATAACTCTTCTATTCTCGCCTATACCTATTCTATTCACAAAGTTGTCACCATGTCTCGATGCAAGTGACAGCCGAACAGTGTCTGAATCACCAGCTTGAGATTCCAGAGGCGTGCACTAGTCCCAAGCCAGCAGCTTTTCTGATGATGGTGAGAGGAGCACCCCAAGTGGTTTGCCTCCTGCTGCCACCAGGGCCAGGAAGAAGAGAAATTCTGATGAAGAGGATTCTGACTTTGTTGCTGAGGAAGAGATCACTTCTAAACCTAAGAGGAAAGTGGTTGCCAAAGACTATCAAGGGCAACACACCAAGAAAGGCACCAGCAAAGTGAAGAAGTCCACTGTTGCCAAGAAGTTGAGCATGGAAGAGGAAACCTCCAGCAAGATAAAGAAAACTTCCAAGAGGAAGAGGATAGTACATGATGAAGCAGCTGATGAAGATTCTGATGAGGAAGCACCCCAGCCCCCTCCTCAGAAGTCTAAGTTGATGGGAGATGCCATCAGGGCAGGAGCACCTACCAAATCTAAGCCATCAGCTCCAAAGAAAGGCAGCTCAAGCCAAGCCTGCTGCCAAGCCAAAGAAAACAGTGAGAAACATTCCTGCTTCAGAGAAGAAGAAGGATAATGTGCCACCAGCTGAGTCAGATGATGAGGCACATGTGTTGCTAAAACTCAGACAGAAACTGCCACTCCACAATGATGCTCATCCTCGAGCGAAAATATGAAGGAAAGGAAAGACAAAGGCCTCGTGCTATGGAGGCAAGTTGATCCATATGCCACCAGAGAAGGACAGTTGTTGACTCAAGATTCCACACCGAGAGCAACAAGATTTCTATGAGATGTGCTTATGGACAAGAAGCCCATTGTTGTTGACACTAGATATGTTGATCGGGAATATATTGACAAGTGAAGAGCACAGAGACTACTTCCCACATGTGCATGAGAGCTTCACCGCATGTGGAGTCGCAGAGTTTGTTGGTCGAACCTGACAAAGATGGAATGATGAAATGATCATGCGTTCTATGCCACAAAGACACTTCTATCCAGATGGCAGAATTGTATGGATGACTGAAGGCCAGAGATTCTCTTCAACAGTTGAAGAGTGGAGAGCACTGCTAAATGCTCCAGTATCAAGAGATGATGATGTTGATGTCTATGGAATTCCAAAGAAAAATCATGAGTCTATGAAAAATATGTACAATGAGGTACCAGCCAAAGATGTAGAGATATGGAAGCTCGGCTCGGTGTATCATCTTCAGGCAGGTCTCCCAACCACTAACACTATTCTGAGGCATACTTTGATGCCTAAGTCAGGAGACCATCGCATGATAAGAGGCTATTCTATCAACATGCTGCATATTCTAGATCAGAAGGCACCTTTCAAGGTGATGGACCTGATAGTAGAGACTATCAAGAGGACAGAGACAGACTAGAAGAGGTCATGTGGGTTTGCTCCGCACATTCAGATGCTCATCAATGCCAAGTTTGGCACGGACACCTACTTGTTGGATAGACCCCACTTGCCACCGCAGCCCTAACATGAGGATAATGAAGTTGTGATGACAGAGGATGATCCTACATCTGTTGAAGGACAAGCTAAGTCCTGAAGCTGCCAAACAAGCCAAAGCTGAGAAGGAAGCAAAGAAGAAGCAGCAAAAAACCCAAGAGCGTTGGAGAACAACTTCTTGAAGCTACCCAGAGGATTGAACTACGCCTGCCAAAGATAGTGCGCTCGGGAGAGTCTTGAGAGGATAGTTGAAGACAAGTTCCATGCTCGATGTCAAGTCGATCAAGTGCAAGTCGGTGTCAACAAGCTTGAGGCAGATATTGAGGAAGCCAAGAGGGAGAAGGCAGAGCTCATGAAGGAGATGGAAGGTGATTTGGTCCAGATGACTATGAGCAGCCTGCTCAGTTCCCACAAGACCCAGATCGCTTGTTGTTCCAAAGGATGCACCCTGTGCTACTACATCAAGACCTCCCACAGCTCCATCGGTTCCAGCTCCAGCTCAAAGGTCCACTCCTCCAGCTCCACAGACTTCAGCCAAGCCTTTGCAGATGTAGCTATCTCCACTCCATCGACCTGCATACGAGCCGCCACAGAGTCCCTAGTGACGCTTAGCTCTATACCTTTCGAACTTTTTGGTAACTTGTTGCCAAAGGGGGAGAAATTGTATAGATCATAGGACTTCGAGAGAGAGAGAGAGTGCTCGCTTTTGCTCTTTCGTTTTGCGGTTTTCTTTGAGATACTTTTGAGTTTTCCGAGACATTTCGTGTGTTTGATACTACGTTTGCTCTACTTTGATGAGTGCTTGATCATACTATGCTTAATGTGTGCTTAATGCCTATCATATGCTATTCATATCTTGTATGATCATTTACTCATGTCTTGGTGTTTGGGTGCATGCTACTCATTCTTATCATTTTGTGCGCTCCACCAAGATGTATGTGACATGGAAGAGTGACCCATGATCCTAATCGATTGTGCATTTGCATTCAAACGCAAATCTTAAATAATGCACAAATTTAGGGGGAGCTCTTGCTTATCACATACTTCTCAAAGCGACGATATCATTCATTGATTATATCATTTGTCGAAGCTTTGATCTATATGTTGTCATCAATTACCAAAAAGGGGGAGATTGAAAGTGCAACTAATCCCCGGGTGGTTTTGGTAATTAATAACAACATATATATCATTGAACTAATTGTTTCTTGAGTATATTTCGGAAAGTTCAAAGGATATGGGTATGGCAATGACTGTTGATGTGGACCCTCAAAATGCTAAGGAAAGCATTGGCAAAAGCTCAAGACTCCATTTTTGGTTTAGTGATCCATGATCACATTGAGTCCATAGGAAAGCCAATACTATTAAAAGGGGATGAGGTTATGATGATGATCTAGTTGCTCAAAGTGCTTAGTGATCTATCTCCCAAACTATCAGCAATCTTTCATTCCAACATATACTCATAAGTAATCTCGGTCCCACCGATTCCATAAACTCAGTCACACCGAGATGAACCACCTCACCATATAGCCAAACCCTAGTAATTTCGGATTTTCCGATTCCAAACTCGGTCTCACCAAACTAGTGTTGCCAACCTTCAGAACCTTCAGAATCATATCGGTGTCACCGAGATGATAAAGTCGGCCCCACCGAGAATGGCAAACCCTAGTCTTTGGAAGAATCGGACAAACCGAGATTATATTTTCGGTCCCACCGAAAATCCCAACGCTCACAAGATTTGAACTTTCGGTCTCACCGAGTTGTCAACTTCGGTCCGACCGAGATTGGTCAAATGTGTGTAACGGTTGGATTTTGTGTGGAGGCTATAAATACCCTCCACCTCCTCTTCATTCGTGGAGAGAGCCATCGAAAGAACTACCACTCCTACCTTACATTTCGAGAAGAAAACTACCTACCCTTGTGTTGAGATCAAGTTGCTCCACTCCCACCATATGAAACTTGATTTCTAGCCTTCCCAAGTTGCTTTCCACTCAATCCTTTCTTCCACCACAGCCAAATCAGTGAGGAGAGTTGAGTGTTGGGGAGATTATCATTTGAAGCACAAGAGCAAGGAGTTCATCATCACCAACACCATCTATTACCTTTTGGAGGGTGGTGCCTCCTAGATTGGTTAGGTGTCGCTTGGGAGCCTCCGTCAAGATGTGAAGTTGAACCAAGAAGTTTGTAAGGGCAAGGAGATCGCCTACTTCGTGAAGATCTACCCCGAGTAAGGCTAGTCCTCCGTGGGCGTAAGCCATGATGGCATAGACAAGGTTGCTTCTTCGTGGACCCTTCGTGGGTGGAGCCCTCCGTGGACTCTCGCAGCCGTTACCCTCCGTGGGTTGAAGTCTCCATCAACGTGGATTGACGATAGCACCACCTATCAGAACCACGAGAAAAAAATCTCCGTGTCTTCAAACTGCGTTTGCTCTTCTCCACCTCTATTTACTACATGTGCAATTTACTTTCCGCTGCCATAACTCTAGAATTGCATGTGTAGGGTGATACTTGACTTGGTCATCATTGTGAACTTGCTAAAAACTTGTCCTAATCAAAAGGCTAAATTTTTAAATTGTCAAGTAGTCTAATCACCCCCCCCCCCTCTAGACATACTTCCGATCCTACAAGGATCCTTGCTACAAATTACAGGGCAGCTCACAGATTTCTTTGACTGCCATCTATTCAAGTTGAACATGAACCTTTTCTACAAAAGCCCTGGAGAAGCAACAACCTGTAAGAAAATGAGTCAAAAAATAACTTGTAAGAAAAAAAATTCACTTATGAATGGTACATCAAAAATATCATCATGCAAAAATATATTTCTAGTTTCTATGGGTTACACCACTACACATAATACGACCACATTAAGTACGTGAGATGTAATCTAGAAGTGATTTCACTTGTAAGTTAAATGAACAAACTGACTCTTGTGGTTGAGTTAAGTTCAAAGATCCATAGAAGAAAATAAAACATTTGTATCTAAACTATATTTTTGTCATGAAGAGAGGCCAACGCAAGCTTGAGGTGTCGGCCTCCTATCGGCAGTATGAGCCAGTCATCGGCACATGATTTGTGATACAGTTTGAGGCAGAGCAGATTTGACAAGTCTCCAAGGACGTCTATGGCACTGGTGTGCAGCCCGTTATTGCGAAGAGTAAACGTCGAGACGTTTCTAAGTGATGCTACCCACCGAGGAAAGCGCTCCAGCTTGCCCATCAGGACAAGGCTGGTGACCAAGAGATGAGGTGACTCCACCGAAGATAGCATTTCCTCCGATGAGATGCTTCCATCTGTCCATCAAATATTTCAATGGAAAGCGAGAGAGCCCGCAGACTGCTTAATGAATCCACATAAGGTTTCCAGTTTACCTCTACCCCATGGAAGAGAACATTCAGTTCCTTTAGATTTCTTAACTTGCTTATCTCCTGAAACACTGATGGGTCCTTTTTTATCTCTCGCTATATGTCATACTTGTTGAGTATTGTGATTAGATTGGAAATATAGGATAGACTAGGAAGTATTCTAGTTTGTCTTGTACTCTAAGTAGATCATGTACTCCTATATATATGCCCACGAGGCTGAAGCAATAAACATCGATTCCACCAATCCCTCTCTATTCCCTCTAACACGTGAGGGGGGGCGTTGACGTATAAATGTATTGCCTAGTCTCTTCCATCAGATCGGTCTTTTGGTTGCATTGGCTAGAGCATGAACTTCTACATGGCATCGGAGCCAAGAGGTATGTTTAGGCCTGAGGAAATCACACGTGAGGGGGAGTGTTGACATATAAATGTATTGCCTAATCTCTTGGTACTACTAAGTAAGTGTTTATCTGGGAGAGGATTTGTGGCATGCAAGTGCGGGGGCACCGAGTCCCTCGCGTGTGCTCTTTTGGCTTTTCATTTTCAAACTCTTAAATCTTTTGAATAAAATTTTCAAGTTAACGTTTATTTTCATCTTCATGTTTCTTGTGACGAGGGCTTCAAAATAAGATCCATTTTGAATACGTTTTGATGGATTTCAAAAATAAATGTTAACTTTCAAGAATACGTGCAAACAATAGCATCATGATTTTTGTGCCTAAGCCCACCAAAACAATCTTCAAATTTTATCTATGAGACTTGGTAAAAGCGAGCGAGTAAATCGCAAGTTTTAGATAAAACTTGTAAGTTTCAATGTTCGAAACATAAAACTTATTGTGGCCTCGTACAGGATCCAGCTAATCGCGAGGCAATCAAACGGCCGTGCAGGACTTGACAGGTGCGTGCCCCTGCGAATTTCCGGTGTTTCTCAGATGTCTTGTGTCTCCAAGTTATTTAGATGACCTATGAATCTCGGGAAATTGAAAATATTAGATTTCTAAAGCTTAGCTACTTTGGAAAAAAATAAAGATACAGTCCAGATCCTTGTTGCTCAAGAAGATGCTCCCTTGGATATCCGTCGAGGCTACAAGCTAGCTAGAAAGAGGCAGAGTGTTGATGTTCTTTTACTAGCTCATCAGAACAACGACAAAGAAGAAGAAGACCCATTCGCGCTCGCATGTAAGTAGTTCCGCATGTCTTCCATTCCCACGAGTTGCTATTTGTAGCTCATTCAAAGACCATGTATCGTGTTGCTCTATGCTACTCCATCCACATTTTATAACATGGGTTCATTGGAGGGAGATACCCATCGTTCCATGGTTTTCATCTTATTTTTTCTAAACCTGTAACATTTCACTAAATAAATGCTATTTATTATTTCTTGTGTCTATAAGCAGGGCGAGGGAGCACGCAGTTCCAGTAGGACCACTTTTATTTTCTCTTGTGAAGTTTTGGTGCTAGTCCGTATAGAGCCTTAGTGCAAGGCACTGCAGTTATAGTCCTATAGAGCTTAGGTTGCTTGTAATCTTATGGTGTGCACTGCAAACAAAACAGTGAGCTTAAGTATTCACAGAAATCAATGGTGATTAATTAGACACAAGTGTTCCTTGATACAAAATTTAATTGCAGAATGATGATTAATTGGGCACGGTGTAACGTGTGGTACGAACTTTCCTTGCACAAATCTCTCAAGGACCTCTTTGATCTGTATTGTTTTTGTAGGAATCTCAGAGGATTTGAATTCCAAGGATATTTTTATATGAAAGCCCTTTGGATTATGGGATTGAGGTTACCAAATTCATATGGAACCTTTTCTTGTGCTTTGCATTCCATAGTAATGTTAGGACTGCACCACCCCAACACCTGACCGGCGGGCCCCAGGAGCCGACTGACACCACGGTCAGCCAGGACGACCACTGAAGAGGACAGCTCGGCAAGCGATGACGAGATGCAAGACGGTGATTGGCCCAGACCTGCCAGCTCGGCGAGACGGCTCCTTATAGGCTAGCGAGTGGTGTGTGTGTGGGTTATGAAATGTATTATGTCCTGAACCGGAGCTGATCTCCTGGAACCCCTCTTATCCATCGATCCCCTTCTTCCTCATCCTACCTACTCCTACTCCCTCCTCCTCCTCCTTTTAGAGTCACCGTGACCCGGCCCGTTACAAGTAATCCCAACATGAGCTTAAACCTCATTTTATTTTCCCTTTGAGAAGTCCAATGCACTTAAACTATCTCTCTTCCATTCATCAATAATCCTCTTAAATTCTTGTATTTGTTTCCTGTTCACCAACCAAAGAATTCCCATGTCTAATTTTATGGAATCATTCGGTATTCCACGGTGTGCGACATCTCAATTCTACGGGTTTTTTGTTCCCAAGTTTTCAAAATGCAACCCAAAGAAAAAGCCCTAAAGATGCATGGATAAAAAAAAATACTAACTGGCGGAACAGGTCCTTCTAGTCAAGCAAGTTAGTGTGAGCGTTAGGATGCTTGATCAAGGCCGGATCGAAGTATCAAAGATTGCTTAAATAGTGATGTGCATGACTTAGAAAAAGTTCCTAGTCAAAAATCGGAACACAGGATAGCAAGCATGTTAGACGAAACTGTAGGAAGCATGATGAGGAAGTGCAGATTAAACAAACAGGAGTGCAACGCACTGGCGCACTACACCCCTCTTCACGTCACACACTAATCAAGGGTGGATACATACATGACCGGAGTAGAGCTCCCTGGCAGCTAATTCAATTTTGCGGCCTTTGCAGCAGCTTAACCACACTATATATATACTTGTACTTCGGTACGGACGGACTAGATAACCAAGGGTGGATACATACATATGTTCTAAGTTTTTCTATCACCATCTTAACATTTTTCTCTTATACTATTATACAAAGACTCGCACGGCTTTTGTTCTTTTAATACGGCTACGATTCTACCAAGTAATCAAAATGTGCAGATGAAACTGGCAATCTTTTATGTGGTTTGGGAAAGCAACTCTCTATAATTGGTCGGTGCACCAGGCACGTATATATGAGTACAGAGGGGGGTCACAACCTCAACTATACAGAGGAATTAGAAGGTGGGCCCAAGACACAATATACACGTACACAATATATTCAACACCCCCCCCCCCCCCGCAGTCGAAGCGGCACCGGAGACGCAGAGACTGGAACGAAACTCCTTGAAGGTGGAAGTCGGCAGTCCCTTAGTCATCACATCGGTGAACTGTTGTGCAGTCGGAACATGGAGGACCCGAATGCGTCCAAGGGCCACCTGCTCGCGCACAATGTGAATGTCCAGCTCAATGTGCTTAGTCCGGCGATGATGAACGGGGTTGGCGGAAAGGTACACCGCAGAAACGTTGTCACAGTAGACAACCGTAGCCTGGGAGACGTCATGATGCAACTCCTGAAGTAACTGTCGTAGCCAGGTGCACTCGGCGACGGCGTTAGCCACAGGTCTGTACTCAGCCTCCGCGCTAGAGCGCGAAACCGTAGGTTGTCGCTTGGACGACCACGAGACGAGTGAAGGACCGAGGTAAACACAAGAGCTGAGGTGGACCGACGGGGTCGGGCAGCCGCCCGATCAGATCGAGTAGGCCACCATCTCCAGAGAAGTGGACGTCGTGAGAGTAAGCCCAAGAGCCATCGTGCCACGGATGTAATGGAGAATCCGCTTCACGAGGGTCCAATGAGAGTCACGAGGGCCGTGCATATGCAGACACACCTGCTGAACAGCATACTGTAAATCCGGTCGGGTGAGAGTCAGATACTGAAGAGCACCAACAATGGACAGGTAGAACGGAGCATCCGATGCGGGAGAGCCCTCGAGAGCCGAAACCTTGGCCTTCGTGTCAACAGGAGTAGCAACAGGGTGACAGTTGAGCATGCCGGCATGCTCAAATAGCTCGTGCGCATACGATGCTGATGAAGAAAGAAGCTGCCGGGTCGCCGAACGACCTCAATGCCAAGGAAATAATGTAGAGCGCCCAGGTCCTTGATGGCAAACTCATCACGCAGTCGGAGAGTAATCTGCTTAAGAAGGGTTGCGGAGGAGGCCGTCAGGATGATGTCGTCGACGTAGAGGAGCAAATAGGCAGTCGTGTCGCCGCGGTGATAGACAAACAACGAGGCATCCGAGTGAGTGACGGTGAAGCCTAGTGTCTGAAGGAACCCGGCGATGCGCTGGTACCTGGCGCGAGGTGCTTGCTTGAGCCCGTAGAGAGACCGAGATAGCAAACACACATGCCCAGGAAGAGATGCATCGACGAAACCGGTCGGCTGCTCACAGTAAACTTGCTCCTCAAGATGGCCGTGAAGGAAGGCGTTGGAGACATCCATCTGATGAACCGGCCAGCCTCGGGAAACTGCTTGCTGGAGAACTGTGCGGATCGTGCCCGGTTTGACAACCGGGGCAAACGTCTCGGTGAAGTCGACTCCAGCGCGCTGCCGAAAACCACGGACCACCCAGCGAGCCTTGTAGCGCTCAAGTGTACAATCCGAGCGGGTCTTATGGCGAAAGACCCACTTGCCACTGATGACATTGGCGCAAGAAGGCCGAGGAACCAGTGTCCAGGTACGGTTCCGCTGGAGAGCGTCGGACTCTTCCTGCATCGCAGCAAGCCAGTGAGGATCACGAAGGGCTGCGCGAGCGGACGTAGGGATCGGTGACGGCTCAGTGGAGGAGGCAGCGAGAAGATACTCGTCGTTGGAGTACCGTAGACTCGGGCGATGAACGCCGGCGCGAGCCCGAGTGACAGGGCGCGATGGCAACTCGGTGACTGGCGAGACCGTCGGCGAAGCATTCGACGAGGCGGCCGGCAAGATAGCCGGCGAGGCCACCGGCGAGACGGCCGGTGAAGAAGCGGCGCCCGAGGCCGCCGAAGCGCCCGTGCCCGAGGCGTAGTGGGCGGGCGAGGATGGGGCACCACCCGAGGTAGCGGGGCCGGCCGAGACAGCCGGCGACGGGGTGGCGCCCAAGGTGGCCGGTGAAGATACCGGCGACAGGGCGGCCGACGAAGAGGCCGGCGATGCATCGGTTGTCGGCAAAGATGCCGGCGAGGCAGGCGATGCCGAGGCCCCCGACGGAGTCAGCGAGGACGTCGTGGGGGCGCGAGTCGCAGCTCGTCCCACGGCGGGAGGACCGCCGAAGCCAGGAGGCGGTCCAAGAATCGAGCGGGGCCGTCCACCTGACGGGGTCGCTGGAGGGCCGCCGGTGGCCGGAGGCGACGGGGCGACGGGAGGAACCTGCTGAAATGGAAACACCGTCTCATCAAAGTAAACGTGCCGGGAGGTGAATACACGATGTGAGACGGGATCGTAGCAGCGGTATCCTTTCGTGTTAGGTGGATAGCCGAGGAAGATGCAAGCGACTGAGCGAGGTGCAAGCTTATGAGGCGCAGTGGCGGCAAGGCTAGTATAGCACAGACAGCCAAAGATGCGAAGGCCATCATAAGATGGGGGCGCACCAAAGAGGAGATGGTGAGGGGCATAGTTCCAGCATGGGCGACACGGGCAGATGTTAATGAGGAGGGTGGCGGTGGCGAGAGCGTCCGACCAAAACCGGGGAGGCACGTTAGAGTGAAAGAGTAACGTGCGGACACAGTCATTAAGAGTGCAAAGGATACGCTCGGCACGACCATTTTGTTGGGACGTGTAGGGGCAAGTGAGGCGGAAGATAGTTCCGTGGGAGGCTAGAAGGTTACGAACAGCGGCGTTGTCAAACTCTTTTCCGTTGTCAGTTTGTAAAGCAAGGATAGGACGACCGAACTGTGTGGTGACGTAGGAATAAAAAGCGGTGAGTGTGGCAAGAGCGTCGGACTTGGAACAAAGAGGAAATATCCACACATAATGAGAGAAATCATCTAAGATCACCAAATAGTATAGGTAGCCCGTGTTGCTTGCAACCGGGGATGTCCAAACATCACTATGTAATAACTAAAACGGAAAAGTGGAAATGGTGGTAGATGCGCTAAAGGGAAGACGAACGTTCTTGCCAAGACAACAAGCCTCACAAGTATGGTCGTCGATCTTATTGCTTGAGAATGAAAAACTCTTAAGTATTTGACGCAAAGTGGTGGAGTTTGGGTGTCCCAAACGAGCATGCCAAAGGTCGACACCTACGGCGAGGGCGACTGGGGTGGTGGAGGCGGTGGTGGAGTGCACCGGATAGAGCTCGTCAGGACTATCGCAACGATGAAGGACCATCCGAGTACGGGCGTCCTTCACGGAAAAACCAACATCATCAAATTCAACGGTAATGGGATTCTCACGGGCAAGACGACGAACAGATACAAGGTTTGTAACTAAATCAGGAGACACAAGAACATCAGACATAGTGATAGGTGTAGATATGGAAGGAAACGAAGCACGACCAACATGTGTGATAGGTAAAGAGGAACCATTGCCAACGGTGATGCAAGTGAGAGTATGAACCGGAGTGTAGGAGGTTAGAGTACCGAGATGAGATTGTTAGATGTGTATAGTTTACTGTGTACATCCCCATCGTATAAGGGGCTTTTCTGCACTTTATCACATCACCACATCTGTATATGTACTAGCCATTGGCCCTCAGTAAAGTCAGTTGCCATTTCCTAACATGGTATCAGATGCTTAGGTTCCCCTCGCTCCCCCGCACGCTGCAACTCCGTGCTCCTCTGCTTGATTCTGGCCGCCCCCGTTGCTCTCATCCCGTCCGGATCCACTGCCCCGGCCTTGTCTCCCCCGACTTGTGCCTCTTGGCCCGTGCCAAGGCACACTCCTGCTCGATCCCGCCTCGGGAGCACCTCCTCTGCTCGGGTCTGTCTCGGGAGCGCCTCGATCCCGTCTGGGCCGTGCGCTCCTTGTTCCCTCGCGCAGTGCCCATAGTCCGGCTGTTCCAACTGCCGCTGGTGCTCGCCCGCTCGTAGCCGGGTCGCCAGGGCCATGGTCGTGGCTGGATCGAGCTGCTGGATCTCCTGCTGCCGCCGGGGTCCCGTCTGACTGCTCATCCGCCCGAGCCGCTTGGATCGGTCGCCCCTGTCGCTTCTCCCGATCTAGATCGGGTGGCGGATCGGGCCTCCCCTTTTCCTCGCTGCCCGCTTAGTCCCTTGGACCTCCTCTGCTCGCTCGATCCCCAGCTCCAGATCGGGCCTCCTCTGCTCGTTCGATCCCACGCTCAGTCTCTGGCCTCGTGAGCGGTGCTGGCTGATCCAGATCGGGCCTACAGTAGCAGTTGACAAAAAAAAGGGGGGGCAGCAACATCAGAGTGACTTCCTCATGTCCTCTTCGGGCTATGTCGCCGTTCCTCGGTGCTCAGTGATCTTCGATGGCACCAACTATGCTGAGTTTGTGGGGTTCATGCGTATTCACATGCGTGGTCTTCTTCTGTGGGGCGTTCTCTCTGGCGAGGTTCCCTGTCCGTCCTGCCCTGTTGCTCCGGTGGTTCCTGCTCCGCCGGTGCCACCAGTGCTTGCTGCTGATGCTTCTCAGGCTGATCGGGATGCAGCCAAGGCTCTTGATGATGCTGCAGTTGATGCCTATGATCAGCAGGTATCCGCATACTCTGATGCTCTTTCTGTCTACCGGGATGATCTGTGTGCTTACACTCAGTGGTGTAATGATGATGCTCGAGCTGCTGCTGTCCTCACTGCGAGTGTTCTCCCTCAGTTTGCTTCGGAGTTCATGGGCCTCGGCACTGTTGCAGCGATGTGGTCCTATCTTTGTCAGCGTTATCAGCCCTCTGGCGATGCTCTATACCTTTCTGTGGTGCGTCAGGAGCATGCTCTCCAGCAGGGTGACTCGTCTGTTGATGAGTTCTATTCACAGTGCTCTACCATCTGGCGTCAGCTTGACTCACTGAGGACTGTTGTTTGTGGCACTTGCCGTTGCTGTCAGACTACGCGGTCTGACTTGGAGTTTCAGAGGGTTCATGCGTTCTTATCTCGTCTCCTCTCCGAGTTTGAGCCCCGCCAGGCTCACTTGCTTGCTCGTGGTCGTGTTCCTATCTCGGAGGTGCTTGCTGAGCTTCGTGCTGAGGAGACCCGTCTTCGCTCTGCTGGGTTACTTGTGGTTCCTTCAGTGTTGGCCACCCGGGCTCCTGTGTCCTCTGCTCGCCTCACTGCCCCACCACTCCTGCCCACTCATTCAGGGGGGTGAGCCATCCTCTTTATGCTGAGAAGAGTACGTCGCGCCGTGACACTTTTTCTGGTTACTGCTCCCGGTCAGGTCACCCAGAGTTTGATTGTCGCCAGAAGAAGCGAGACCAGAGACGCTCCTCTTCCAGTGGCACTCCTGCATCTTCCTCGACTCAGTCACTCACTGACCAGGACATTGTACGCCTCAAGCGCCTACTTACCTCCTCTGGCTCCTCGTCGACAGGCTCAGCTGTTGTTATGACTGCACCCCCTTCTACACCACCACAGGCCTCTACGCTGTCAAGTACATCCTCGTGGGCTCTGGATTTTGGAGCTTCCTTTCATATGTCTTCTGATTCTTCTGTGCTGTCTTCTCTCCGACCTCTTGATTCACCTGCTAATGTTCTTACCGCTGATGGCACACCTCTTCCTGTTGCTAGTCGTGGTCTTCTTTCCACTTCATCCTTTTCTGTTCCTAGTGTTTCCCATGTTCACTAGTGCAGAACCGGGCATTAGCACTGGTTTGTAAGGCTCTATAGTGCCGGTTACATAACCGGCACTAATTTGTGGTCACTAAAGCCCCCCCCCTTTAGTACCGGTTCAGCACGAACCGGTGCTAAAGGGCAACCACGTGGCACGAGCCAGCTCAGGGACTGAGTTTTAGTACCGTTGGTAAGACCAACCGTACTATAAGGTTTGGGGGTTTTAGTTTTATGATTTCTTTTTCATTTAATTTTGTGTTTCCATTTTAATTCTATTTTGTTTGCTGGTATTTCATGATACTACACATTGTACACATTATGCATATATATATATATATATATATATATATATATATATATATATATATATATATATATAGAGAGAGAGAGAGAGAGAGAGAGAGAATTTCTAGTAGAACCAATCATGCATATATATATCACATCAATGTCTCACAAATTAAACCACCATATTAATTAATTCACACATACACACATGTATAGCTATATACAATTTCTCCTACATATGAATGTTGCCTTCGGAGCCAGTGGCATTAGCCTAATTGGTGCCTTCGGAGCACGATGACAATTGAAAGTGGTTTTCATGGGGGCGGTAGCGGGTAATAGAATTCTCCATTCGGATTTATGACCTGGTCGAGCAAAAATCCCGCTATTTCCTCTTGAAGTGCTTCTACGCTCCCTTTCTATGAGCTTC